>CM077081.1:132371560-132864060 GCA_039513925.1 Platanthera zijinensis
GCATGGGGTGTCTTCTCTTCCCTAGAGGAGTTAAAGACCACCATTAAGGTCTCCTTCAGCCTTTAATGGCCGAGCCCCACCCTCCTTCCTCTTCCCCATTAAGTCATGAGAGGGGTGATTCACCTTCCCCTCCATGAATAACCCTCCTTCCCACTTTCTCTCTCCTAGTCACCTAGTTGACTAGTCAACCTCTAAAATATGGGCAGTCAAAATAATCCATATTAATCATGCAAGATATTAGCCTAAGGGGAAGGGTGGCTTGAGGTTGGGTTAACCCATAAAGACTAGGTTTGACTTGATTTGGGCTTGGGGTTGACTTGGTCAATTTGACCACTGTGGTTGACCCAAGTGGGTCCTTGGTGACTCATTGGGCCCACATTATGTCTAAGGGGATTTTTAGAGTAAAAATGAACCTACTAGGCCACCCAAAATCAGTGTTTAGGAATTTACTATTTGCTGACCAAGTCAGTCTCAACTAGGTTTTTAGGTTACTTGGTCTCCTGGGCTCACCTAGGTTAACCCATATGACATAGTTATGCTCAAGTCACTCCTAAGGGGGGGGGGTCCAATTGGAAAATGGGATGTTACAAATCCCAATAAACAAAACAAAAATTTCGTCCCCGAAATTAAAGTTAAGTCTACGGGGGTTTCTATTGGGATAACTTAAGCTTGTAACATCCCATGAAGCGTGGAAGCACCTACTAGGTTAACAACATAAGGGATAGCCCCAATAAACAAAAGGATTAGCCCCTACCTTTTAAATAATTCTACTAGTACTGTAAAAATAAGGAAAAACGCTTAACACACCGGAGGAGTTGCGAGGTATACCTGACTAAATAGCTCCGAATATTTTTCCTGCATCAGGTCCTGAGACTCCCAAGTATGCTCCTCTCGTCCGTGGTTCCTCCACAAGACCTTGACTAGCGGGATCTTCTTGCGGCACAAGACTTGTATCCCCTGGTCATCGATCCGTATCGGCTCCAAATGTACAGATCGATCCGAGGCTACTGGCCCCTCAGTGGCCGTAATCTACAACTCCGGGCGTAGTAGAGCCCTCCTGAGTGAAGACACGTGAAAAATGTCGTGCAAGACGGCCAGCTCCGGTGGAAGCTCCAGCCGGTAAGCTAGAGGACCGATCCGCTCCAGGATCCTGAACGGTCCCATGTATCTCGGGCTGAGCTTCTTCCGATGACCTCGCACCCGTGAAACTCCATACATCGGCCGAATCTTCAAGAACACCCGATCCCCGATCTGAAACTCCACCTGATGATGCCGAGAGTCATAATACTTCGCTTGTCTGCTCTGCAACTCTAACATCCGGTCCCGGATCAATCTCACCTGAGCCTCGGTGTCTTCCACAAACTCTGAGTCTAGAATCTTCGGATTCATGTCCTACAGCCAAGATAACGGTGTCCTACACCTTCTCCCATACAAGGCCTCGTAAGGAGCCATCCGTATGCTGGACTGGTAGCTGTTGTTATACGAGAACTCCACCAATGGTAGCATCTTCTCCCAGGGCCCTCCGCGGTCTACAATACATAGTCTCAGGAGGTCTTCCAGCATTGTACGTTCCGTCTGCCCGTCAGTCTGGGGGTGGAAAGCCGTACTGAAAGTCAGTCGGGAGCCAAGGTAAGCCTGCACCGATCTCCACTCTCTGGATGTAAACCGACCATCTCGATCTGATATGATCGTCCTAGGCACGCCGTGATAACGAATATACTGCTCCACGAATTTCCGAACCAACACTCCAACAGAGTCATCCTTCCTGATCGGGATGAACCTATCCACCTTCGTCAGACGGTCCACGATCACCCAGATCGAATCATTTCCCGTCCGTGATCGAGGTAGGCCATGGATGAAGTCCATCGCGATGTCCTCAAATTTCCACTCCGACACCGGGAGTGGCTGCAATAAACCAGCGGGATGTCTACACTCTGCCTTCACTAACTGGCACGTCTCGCAGTGGGTCATGAAGTAGATGATGTCCTTCTTCATTCCCGGCGAATGAGTGGAACGGCCTTGGACACGGGCGTGTCGCAAGCCGTGTTCAGCCCAAGAAGTCTAATTTCAGGTTGAATCGTAGCCGTTCGTTTCCTTATTTTGGGATCTAACGGCCCAAGGCTCTCCATGCTATGGTTAAGGCTGGGATTGGGGGTTTAAACCTTCACTTTCACTTAGCCATTCTCTTTCTAAAACCTAGAGAGAAGTGAGAGCATGGAGTTTGGAGGAAGAGGAAGATCCGCCCGCTGGAGGAGATTCAGAGCGCCAAACCGCAAACCGAGCCTAGATCCGCGAAGGCAAGATCGTTGTGGTGCTTTTCATCTGCATAGTTTTCCATGGCGGCGAGGAGAAATGCTAGGGTAGCGATTTTCATCTTGAGCATGTGAAGCTCTTCTTCCTTTGCATCGAAAAACCCGCTCCCGCGAGTTTGCGGTGAGTTTGCGGTATACCTCGGGGTAGATATGTAAAGTCCCCCTTGTTAGAGTCCGGAATCGTAGTACAGACATAGACATGATGTGTGAAGCCTACCCGAACATGTTGGTCTGGATCGGTGATGATTTGCTATGTATTGATATCCAGATAAGACTCCGTGCCCTTTTGTTATTTTCGAGTTTCTATATGGTAGATTGCAGCAGGGATCCTTGGGGATTAACCCCAAGGCGCACCCTAAAATTTTGGCGAAAGCGAAGTTTTGCCGTTTTGGTGGCCTGTGAGCCAGCCAGGTACATAGCGGGGCTATGTACAGTATTTTATCGATAGTTTGGACTGGGGTGAGCTTGGCCCGCGTCAAAGGCCAAATGGTCGTGGCGGGGTGAGCAACGGGCTTGTTGAACCCTACCCGCTCCATCTATTTCGGTTAAAGAGACCTAAAGCTACGTGACACTTATCGATTATTTGGAGATCGAGTCTAGGTTACGGATGAAAGGACTAAATGCTCACAAGGTTTGTCGCCTTGATGGTGGTGGTGTAGTCATGGATCAGACTGGGTTCGGACTGGATTCGCTGAGTAAGTGCCCTGAGAGCACGGGGTGTACGGCCGTGTGTGCGTGCACCTGTGATGTGATGTTTATTGGCTATGTTGCTTATTTTGCTAACAAGTGCAGGGAAGAAGCTTTGCTGCCCCGGTTTGGGGGCGGAATCGTTATAATTTGTTCAGCTTTAGGTGACTATTATTCTTGTTTGCCACCGTTGCGGTGATTTGTGCTTGCAGGTGCTGCGGAGCAGAGCGGCAAATAGCGGGCCAAAGCCCAAGTTGTTGAGCCGGCCCTCGAAGGCCTTGTGTGTTTACTTTATTTGTTCATGTGTGGCCGACCTGCGAGCCGAAGTCTGTAAAGCACAATTTTATTCAAGTGAACTGTTGTAAGGCCTTAAGTCCAGTACTTTTTGTGTATTTTGTACTTCATTCCTGTTGGGTTTTCTGTTAGTGGACATTCATGGTTGTTGGCAGGGTTTTTATTTTTGCAACTTAATAAATTACTTCCGGTAGATGCTCTGTGTAGGACGTGTGTATTGGATGAATGATTTTGATGAGTAACCCACCGGTATGTCCGTGGTATATGGCGTCGGGCCCCGGTCGGACCTACTTCTATATGTTATGCGATGGATAAAGGCGTTACAACACAAACTTTTGATACTCAAAGTACGTTCTTTCTAGTTGTCCTTAAATGCGAAGACATACCTTCCCATGAGACACTAGGATCAGTATAAGAGTCATCAACTAGTTGTTTCATAAATTGTCTTAAAAGCAACTTGATTTTTAATCTTCAAGTTCCACCACCGAATTTTTGGGAACATTTTTGTTCTTGTTTTTCATTTATTTTATTTAATTTGTATGTCTAACACTACTAAACTTTGTTGAATTGTCAAACCTTCTCCTAATATGACTTTGCAATCCTTACAAATCATTTTATCTAATTTGTGAGTTTTTTGACCCACTTTTAAACATAATTAAATGTTCTTCCCTCTTTATGAAAAGCATATTTGTCACAACTAGCTCATGTGTTATAGCAAAGTCTAAAATGATTCGGCCTTCTTCGTTTCTTTCTCTATATCCAAATCTTCCATGAACGGCTGTATAATCTACAGTTTCCTTCCCCATATGTCCATTTAAGTATTCTTTTATGAAAATATTCTCTCTTTATGAGATTTCCTTTGCTAAATCATCTAATTCTTCCCAAAATTACACTTTATAGCTTCACTTAATCTTACTTGTGGCGTGTAAGCACTGATCACATTAATAATTTCCTTTTCTATGACTAATTTAAGATCTATGATTCTATAACTTTTTCTACTTACCCCAACAACTTCATCTCTCCAAGTAGTATCCATAATAATACTAACTACATTGCTTGTTTTATTTTTTCCTGTGTACTATTATTTAAAACATTAATTATCTAAAAAGTTAGCTTTCTCACCCACCCATCTAGTCTCTTGCAGGTATAAAATATTTATCTTTCTTCTAATCATCGTGTCCACTACATCCATCGCTTTCCCCATCAACGTACCTATATTTCAACTTCCAAACCTATGTCGGTCACAATTCCTATGACATATACTTCTTTAGGTTGTCTAATATTGGAGGAATTTTTACTATTTAACACTATACCGAAGTGTGAAACGGTCAAGATGCCGTATTCGGACCATACGATGCAGACTCTTTCAAATTAAACACTACACCTGAACAAGTCCTGCTGATGCAGTAGTCCTTGCCAAGATGCTGCATTCAGACCCTACAAAGCATTCCCTAGGGCGAACAACCTTGCTTTTGCACAATTTCTCAAATGATTCATATTCATAAGGGTGATTAAATTTTACGCTTGCCTTTTACCTAACACTACCTTCATCATTTTTAATCCGGGTTTGGTACCGGCATAGGCTTGTTTAAATAGAAAATTTTCATCCGATCTTTGGACTAGCATAATATGCGTAAGATATAATAAAAAAAATTAGTAATCACATTATCCATGATTATTGCTTATGTCTACTAATTGAAAAAAAGTATAGCTCATTTTCAACGATCTGCCAAATTATATGTTTCTTTCACTTTTATCATAACATAATCTTCACCTATTCACCCCCCTCTAGGTCATTTAGGTAGGCAACTAGATACTTTCAAGCCCATTTTATACTATTATTAGGGTGTCAATAGCCCATTCCCCCATGATCCCACTACCTTAGTGTGATCATGGAGGAATCTCCATACACAGGATCGGCATACGCAATCTCGCGCGTGTGGAATCCCACTTCCATCAACAGGACAGGGTCACGACAGTTACTCTTCAGCCATATGGCGGGGTAGCCCTATCGTCCATCCTAACAGGCATGAATACCTCCTCCCCACCATCGTGGAAGTTGTAAGGCATGTCCGAGCGCAACCAGCTGACCGTGCCCGACTTCCTTTGGATCCGTCTAGTTTCTACCCACGACTGCCCAAAATCGCACCAGCAGTCAGCGCCCAGCACCAGGGCCCCCCGCCCGTGGGTTGGTGTAAGCCGCCTCTCTCGCCCACCATCTCTCTTTGCCGTCTGATTGGCCCCTCCATGATCGTAATCATCCGTTGCGAGGGTAAACACCTGCGAAACCACCATCATTAGTGGGGGAGGCACCATGATCTTAGTGGTGATTTGTGCTGTGCCTGAATCCCGACGGTCCCTGATGAGTCCAAGTTATATACATATTTTTGGACTCATCTGGGCAAGTTTCTCGTTGATGAACTACACTTGAGAGCCATATTTGTTCATATTTATTACTATGTCCATTCCTTATTAAGTGCACTTAAGGCCTGTTTTTAGTGTGATTTCATAGTTATTGTACTTTTGCCCTACTTGGTGTTTTTCTGTGTCAGGAGAATGTGGAATTCCAATTTCGGTGGCTCTTCTGTTTTTACTGTTGGTACAAAGGTCGTGTGAGTGTTCCGGGATTGTATGGGAATGTTTTTTCTCCTAAGGGCAACTGATTGTGCATTTTTACACGCGCACGATCAGTATACTCCTTAGCGCACGACCGCTGGTCGTGTGCAGTCATTTCATCGAACCCCAAACGATACAGGAACACTGAGCACAATAATTGGATCTATAATGCACGACCACTAGTTATGAGCCATTGATCGTGCACACTATTCTCCATTTTTCCCAAGTTCTGTCTGGGGCTATCATATGACCATTGGACATAGTGTGCACGACCTATGGTCTCGCGCCACTACTCATGTGCATTTATCCCACTTTTCTGGAATTCTGCCAATTCTAAGCGCACGATTATGTGATAAAGTGCGCACGACCTCTAGTCGTGCGCCACTGATTGTGCACATATATATTAATTATTTTTGTCCAGCTACAGGTTTCTCTAGAGCAGAGTGCACGATCATCAACTGTCAGTGTGCACGACCATCAGTCATGCACCACTGATCGTGCGCTCTAATTTTATGCTAACCGTATTTAAGCCCTTGCTCCCGCGAATTAGGGCACACCATTTAATTTTATGGCTCGCTACTGGGCGCGAAGCGCCTTTTCTCTCCCCCATAGGTCCTCCAGTCATCCCCACCCTTCGGGAAGCCTTCTCCGACGATCCGAAGTCATCTTCAACCCTTCGGAGAGTTACCAGCCACTAACAGTGTGCAATATAGATCTTTTGGTACTACTCATTTGGGAAAAAGGGAGAAAAGATTGAAGGAAAGGGAAGAAGACGGAGGAAGAGAAGTGGATTGATAACCCATTTACCTCCGGACGAAACCACGGTCTGAGTCGAGAAGTGGACAGACAACCCACCATTCTGGCCAAGAACCACGACTAGGATCTCCCCCTTTCAGTTTATTCTACCTCTTCTCCATATTGGATTGCACTCTAAAGCTTGTAATGAACCTGAACTTGCTTTTATTTGTCTATGAATGAAGTTTTCTTAGGTTAGTTACATCCTCTTTTGTTAGCTATGATGCACTCGCCTCCATTCACATCCACTCCACTCGCGCACTAGAACCACTCTAGTAAAGTATAGTGTTGGTGGTTGAAGAGGTTATTACGACCCTAACTCTCCGCACGTGTGGTCATTCCATCCCCTTGCTTGTCACAACCCGCATTTTCTCTGAAGAAAACGGATTATCAGAGTAGGAGAAAACACGCGTCATGATGCCACGTCGAGCAGGGGATAACTGCCAACGCTCAGGCAAACCACTATCAGCTATACTTTATGAAAATTCATAAGTTATATGATTAGAAAATCAGTTATATTTTTAAAGCCGTATCCCTCGGCTCGGTGAATCACCTAGTCCACAATTTAAAAGTTATACTTATACGATGCGGAAAATACTTTATTCAGGTTCGACATTCTAAAAGAGTGCTTAAGTGTCCCCAGATGACAATTTATACTATGCAGGACCCTTCTTTTGATTTATACTATATATATAGGAAAATGATCTTTGTACGTTATTTGGAGAATAGTGATGAGTTTTATAAAACATGCTGATCATGAGGTATACTTATAATAGTGTTTTTTTAGGTTTAAAAGTAACTAGCAACCTAGCATAAATCATCCCAAGAGCAAGTAGACTAATCTCCAGAAAGGTAGCAACAAAAAGTAACACATCTATTATCAAGGAAAAACTACCAGTGGGCGCCAACAAACTAACACGAACCCACTAGAAAATATGTATGTCTGTAAGAAAAACAGTAAAACTACCTCACAAGACCAAGGAACTAAACTCCACAGAACGAGAGACCACCAGCAACAACACATCACAACTAGCCGCCTAATCGGCTACTAACCAGAACCTGAGGCATTCAAAGAAGAAAAGAATACCTCAGCAAGCTAAACAAGTAAGCTGTACGGAAATGTTAGGTTATAAAGTAAGCAAGATGAGTAAGTAAACCGAAAACAAGCACCACTGTACAAGGCAAGACAGAAAGAAAAACACTAAGTGCGAGGAAACAGCAATAACACTGCCCAAAACTAAATCCTGCAGAGTTTACCAGGCTACCATGAGCCCAAACATTGTAGATTTACAAAGGAAGAAACGTCTAACACCCTAAGCTGTGAGAGATGGTAGTAGCAAAAACAACGTGGATCCGGGTTGGAGGCAAACTCAGTCCCCCAACCACCATTTCCAAGAAACAAAGCTCAGGAGTCTACATGTGAAAGCACTAGGGACCTCCCACTCCCTTGCCCAGCCCGTACCTGGAGCAAGATAAAATAAAAAGGGTGGCCTCGGCTAAATAACACAACACCTTCCCCATTAAGAGATTCAAACCACCACTACTAACCACGACCCACGATTCGGCCTTTTTGGAAAAAAAGAAAATAGCCGACAAGGAACCTCAAAATCAAGGAATTCACTCGTGGGAGAAAATCGTGGTAAGGGAAAAGCATTGAGATGACTCAACACGGCATGGCGTTGAGTGAGCCCCACTCACTCAATGCCTAAACAGACGGTGGCATTGAGTGAGCTAACCTCACTCAACGCCAAAACAGCTATGGGGTTGAGTGAGGTCCACTCCCTCAATGCCTTCAGCAAAGCAGGCTGTGGCGTTGAGTGAGCTAACCTCACTCAACGTCAAGACAGCTACGTTGTTGAGTGAGGTCCACTCCCTCAACGCCTTCAGCAAAGCAGGCTGTGGCGTTGAGTGAGCTAACCTCTCTCAACGCCAAAATAGCGACGACGTTGAGTGAGGTCCACTCACTCAATGCCTTAGCACTTAGCCACAATATAACCAACTGTGGCATTGAGTGCATCCACCATTATCAACGATAGAACAACTTTGGTGTTGAGTGAGGTCAACTCACTCAACGCCAAAGTACTTACCCGCAAGAAAGGGCTGCAGCGTTGAGTGAGCCCGCCTCACTCAGCACCTAAACCGCCATGGCGTTGAGTGAGGCCCACTCACTCAATGCCATCTAGAAGAGGTCGGCGGGAATGCAGATTGACTCTCGCCGAATCGGCGGGAATCACTAACGATTCTCGTCGAAGTCGGCGAGAATCACTTAGTGATTCCCGTCGATCTTGACTTAGAAGAATTTTCTCACTCAACGCCACACTACTTAGCCGCAAAAGAACAGATCAAGGGGCAATGGCGTTGAGTGTGTGCACCACACTCAACGCCAAGTCCCAGCAGACACGGCGTTGAGTGTGTGCACCACACTCAACGCCAAGTCTAAGCAGACTCGGCGTTGAGTGTGTGCACCACACTCAACGCCAAGCCCTGAATCCTCCATCGCTAACTCCAGCAAGTCTATATTAATCTAACAGCCAAACACGTTTCTAGCACAATTTTCGAGTTAAAGCTTCTAACTCCTACCCGGCTACAGCTACGACACAGGAAAATGCTAACCTAACCCTTACTTCCTTCCCCGGCCCGAGAACAAACAAGTTACAGCTAGGGAAAAGAACAAAGAACATACACGGCTATTTTGGGCAAGGTTATGTATAGGGAATTTTCTAACAGCAAGCTTAGGCATCATCACCGGTTCTTGCACTGGAAAAGAAAGCATCTATTGTACAGGAAAGGAAACTGACTATGGCTAAATCAATGCTTGGTTGTATAAAATAGGCTAACCGGGCATATAAAAAAACAGGAAAACTAAATGGCAAGGGCAAGAGTACCACTTGCCTCGTTTTCCAGCAGAGCTTGGTCGGCCTCCCTTATCATGACTCGGTACCAACAACAGCAACACCTAAATAAGAAATCTGGAGCTTTAATGGCGGAAACAGACAACCCTAGAAAATCGAGACCCCTAGAAACACCACGAAAATTGAATTACTTACCGTAGGAATGAAGGTCTAGGAGAGAGCAATCCAAATCCGCTTTCGGAATCGAATTCCGTCCACAAACGCTCCCGGAATCGGCGTCTGAAGGGGAGAAGTTCCGGCGGTTCTCTACTTTCCGCGAACAGGCGCGGACTGGTTTGGTCTTTCGGGAAGATGAAAAGGAGCGGTTTCCTCTTAAGTCTAAACTATCCTATATATAACATCCTCTTAATCTTAATTACTAATCAATTAATTAAGGCTAAAAATGACAAGGCAAAACCGCCAAGCATCCGCACCCTTTCAAAATAATTATAAATATAATATTTATTAAATAGTTTTGTTTTTTCATAAAATACAAAACGACGCGAACACCGAACATCCTCGGAATTCGACGAAATTCGCACCGTGGCTAAATATCCACGCTACGAACACACCGGCGAAGTCGAAATTAATTTTCGACGAACATAACTCGAGTTAAACCCACCCGAAGCCAAAACACAAGCATCCCCCGAGAGGCCACACCGGGTCACCCAAAACGACTCGGCTTACTAGGGAGATCTTGCCAATAGGCTACAAAATAGGCAACCCAGTTCTAAGGATTTAAGACCACACTCCAAAGATGGCACAAGCCAAGAAAATGCGTCGATGAACGCCAAGCAAGAATTAAATAATCGCAGAAAAATCGGGGGCGTTACAGCCACTCCCCCTAAAAGAAAGTTTCGTCCCGAAACTTTACGGACAACACTTCTACTATAGAAGGAAAAGTAACAAGCCATATATTACAAGAAGAAAACAAACCAATCTAATCAGGAAAACAGTTGAGGGTGAGCCTCCCTCATAACCGACTCTAACTCCCAAGTCGCGCTTTCCAAACACTGATTCGTCCATAGAACTTTGACTATCGGGATGGACTTCCTTCGCAACACCCGATCTTGAGTATCCAAAATGCGGACCGGCACTTCAATAAAAGAGAGATTAGGCTCCAACTGGGGCACAACATCCAAGACTTGCCCACTACTGCGCACACACTTCCGCAATTGGCTTACGTGAAATACATTATGAACACCTGGGAAGTTTGCTGGCAAAGCTAACCTATAAGCTGACACGCCAATCCGTTCAACAATCTTAAACGGGCCCACATACCTCGGGTCCAATTTCCAGTTCTTACCGAACCTCTTAACTCCAACCATCGGGGAAACCTTAAGAAACACAAGGTCCCCTACAGAAAACTCCAAGTCCGACCTACGCCGATTGGCGTTCTTTTCATATCTCTCCTGAGCTATACGAAGATTTTATCGAATAAGCTTCACCGCGACTTCCATCTCCTCGAGCGCATCCGGACCCAACAAGGGTCTCTCACCTGCCTCTGCCCAAAACAGGGGAGTTATACAGCGCCTCCCATACAAAGCTTCAAACGGAGCCATTTGCAAACTCACTTGATAACTGTTATTGTATGCAAACTCCATAAGTCGCAATCGCTCATCCCATGCTCCACCATGGTCTAGAATGTAGCATCTGATCATATCCTCAACTATCTGGTTCACCTGCTCCGTCTGCCAATTGGTCTGTGGGTGGTAAGCAGTAGAATACCTCAGATCTGTACCCAAACCCTCCTGCAGACTCTGCCAAAAATGATAAGTAAACCGGGAGTCTCGATCAGAAATGATGCTAACAGGCACACCGTGCAAACTGATGACCTCATTCAAGTAAAACTCTGCTATCTTCTTCATCGGATAGTCAATCTTATACTACATGAAGTGAGCACACATCGTCAGTCTATCCACTATGACCCAAACAGAATCAAATCCCCTTGGAGATTTCGATAAGCCCGTGATGATGTCCATAGAAATACTTTCCCACTTCCAAGTCGGGATCTCTAGTGGAGTCAAATTGCCAACAGGCCTTCCGTGATCGGCCTTCACACGCTTGCAAGTGTGGCACTCAGCAACAAATCGGGCTATATCACTCTTCATCCCATACCACCAGGCAATTTGCTTCAAATTATGATACATCTTTGTAGATCCCGGATGGTAGGCAACACTGGATCCATGAGCCTCTCTGCATATCATACCCCTGATGTCTCCAACAACAGGGATGCAAAATCTGCCGCGGTTCTTCAAAGTACCCGCATCATCGATGGAAAAATCCGGCAACTCCCCTCTCTCAGTCCTGAGGTATAAGTACAGAAGGTCCGGATCATCCTTCTGGTGCAACCTAGTAAGGGAAATCCAAGACGGCTCTGCCACTGCCAAACTACTCTGCATGCCACAGCATCCCACTGAGATATCCATAAGGAGGATGTAAGACCCCCATTTTTTTCCTTTTCGACACCGGGGTCTTAGGCCCAGAACCGCCACCTTGCGGTGATACCTTCGCACCCGGGAAGGTCGTCACTACAAGATGCCGATTCTGCCGGCCAAAATCGATCACAACTGTAGCAATAGAATAAAAGCATGTCCACAGAAAATCACATGTATAGAAAATAAGCTCCACGAAGGGAGTGTCCACAGATAGTATATATAATAAAAATCTCGGGCTTAAGCCCGGTACATCAAGTCCTCACTACAAATCACTCATCGAGGAAGCAAACTAATACAAGTACTAGTGTTCGGGACTCACAGTCCCTGCTGTCTGGACTCCAGTACTAGACTGTCCGATCTCCAAGCGTGCCGACCTCCGGGGCTGCTCCTCCATGCTAGGCTCCGTGGTCCCCTAAATGATGTGGTTCGAAAACCGTTAGTCTAAAAGACTAAGTCCTATCATCCTCCTCCCCTTCCCCTATGGCTCCTAAGCACCGAGCGGGGAGAAGGAAAGGAAAGGACATGAAGGTGGAGAGTTTCAAATAGCAGATGGCAGCGGAACTAGACTAGCAGTTCTAAGTATGGTAATAATGATACAAAATTAGAATAAGTAACCTTAACTTATGCGAATACACATAAGCTAAGGGATCTCTTGCAGGGCTCCTATCGTATAAAAAGTCCCATGCCGATTTATACGATAGGGTGTCGGTTTTTACTAGCAGGCTTAAATATTTAATACTAAAAAAGAACCTTGACTTATAAGCACGCTCGCACGAACTTATAGGCCAAGGGGTCGTTTTGCAAGGCCTAATGTATAGAGCGTCCCATACTGCTTATACATTAGGTGTCAGGTTATATGCAATGGTTATGCTATGAAATACAATTATGCTATGATGTGAACATGCAAGTGCAACTCACCCACTCGACTCTGTGTACACAGACCTTTAGTTCCCCTTTTCGGAGCCGTTACCTCCCAGGATACCTCCGTAGTGGCAGACGGAAGCGGTGGGTTGGGCCTCGCCCACCTCTAAACCAGTAAAGCACTACCAGTCAGACCTATCGTACGCCTCAATACTTGGTGCATAAAGCGGACTCCTGTGTACTCTTGCCGGCTAGCGCACCGGACTTCTGTTGGCGAAGTGCTAACCACACTTGTCGAGTCAGCGTATCGGCGTCGGTGCATCGACCCTCCAATACCGAAGACCCACCACCTTATACCTTCTATTCACATGTAATAGTTATGAGTCCAAACAACAACCGAACCAAATCTCCCCGTACTATCCCGTCCGTCATAAATCAACAACCGAGCCGAAGCTCCCCGGACTATCTCGTCCGTCATAATCAACAACCGAGTCGAAGCTCCCCGGACTATCCCATCCGTCATAATCAACAACCGAGTCGAAGCTCCCCAAACTATCCCATCCGTCATAATCAACAACCGAGCCAAAGCTCCCCGGGCCACCATGCCCATCACCATAACCACTGGGCTTATTGCCCGAGTAACCCAAACTATCTCCCGGGACATTGGGGTGTGAGAGTGTGAAATCCTAAGTTTACTATTTACTCTTGTGGCGATTTTATACCTACGACTTAGGTTTTACCCAGGACTGCCCAAGGTATTCCCTGTGAAGGGCTCTCGAGGGCACTAGGAGCTATGATGGGCTGAATCCCAAAGCTCCCTTTCGCAAGGCACTTATTCTTGTTGGTTGGTAACTAATCCCATATCCATTACCCATTTCTTTTTCATATTACGGTAGACTAAACTTAAGGTGATTTTGACCTTTCACTCTACGGGGAAAGACGATCTTTCGTCGAACAAGCACTACTCAACACTACCGACTCATATCTCACTACTTAACCTAAGCTTCTAGGATGACTCATCCACATCTACAAAATCCAGCAAGATGGCTAACTCCAATTATGCCAAATCATTTCCTTTCAACAATTTACTAAATGCAGACCACAAGGTTAAATGCCATGCAAAAATGGGGAGTACATCAAATAATCATCCAATACTCCTATAATAATTAATGGAGGTCCATTATGACCTTTAAGCCCTAAATCCAGAGACCCAAAATTTTCCTTATTTATTCAATAATTTATTTAATTATTCTAGTGACTAAAATTTCCAATAATGAACATGAAGTACCATTTTCAGGCAAGATATTATTCCACTAATTTTATATGATATTTAAAATAAGGATTTAACTCATCTTACAAAATATCTAAATTTTTCAGTAAGGTTTTATCCCAAAATTCCTATTTCATTTTAACCCTTGAAAATTCATTTAAAGAAATATAAAAGACTATATTGCTTCCAAAAATTCAGATAAAATTCCAATATGATTCTAATTGCATATAAATGATTTGGGACAAATTTCATAATTTATTCATCAGTAAATAGTCATAATTAAATTATTGAATAATTTCCTCATTTAACAAGCTTGTGAAGTAAGTACCTCAAATATGTATCCAAAAATTTTCATAAAATTTATATATGCACATAATGATTCAAAACTTCCTCTGCCAAACTTTCATGACCTACCAAGGGTCAGAGGGACCATAATATTCAATTTATTAAATTGAGGCATCCCTTGTGTTACAAGTGAAGTACAATAACTATTGTCCCAAAATTCCCAATTAAATTACCAGAGGCTCATAATATCCTTATGACCAATCTACCAAAATTTAATCTTAGTGTGAGGAGTTTAGCTAGCCCATTTCAACCCTAAAATATTTATGCCCTAAACTAGGGTTAGGGTTTTGTGGGTTCCAAACTTTCCAAAACACCTTAAGATTTTAACCAGAGGGTTATAGTTACCCTAATACCCTCCCTACAAAATTTCATAGTCATACAAGGTGTTTTGGCCACATGCCCTTCACAAGGTACAAAAGCCCTTCCTTAGGGTTTGACCTAAGATCTTGGGGAAATTCAATTCCAAACCTCCCCATATTTCATTGGAAGGTGGAAAAGTTCATGACAAGTCAGTGTTAAAATTTGGACCTCTTTTGAGGTGAATTGGACACTCTAAGCAAAAATTACATTTTGGACCAAAATGCCCTTCTTAGGGCAAAACTAGGGTTTGCATGATTTCCATTCAAATCACCTCCAAACTTAATGAACTTTTAACCAGAGGTCTATATTGACCTCATATACCTCCCACCAAAAATTGGATAAATTTGGACTTCATTTGACTCATAAATTAATTTACCCTAGATAAATTAAATTATTTACAAAACTATAGAAAAATTATCTCCAAAAATTTCCATTTTTGGGCAGGTTCTAGATATTAGTTAGTATGACTCCCTGCCAAAATTTCAACTCATTTGGGCTAAGTATGAAGTGTGGCCACTTAGTTTAATGACTGCCTATTCATTTGTATAGATCCCACCAAAATGAGTTCCTTGGTCAAACCAGTCACCCAAATTGGTTCAAACCAATTTTGTTTGAAAGTAGACCCATAGGGCTATATTTCATGTGTTGACCATTTTCTCTGAAAAGGGCTCTAGGTATTTTTAATAATTAAATACATTAAATACCTAATCTATAACAGAAAATGAAATAAATCAAATACATATCCTATAGTATTTTATCATCATCAGCACGAATCTTGGCGCAAGATGGATGGAATTCCATCATCTTCTTCCTCCGGCAGACGGCCAGGATTGCTTCTGCCTGGGCCGATTTCCAGCGGCTGCCGCCGGCGCTCCAGCCACCTCCCCGGCCGGCCACCGCCGCCTACACATTCAGGGTGGTCAGGGCTACCTCTAGGCGGCGGCACGGCCGCCGGGGAGCACTGCTCCGGCAATCCCGAGAAGCGGAAACACCATGGAAAAACCATGAATTTGAAATTTCGATTGGGCTCAATTGAGCTCCAACCTTGGTTCTAATGATCCCTACGATCTACCCATGCAAGAAGGAGTGAAGGAGGACCTGTGGTGGCGGCTGTAGCCATGCTGATCGCCGGATTGGCATGGTGGTGGCCGCTGGTGGTCGGCTTGTTCAAAAATGCAGGAAATTGCTTGGCTCCTTCAGGTAAAGTGTGGGAAATGCTCCTTGAACCTCAGTGAAGCTTTTAAAGAGGGAGAGGAGGGGAGTTAGGTGGCTGAATGCCTTGTGCCATTTTTGGCCATGATCAACAATGGCGTCTTGGTTGGTAGGGGGTGGAGCTTGCTCTAACCAGTCCAAAATGGCTGCTACACTCCCCCTTGTTCTTTTGAATTGAATGGGGAGGTTGGGGAGGGGGGAGGAGGAGCACAAAGTCCTCCTTCCTTCTTCTTCCTTCTCTTTCTCTCTCCTCCATGGGTGGCTTTCTCTCTCCTAGTCACCAAGCCTGAAATTTGGCTCCTCCCTATCCTATGGCAGCCCACAAGTCCATTTGATCACTTAAGTCAAGGTTAGCCCAATTGCAATGGGCTTGAGCTTGAGTTAACCCATTTGGGCTAACTTGACCCAAAGTTGGACTAGGGCCCACCTAGGTCAAATTGGTCCTTGAGGTTTCTTCAATGGGTCCTTGGTGACCCATTAGCCTCCCCTAGGGTCAAGGTGGGGTTGGATTGGCCCTTGGAGGTCACTTGACCCTTAACTAGGGCACTTTGACCATTTTAGGTCAAGGGTTGACTTTGATCAACCTATCCTTTATGATTGGTCCCAATGGGTCCTTGGTGACCTATTGGCCTCTCACTAGGTCTATGAGGGTATGGGTGGGGTCCACTTGGCTAAGGGACTGCAATTGACCCTTGTGTAGGTCAATTTGACCCAATTAGGGTTAGAGTTGACTTTGGTCAACTTAGCTCCCTTGACTACCCTCCATGGGTCCTTAGTGACCCATTGACCCCTACCTAGGGTTATGGAGGTATAGGTGGGGTCTTGGAGTCTTGGTGAAGCCTCATGATCACCTTAAACCAAGGTTTAGAAATCTGCTTAGTACAGACCATAGTGGCCCTATCCACACCACCAGGTCCACTTGACTCTTTCTTGGGCTTCCTAGGGTTTTGTCATGACAAAACCACTCTTAGGGGTCTAGTTGGAAATGGGATGTTACAAATCCCAATAAAGAAAACAAAGATTTCGTCCCCGAAATTAAGGTTAAGCCTACGGGGACTCCTATCGGGGAGCGAGAAACTTGGAACATCCCATGAAAATTGAAAGATTTACGTCACGACACCATGTTTGATTATGTGAGATTTAAAGGTGATAGTCAAATTTAGGATCAAATCGCCCAATTGGCAAAGTCTAGACCCCAATAAACAAAAGTCTAGCCCTTATTCTTGAAATTTCAGTCCTACTAGTTTAAATTAGGGAATTAAATTGAACATCTTGAGTGGTTGTGTGGTATACCTGACCTAAGAGTTCCGGGTATCTTTGTCGCATCAAGTCCTGGGGCTCCCATGTGTGCTCCTCTCTTCCGTGATTTCTCCACAGGACCTTGACTAACAGAACCTTCTTGTGGCGTAAGACTCGTGCCCCCTTGTCGTCAATCCGGACCGGTTCTAGGTGAATAGACCGATCAGAGGCTATCGGTCCATCTGTGGTTGTAACTTGTTATTCCGGGCGTAGTAGAGCCCTCCTAAGAGAAGATATATGGAACATGCCGTGCAAACTTGACAGCTCTGGTGGCAGCTCCAACCTGTATGCCAAGGGACCGATCCGCTCCTGGATCCTATAAGGCCCCATATATCTTGGACTGAGCTTCTTCCTCTGTCCGCGTACCCGAGTAACTCCATGCATTGGTCGGATCTTCAAGAACACCAGATCTCCCACCTGGAATTCCACCTGACGGTGCCGAGCGTCGTAATACTTAGCCTGCCGGCTCTGTGCTTCTAGCATCCTGTCCCGTATCAATCTCACCTGAGCCTCGGTGTCCTCGACAAACTCCGAATCCAATGCCTTAGGGTCCTCGTCCTGTATCCATAACAGCGGAGTCCTGCACTTCCGTCCGTACAATGCCTCATAAGGAGCCATCTTTATACTAGACTGGTAGCTGTTATTATACGAGAACTCAATCAGCGGTAACAACTTCTCCCAAGGTTCACCGCGATCTAATATGCAGAGTCGTAGTAAATCCTCCAGAGTCCGGTTGGTTCGTTCCGTCTGTCCATCTGTCTGGGGATGAAAAGCCGTACTGAATGTTAGTCGAGTGCCCAAGTAAGTCTGCACTGACCTCCACTCCCTGGATGTAAATCGTCCTTCACGGTCTGACACAATCGACTTGGGGACACCATGATAGCGAACGAACTGCTCCACAAACTTTCGAACTAGCACACTTACCGAGTCATCCTTCCTGATTGGAATAAACCTGGCTACCTTTGTCAGCCGGTCGATGATCACCCAGATCGAATCATTCCCTGTCCTTGATCGAGGAAGTCCGTGTATAAAGTCCGTGGCGATAACATAGAACTTCCACTCTAGTACTGGGAGTGGCTGCAATAATCCAACGGGGTTTCTGCACTCCGCTTTCACCAACTGGCATGCCTCGCAATGGGTCACGAAGTAGGTGATATCCTTCTTCATGCCGGGCCAGAACATAGTCTTCTTCAGATCTGCAGTCATCTTTGTAATCCCCGAGTGTACCGAATATCGACTGCAATGAGCCTCCATCATGATGTCCTCCCGGACCTGGCCTCCCTCTGGTATGTAGACCCGTCCTCTAAAGCATACTAAGTCGTCCCTCAGTGTGTAATCTCCCGCAGTGCCGGCTTCTAAGGCCCGGAATATCGGCTCTAGCTGGGTATCCTGCCTCTGTCCATCCTTGACCCTTTCTCGAATGTCATCAGTGGAGATTAATGATGAAAGATACTCTCGGTATAACTCAGGGTGATCCTCGGACACCAGGGATATTTGCATCTTATCTAACATCTGAACTAACTCCAAAGCCATCAACTGTGTTCCTACTCCGGCGTTTGCAGTCTTTCGGCTCAGTGCATCTGCTACCACATTCGCCTTTCCCGGGTGGTAGTGCATCTCATACTGGTAGTCTGCCAAAAATTCCACCCATCGTCTCTGTCTAATGTTCAGCTCTTTTTGCATGTCCACATACCTCAAATTTTTATGGTCAGAGTACATGTCGCAGTGGACACCGTACAGATAGTGACGCCAGACTTTTAGTGCAAAGATGACAGCTACCTTCTCTAAGTCATGGACTGCATAGTTTTTCTCGTGCTTCTTCAACTGCCGAGAAGCGTAAGCTATCACATGGCCACTCTGCATAAGCACTGCACCCATGCCCTGGTAGGAGGCATCGGTGTAGACCTGGAATCCTTCTTTCCCTGAAGGGAGAGCAAGTATAGGAGCCGAAGTGAGTCGCCCCTTTAGCTCTTGAAAAGTCGCCTCACACTGTGGGGTCCAGATAAAGGGCACCTCCTTCCTTGTCAGAGATGTGAGTGGAAGGGCGATACGAGAGAATCCCTCTATGAACTTCCGGTAGTAATCGGCGAGTCCTAGGAAACTTCGTACATCTGTGGCCGTCTTCAACTGTGGCAAGTCCCGGACTGCTTGGATCTTGGCCGGGTCCACTGCCAACCCAGCACCACTGATGCTATGGCCTAAGAAGGCCACCTCCTTCAACCAAAACTGGCATTTGCTGATCTTCGCATAGAGCTTGTGCTCCTGTAGTCTCTCCAGAGTCAGTGTAAGATGCCGAGTGTGCTCCTCTTCCGTCCTAGAGTAGATCAGGATGTCGTCTATGAATACTATGACGAACACATCCAAGTAGGCCTCAAAAACCTGGTTCATAAGGCTCATGAATGCCGACGGAGCATTCGTGAGCCCGAAGGGCATCGCGGTAAGCTCATATAGCCCATATCTGCTACTGAAAGCAGTCTTTGGAATGTCCTCCTCCTGGATCCGTAGCTGGTAGTAACTCGACCTTAAATCCTGCTTCTTGAAATAATGGGCTCCCTCCAGCTGGTCGAATAATTCGTCTATCCGTGGGAGCGGATAGGTATTCCGGACGGTCAGCCTGTTTAGTGCTCGATAATCGATGCACAGGCGAAGTGTCCCATCCTTCTTCTTCACAAATAAGACTGGGGCTCCCCATGGAGAGGAACTCGGTCTAACAAATCCGGCTTCCACCAGTTCCTGGAGTTGGCTTCGAAATTCTGTAAGCTCTTTTGGGGCCATACGGTAAGGGGCTCTAGCTGCCAGCTTAGCCCCCGGCACCAGCTGTATCCGGAAATCCTGCTCCCGGTGCGGGGTTAGCCCGGGAAGTTTCTCTGGGAATACGTCGGCAAAATCTCGCACCACCGGAATACCCGAGGTGGATACCTTGGCCTCAGTCATTTCAAATATTACCTCATACACTTCTTCCCCCTGTAAGTGAGCCTTGACGGCCTGTACAGATGACAGCAAGAGAGGGGGAATAGATCTAGTACCTTCAATGACGAGGTAGGAATCTCTATGTCTCACGGTAACTCTCTTGGACGTGCAGTTAATTTGAGCATGATTCCAGTTCAACCACGTCATTCCTAGGATCAAATCGAAGATTGGCATCTTTATGATCTTCGCTGGAGCTTCAAATATCCTTCTGCCGATCTCCGCCTCCATATTGCAGTGGGCAGAGGTGAACAACTCTGATCCGTCGGGTAATCGTATCCTCATCATCAGACCTGTGAATCGCTCCACGCCTTCCAACCCTTCTACGAAGGCTTCCGATACAAACGAGTGTGAAGCACCCGTATCAAATAGCGTATAAGCGGGTTTGCCGCTGATGAAAACTATTCCTGGGGGTGGGGAAAGGTAAATGTCTTATAATCTAGCTATGGTTTTCTTCCCTAGATTATCACTTCTATATAAACTTAAAGGTCATGAGGAAATAAGTTTACAATTTTCTGACGTACCAGTGATTACTTGCTCTGGGTTCCGGGGTTGAGCCAAATCCAGTGCATAAATTTGCTCCCTCTGCTGCCTGCAATCTGTACCCTGGAAACCACGTCCTCGACCACGTCCTCGTCCTCCAAACTGTTGGGCATGCGGGACATCCTGGGGTGCTGGTAAAGGTGCTCCCCTCGTGGGGAAGTTTCTCCGAATGTGTCCTATCTGATGGAAGTTGTAGCACTCCGGTGGGGGAAATGCCATACCCCCGGGTCTTGGTGCCTCCCTCATCTGAAGAGGTTGAGGGGCCAATATCACCTGCTCCCTCGGCTCCTGCCTCACTTCCTGACGAGGATGGTCCTCTTTCCTTCTCCCACCTGGTATAGCACCTTACCGCTGTGTTGGGTATTGCATCCACAATGTACCTGATTTGAAGAAGCCCCTGTGCAAGCCAAGGTAAATAGACAATGTATTTGATGAAATATTTCCAGTTGTGCTTGCAGTTATTCCACGCTAAGTACACACCAATGTCAGGGTGCAGTTGGTCAATATACACGGGTCTGTGCAACGTAATCCCTCGTTGAGCATATCAGTGTGTTGGTCTACGTGTACTCTCTCTATTGGGGTGTACTTAATTTCAAGTACAGGGCTATGATAAAGCAAGAGCAGACAAGGAGCAAGGATGGGCCAAAGACCAGCTCATGGAAAGAAAGAGGAGAAATAGCCCAAGTAAAAATCGACGAGAATCACTAAGTGATTCTCGCCGATTCGGCGAGAATCACTAATGATTCTCGCCGAGTCGTTGAGAATCACTAGCTGATTCTCACCGGTTGAAGCCGGCTATCTTGTCACAG
Organism: Platanthera zijinensis; assembly: GCA_039513925.1. Taxonomy (NCBI): domain Eukaryota; kingdom Viridiplantae; phylum Streptophyta; class Magnoliopsida; order Asparagales; family Orchidaceae; genus Platanthera; species Platanthera zijinensis. The sequence goes on from CM077081.1 coordinate 132,393,260, forward strand.
ACAGGGAAATTTTCTAAGGCAGAATCGTCGAGAAACACTTATGATTCTCGCCGATTCGTCGAGAATGACCTTGCATTCTCGACGATTCGGTGAGAATCAAAAGTGATTCCCGCCGATTCTCCCCGGCTTCTGTATCAGTTCAGCCAGATTTCGGCTAAGTAGAAGTCGGCGAGAATCGTAAGTGATTCTCGCCGATTCGGCGAGAATCACCTACGATTCTTGCCGATTCGGCGAGAATCACCTACGATTCTCGCCGAATTTGACTTAGGCAGTTTCCTGTTGCTCTCTGGACCGGTTCAAACTGTCTGAACTGTTTCGAACCGGGCTCATGTCTTCTTATCAGTGGGACCCACAACGGTCACATACTTGACCTAATGTATATATACTCCGTATGTATGAACAGTAGGAAGAGAACACACGGGATTTCAAAAAGCACGATCCGCCGACAAGCCCTAACGCTCCGCCGATCGTCTCCGCCGCTCGTGCGCTTGTCGCCGCTGCTGATCTCAGGTTCTTCCAGATCTCCGGCGACCGAAACTTAGGCTAGCATAGCGTCTCACGCGTCTAACCAGAGTGTTGGAACACCCTATTACTAATTTGGGTAAGGATCACTATGCTTGTCTTAGGATCCTAGTTGACCTAGTTGTATAGTTGAGAAGGTCAACATTAGAATGAGTCTAGGGCATAGAACTTAGTTTTGAAGCTGCCCCCAAGACCACTCCAAGATCAAGGATGAAGAGCTAAGTCTAAAGCAATTTTCGTCGAGCTCAGGTCGACGAATCGTCGAACTCAGTTCGACGCTCTCTGAGCTCAACTTCAACAAATCGTCGAACTCCGGTCGACGATCTTCGAGCTCAGATCGACTATCTGCTTTTAGCTAGCCTCTGCTTAGTCGTCGAACTCCCCTCGACTATCGTCTAGCTCAGTTCGACGATGCCTCCTTCAGCTGTTTCTCAGGTCGCTGAGCTCAGTTCGACGATCTTTGAGCTCAGTTCGACGATTTCTGTCTGCTTATCTCAGTTCATCTCTGAGCTCAGTTCGACGATCGTAGAGCTCAGATCGACGATTATTTGGAGAGATCAACGTCTTCAAGATTTCAAATGCTGCTGATTCTTTGGAATGTTTTTGAATATTATCAGCATTTATGACAGAAGATCTCCCAGCCGTTTGGAGCAAGTTTCAAGGTATCATTCAGAGATTGTTTGCTGGACTTTCCTCTAAAAGACAAGACCATTTATGGAAAACATTTATGACTGACCAACGGCCATCTTTGGACAAGGAGAATATTCAGAAAATCAATTCTATTACTATGGTCCTTAGATATACAGAACCATAACAACAAAAATTTTCAGAGCTGATAGACAGAAAGAAAAAGAAAACACACAGAAGAATACTGTTAGTAGAAGAACAAGAAAACTACAACATCAAGATCTTCTAGCTGACTAAGTGTTCTTGCATCCTCATCTTAGATCTCCAGACACATCATCTTTCAGCTGTCCTGCTGAAACCATTCTTTGCTGGAGATCAAGTTCTGAAGACCTATCACCCTTCTGCAAAGCTTCTCTGCCTGAACCTCTCTACATCTCAGGGGGAGCTTTGACATCTTCAATCCACTTATGCTTCTCTCATTTGACTGAGAACAGAGAAGACAACTTCAACTTTCATTTTTTCTTTTCCTGCTGTAAAAGGGTTCTTGAACTCCCTTCAAAAGTTCTGTCTGGTTCTGAGAGCCTTGTCAAAACTCAGTGGTGGCAAGACACCTTATCAAAAAATCTAGCTTTGGTTTTTGAGCACCTTATCAAAAGCTCATTAGTGTCAGGACACCTGATCAACTCAGTCCTGAGTGGATTCCTACCAAGGGTGGTAGAAGAGTGGATGTACCCAGTTTTGGGGAACCACTATATTTCCTTGTGTCTTCTGGTTGTGCTTGTGTGATTTGTTTGCTGTGTGCTGTGTCCTTTTCCTTTCAGTTTTTAAGTTTCTGTTAGCACTCTACACTATAGCTTAAATAGAATTTTAATTTGTGCTATTTTATTAATCTATGAAAAATTATTTTAAGTAAACTCTATTCACCCCCCCCCCCTCTAGAGTTGAGATAGATCTTACCCTCACTTTCACAGAGATCCCTTGTCTCTTGATTCGTTGATCGGGAAAAACCTTCCCCTTCCGAATCGATCGAGACGATCGATCCTAGTGTGACCGTTGGAAGACCTTGCTTCCTTCGCTACGAAGTTTGAATCAAGCTGGCACTGCTGCTGCTCTCCGTCGCCGCCGCTGATTCCGAGAACCTTGCCGCCGCTTTAAGCCACCGCCAGTTTCGGGAAGATTCTTTCCAAGAGAGATCTAGGGTTGTGGACTCTTCGTTGACTTCAAGAACACGTCATCGAACGAAGAGGGACACCTTACTCTCCAAACGACGTTTGTATTTCTTTCAAGCATTTTCAGTTTCTTTGTAACGGACCGATTGGTCTTTAGTTGTAAGGGTTGGGTGCAACCCGTGTTGTGGGAGTGGTGACTCCTATGTGTGGAAGGGTTCCTTCCGTTAGTGCAAGGATTGGATTTCAATCCTGTTGGTGAAGTGACCGAGTCGTCCCTGGTTGGGAGATAGGTCGAAGGGGGAAAGTGGACGTACCCAAATCGGGGAACCACTATAAATTGCTTGTGTATCTTCTGTGCTTTGTTGTTTTATTTTCTTGTGCAGGTATAATTTCAATTCCGCTAACACGCTGCAAAGACACCTATTCCCCCCCCCCCCATAGGTGAAGGTAGTTGACACTAGGTGGACTTTCAAGTGGTATCAGAGGGAGGTTACTCATCAAAAAGGTTCACACCTTGAGTAGAATCCTGCCCCCAGTGTCAAGAAGCAGACAGATATCCTTCATGGACGGACTCAAGCACTCCGGCAAAATCCCAGTATGCACCAGACTGAACTTTCCTATCTGGAAGGAAAGAATCAGATTCTACATGGAAGCGGTCGACCCTCGGCTCTTCATGATAGTGGAGGAGGGACCTTACATTCCCACTAAGGCCTCCACCATTGATCCTACCAGGAAAGTACCCAAGCAACTTTCGGAAATGGACAAGGACGAAATGGTGTTGTTCGGACTCGACAAGAAAGCTCAGAACATCCTGGTGAGCGCAGTTGACGACTCTATGATGCAGAACTTCAGCAATTGCAGGACAGCCAAGGATCTCTGGAGCTGTCTGATTGTCTTAATGGAGGGCACAGATGAAGTGAGGGACGATCGGAGATCCCTCCTCCATCAGAAATATGAGGCCTTCAGACAAGGGCCAAAGGAGGAGATCGGAGTCACCTTCGAAAACTTCCTCAAGATCGTCAATGCACTCAAAGGATATGGAAGAGTGTTCACTGACGGTGAACTCAATGATAAATTCCTTAGGTCCCTCACTAAGGAATGGGACACAAAGATCTGCGCCATCCGCGAGTTTGGCAGACTTGCGGAAACCGACCCTCAGATTCTGTTCGGGAAGCTCATGTCCTATGAGCTTCAGTTGAACACAAGGAAGGCTGAAGAGGAAGCAGAGAAAGCCGCGGCCAAGGAAAAGACGGTGGCCCTAAAAGCCATTCACTCCAGAAAGGGTAAGGGTGTCGCTTTCTCCCGGGCATGGAAGAGGGATGAAGAGGAAGACTCTGAGCCAAGCTCCTCCGGATCAGAGTTATCTGAGGAAGATTTATCCCTTATCACAAGGGAATTCAAGAAGTTCCTCAAGCTGAGAAATCAGAGAAAGAGAACCGGCTCCTCCTCAAGGGATCAGAAGAAGAACTATTCCTCTGACAGGTATGTTTCCAAACCGAACAAACACCGCTCCTCTAACATTATATGCTTTGGTTGCAACAAGCCAGGACACGTCGTGGCCGACTGCCATCAAGGCATGAGGGAAAAGGGAAAGGGAGAGGAGCACAGGTCCTCAAGAGACAAGAAGAAGGAGAGGAGTTACATCGCAAAGAAGCCAAAGACGCTGAGTGAATCTGACACGTCAGACACCAGCGATGATGAGGAAGCCTACTTTGGGCTAATGGGTCGCTCTGACTCAGAAGGAGATTGCCCCCCATTTACTGGGAAGATAAAAGCTCACACCCCTCTCTCCGACTCTGACTCTGATCCTGAGTCTTAGGATGATGATGCTGAGGATAGCCCCTCTGCCCTTGAAGCTGAGCTCCTAGATAAGTATGAGCTTCTGCTCAACACATTCCTGAAATGTCAAAAGAAACTGAAGGCGGAGAAAAAGGAAGTCAAATTCCTTAAAGGTTAGAGTGTCTCCCTGAGGGAAGAGATCACCAGTTTGATCTCCCTCCGACAGGAGCACTTGGACCTGACTTCAAAGCATTCAGAGTCTCTTAAGCTCCTTGATCTTAAGCAGGAGGAAGTCGACAAGTTGGAAGAACTACTTGCGGCAGAAAGGAAGATCGTCAAGAGCTTCTCTATGCCAAAAACTGTTCTTCCATTAGTTGACACCTTCTCTGCTCAAGCCAAAGGGGCAGGCCTGGGGCACGTAGGGGTATCTAGCTCCTCGTCCAGGAGAAACTGGAACAGGAGAAAGAATAAGGCTGCCAAGAAAGCCTCTGCTGATAAGAAAGGAAAGGCCCCACTCAGTCCTGTTGAGTTCAGAAAGCCTAGCTTTCCCTGTAACCAACATGACTTTGAGTCAACATATGGGCATCACTTCAGGCCCTCAGTTGCAAAGCCGAAGAGCCGATATGACGGGTGGACCTTTCCCCGTAACTTCAGTGAGAGTGTCATCAAGGCACCCTATGAGGAAATCCACTTGGGAAATTATGGTCAATTTTCTAGCGGCCATAATAGGAAGCTGGCACCTAAGGCCAAACATGTTACACTGAAAAGCCAAGAGGTGAAGAAGTCATGTGACTGTGGTCATCATGTTGCCTCCACCTCCAAGTCTTCGGCCCCAGCTGAACCCCACGTTTCAAGGGTAAAGCAGGCGCCCAAGAGGAAGTATAACAGGTTTGACTGCTGGTGCTGTGGCAAAATTGGTCACTTTGCCGTGGATTGTTGGTTTAATCCAAGGTATAACGAGACTCCTTATATTAGCGATGCGAGGCCGACCACTCGTAGAGTTAACCAATCGAGGGGGAGTATGCTAACAAGGAATCTAGGACCCAAGTTTGATTGGGTTCCTAAGGCAAATTAATTCTGTTTTGCAGGGATGTCCAAAGGCCAACAAAACTCTTATTTGGTATTTGGACAGTGGATGCTCCCGTCACATGACCGGGACAAGAAGCCTGCTGAGGGAGTACTCTCCAGTCGAGGATGGACCCAAAGTCATATTTGGGGGATCTGATCGGGGAATCACCAGAGGTTACGGTACGATTTCCAACGGTATACTCTCTATCACTAACGTAGCTTATGTTGAAGGGTTAAATCACAACCTGATCAGCGTAAGCCAGTTATGTGATAAAGGGTATGACGTTAAGTTCTGCAAGGATAAATGCCTGATAATATCATGTGACTCTTCGGAGACCGTATTAACAGGCATTAGGAGCAGAAATATTTTCTGTTTGGACTTTCTTAGTTTAGATTCTTCTACCCCAGTATGCCTCGTTGCTAAAGGCAGTGCATCTCTTTGTGAACAATGGCACAAGAGATTGGCACACATTAATTACAAGACAATTAATATACTATTTTCCAAAGACTTAGTAAGGGACGCTCCCATTATTAAGTGCATTAAAGATAGTCCATGTCCTGCATGTCAAATGGGCAAGCAGACTCGGGCTACCTTTAAGGGCATCCCAGACAAAGATTCCTCCAGATGTCTTTATCTTCTGCACATGGACTTGTTTGGTCCTATGCAAGTTCATAGCTTAGGAGGGAAGTCATATACGCTAGTAATTGTAGATGATCACTCTCGGTTTACGTGGGTGTTCTTTTTAAAACGCAAGTCAGATACATTTGACATCTTCACTAATTTTGTCAAGCAAATACAGAACGAGCTTAACTGCTCTGTGGTCAAAATCAGAAGTGACCACGGAACAGAGTTTGAGTCTGGGGCTATGACAGAGTTCTGTGAAGAACTTGGTATCTTTCATGAGTTCTCCTCCCCTCGCACTCCTCAACAGAACGGAGTGGCGGAGAGGAGAAACAGAACACTCATTGAGGCGTGCACGACAATGTTGAATGATGCCTCTCTCCCGGAATACTTCTGGGCCGAGGCTGTTAATACGGCTTGTCATGTACAAAACCGGGCATTGATTAACAAAAGCCATCGTAAGACTCCCTATGAGCTACTGAAAGGCAAGAAACCAACCATGTCCTACCTGAGGATCTTTGGCTGCAAATGTTATGTACTGAATAATGGGAAGTACCCGCGTACTAAGTTCGGTGAAAAATGCTTCGAAGGCATATTTATGGGTTATAGTAGCCGCAGCCGGGCTTATAGAGTTTTCAACAAGAAAACCCTAGTGGTAGAGGAGTCAATCAATGTTATATTTGATGAAGGAAGTTTGCTTAATTGCAAGACTTCTAGTCTTCTTCCTGAAGATGTAGGTGACAGACTCGAAGGGTTGCAACTGGATGAGCACGTGAAAGATGCACCTCCAACATACGTCAAGGTATCCACTGCTATGCCGATCGGAGACGTTGAAAATCAAAATGGATCAAATCCTTTAGAAGAAGGAGATGCCCATGAAGTAGTCGAAGCTCCTGACGCCAGACTTCTACAACTCAGACACGTGAGGGATCATCCTAGAGATCAGATCATCGGAGATTCTCGTGACGGGGTCAGAACTCGACGAGGTACTATTAACGAGATTCTGCATCTTAGCTTCCTGTCACAGGTTGAGCCAAAGAAGTTCGACGAGGCAAACAAAGATGCTGCATGGATTTTGGCCATGCAAGATGAATTGCATCAGTTCGAAAGATGCAACGTTTGGACGCTTGTGCCCAGACCTCAAAAGCAGAATGTGATTGGCACCAAGTGGATCTTCAGGAACAAACTGGATGAACATGGTGTCATCATAAAGAACAAGGCCAGGCTAGTGGCTCAAGGTTACCGTCAGGAGGAGGGGATTGATTTTGACCAGACGTTTGCACCTGTTGCACGGCTCGAAGCTATCCGGCTATTCCTAGCTTATGCCTCCCACAAAGGATTCACAGTTTATCAGATGGACGTGAAATCAGCTTTCTTGAATGGAGATTTGAAAGAGGAAGTATACGTCGCTCAACCACCAGGTTTTGTCAATCCTACTTATCCTAGTCATGTATATTTTCTTAATAAAGCACTATATGGCTTAAAACAAGCTCCTCGAGCTTGGTATGAGACATTGTCTAGTTTTCTTCTTGAGAACAAATTCTCTCGAGGAAAAATAGACAAGACATTGTTTCTCAGGGAAGTCAAAGGCAAGATTTTGCTGGTGCAAATCTATGTTGACGACATTATATTTGGCTCCACGGACAACAATCTTTGCAAAAAGTTTTCCAAACTTATGCAAGGAAAGTTTGAAATGAGCAGTATGGGGGAGCTGAAGTACTTCTTGGGACTTCAAGTGAAACAGTCTGAGGACGGAATCTTCATCTCTCAGACGAAGTTCGCAAATGAACTCCTCAAGAAATTCGGAATGGAGAATGCAACCTCTATGAGGACTCCAATGGGATCCACTATGTCTCTGGATAAGGATGAGAAAGGTAAACCTTTCGATGAAACCAAATACAGAAGCATCATTGGATCCCTGCTCTACCTTACTGCCAGTAGACCAGATATCATGTTCTCCACATGTGTTTGTGCCAGATATCAGGTGAACACTAAGGAATCTCATTATGTCGCTGCAAAGCGAATTCTTAGATACCTTAAAGGTACTCCCAATCTTGGCTTGTGGTACCCGAGAAACAATGATGTCGAACTAATAGGTTTTTCAGATGCTGATTTTGCAGGGAGTAGGGATGACAGGAAAAGCACTTCCGGGACGTGCCAATTCCTCGGAAGAAGGCTTATCTCCTGGAACAGCAAGAAGCAAAATTGTGTCGCAACCTCAACAGCAGAGTCTGAGTACATCTCGGCAGGGAGCTGTTGCGCACAACTCCTTTGGATAAGGAACCAGTTAGCAGACTATGATCTTCAGTTCAAGGAAGTACCCATGTACTGCGACTCCTCAAGTGCAATTGCCATCGCAAACAATCCAGTATCGCATAGCAGAACGAAGCATATTGAAGTGCGATACCACTTCATTCGGGAGCACGTGGAGAACAATGACATCTCTCTCTGCTATGTCCCCACGGACAAGCAGATTGCAGATATTTTCACAAAACCCTTAGACGAGGCCAAGTTCAGTCTCTTCAAAACTGAATTGGGGATGCTCAACTATGAAGAATAAAGACTCCAGACGCTCCTGGCTCGTGCCTCTAGGGGGAGCATCTGGCAGGATTTCAAGTGACAACATAAGTGCACGAACTGAGGGGGAGCATGGTGTCCGGTGCACCAGACCCAAATTTGCAGAAGCCGAAAAGGGGGAGATTACCCTCTCGGCTAAGGCTAAGGTAGCTCAATGCTCTAGTTTGCTCTCAAGTAACGGGTAATCCTTATCCCTATCACCTCACTCTTAAGTTTCGGTTTTTCATTTCTATATGCTCTATTCACCTTAGCTTGTAGGGTTTAGGCTTCTTCAAATAGGGGGAGATTGTTGGGTATTGCATCCACAATGTACCTGATTTGAAGAAGCCCCTGTGCAAGCCAAGGTAAATAGACAATGTATTTGATGAAATATTTCCAGTTGTGCTTGCAGTTATTCCACGCTAAGTACACACCAATGTCAGGGTGCAGTGGGTCAATATACACGGGTCTGTGCAACGTAATCCCTCGTTGAGCAGATCAGTGTGTTGGTCTACGTGTACTCTCTCTATTGGGGTGTACTTAATTTCAAGTACAGGGCTATGATAAAGCAAGAGCAGACAAGGAGCAAGGATGGGCCAAAGACCAGCTCATGGAAAGAAAGAGGAGAAATAGCCCAAGTAAAAATCGACGAGAATCACTAATGATTCTCGCCGAGTCGTCGAGAATCACTAGCTGATTCTCGCTGGTTGAAGCCGGCTATCTTGTCACAGACAGGGAAATTTTCTAAGGCAGAATCGTCGAGAATCACTTATGATTCTCGCCGATTCGTCGAGAATGACCTTGCATTCTCGACGATTCAGTGAGAATCAAAAGTGATTCCCGCCGATTCTCCCCAGCTTCTATATCAGTTCAGCCAGATTTCGGCTAAGTAGAAGTCGGCGAGAATCGTAAGTGATTCTCTCCGATTCGGCGAGAATCACCTACGATTCTCGCTGAATTTGACTTAGGCAGTTTCCTGTTGCTCTCTGGACCGGTTCAAACTATCTGAACTGTTTCGAACCGGGCTCATGTCTTCTTATCAGTGGGACTCACAACGGTCACATACTTGACCTAATGTATATATACTCCGTATGTATGAACAGTAAGAAGAGAACACACGGGATTTCAAAAAGCACGAGCCGCCGACAAGCCCTAACGCTCCGCCGATCGTCTCCGTCGCTCGTGCGCTTGTCGCCGCTGCTGATCTCAGGTTCTTCCAGATCTCCGGCGACCGAAGCTTAGGCTAGCATAGCATCTCACACGTCTAACCAGAGATCCCTTGTCTCTTGATTCGTTGATCGGGAAAATCCTTCCCCTTCCGAATCGATCAAGACGATCGATCCTAGTGTGACCGTTGGAAGACCTTGCTTCCTTCGCTATGAAGTTTGAATCAAGTTGGCACTGCTGCTGCTCTCCGTCGCCGCCGCTGATTCCGAGAACCTTGCCGCCGCTTTAAGCCGCCGCCAGTTTCGGGAAGATTCTTTCCAAGAGAGATCTAGGGTTGTGGACTCTTCGTTGACTTCAAGAACACGTCATCGAACGAAGAGGGACACCTTACTCTCCAAATGACGTTTGTATTTCTTACAAGCATTTTTAGTTTCTTTGTAACGGACCGATTGGTCTTTAGTTGTAAGGGTTGGGTGCAACCCGTGTTGTGGGAGTGGTGACTCCTACGTATGGAAGGGTTCCTTCCGTTAGTGCAAGGATTGGATTTCAATCCTGTTGGTGAAGTGACCGAGTCGTCCCTGGTTGGGAGATAGGTCGAAGGGGGAAAGTGGACGTACCCAAATCGGGGAACCACTATAAATTGCTTGTGTATCTTCTGTGCTTTGTTGTTTTATTTTCTTGTGCAGGTATAATTTCAATTCCGCTAACACGCTGCAAAGACACCTATTCCCCCCCCCCCCATAGGTGAAGGTAGTTGACACTAGGTGGACTTTCACGCTGATCATTTCTGGCTCTCCGGCCTTGATCCTCCGCTTGCTGCTTCCGTCCCCGAGTGGTGTGCCAATCAGCCTCAATCGTCTTTGCCATCTCCAAAATCCGGGAGATAGGCCCGTCGGATACAAACAACAAAGCCTCCCTCAAGTCCTCCTGCAGGCCCTTATAGAATCTCTTGATGTATCCCGCTTCGTCCAGCTGGTAAGAATCTGCATATCGAGCCAAATGGTCGAACTCCCGATGGTACTCTACCACTGTCCGGGTGCCCTGTTTCAGCTGTAAGAACCGCTCCTCCAACTCATCCCTAGCCGACTGTAGAACAAAATGCTCCAGCAGCGCGGTCCTGAACTCTTCCCAGGTAACTTCCGCAACCTCCCTATCAGCAAACATTGTGTCCAGCAGCGTCTTCCACCACCTCTTAGCATGGGACTCCAGGCAGGAGACAACCAAGGCCACTCACTCCTCCCAGGGACACCGTATCCCAGTCAGCATTTCGTACATAATATCTAGCCATTCTTCTGTCTGTACAGCGGATTCTGTCCCCAAGTAAGATGGAGGGGAGAGTCCTTGAAAGATGCTCAGCCAATTGGCCCCCGGGTTTGGCTGCGGAGCCGGAACCTGCTGAGCCCTGAAAGATCCTAGAATGGCCGTCAGCGTTTGACCCATCTTCGAGTGTAGGAATTGAGTGGGGACCAGGGGAGGTGGTGTAACAGTCGGAGTCTGCTAAACTCCGCCTTGTGGTGTTGGCTGCGCTGGGGGCTGCGTAGTAGAAGACAAATATAAGAAGTCTCACAGATTTAACAAAAAGTGGACAATTTTCATGTGATATCCCATATGGGCCCACCACTGCTTCCACTGCTTAGTTTGTCCCCAAACTAAACGCGAGCGGGGGTGTCCCAGGGTTAGTGGACTGCTACTTTTCTGATCGAGGTTTCCTCTGATACCATTGTAAGACCCCCATTTTTTTTCCTTTTCGACACCGGGGTCTTAGGCCCAGAACCGCCACCTTGCGGTGATACCTTTGCACCCGGGAAGGTCGTCACTACAAGATACCGATTCTGCTGGCCAAAATCAATCACAACTGTAGCAATAAAATAAAAGCAAGTCCACAGAAAATCACATGTATAGAAAATAAGCTCCACGAAGGGAGTGTCCACAGATAGTATATATAATAAAAATCTCAGGCTTATGCCCGGTACATCAAGTCCTCACTACAAATCACTCATCGAGGAAGGAAACTAATACAACTACTAGTGTTCGGGACTCACAGTCCCTGCTGTCTGGACTCCAGTACTAGACTGTCCGATCTCCAAGCGTGCCGACCTCCGGGGCTGCTCCTCCATGCTGGGCTCCGTGGTCCCCTAAATGATGTGGTTCGAAAACCGTTAGTCTAAAAGACTAAGTCCTATCGTCCTCTGCCCCTTCCCCCATGGCTCCTAAGCACCGAGCGAGGAGAAGGAATGGAAAGGACATGAAGGTGGAGAATGTCAAATAACAGATGACAGAGGAACTAGAGTAGCAGTTCTAAGTATGGTAATAATGATACAAAATTAGAATAAGTAACCTTAACTTATGCGAATACACATAATCTAAGGGATCTCTTGCAGGGCTCCTATCGTATAAAAAGTCTCATACCGATTTATACGATAGGGTGTCGGTTTTTACTAGCAGGCTTAAATATTTAATACTGAAAAAGAACCTTGAGTTATAAGCACGCTCGCACGAACTTATAGGCCAAGGGGTCGTTTTGCAAGGCCTAATGTATAGAGCGTCACATATCGCTTATACATTAGGTGTCAGGTTATATGTAATGGTTATGCTATGAAATACAATTATGCTATGATGTGAACATGCAAGTGCAACTCACCCACTCGACTCTGTGTACACAGACCTTTAGTTCCCCTTTTCGAAGCCGTTACCTCCCAGGATACCTCCGTAGTGGTAGACGGAAGCGGTGGGTTGGGCCTCGCCCACCTCTAAACCAGTAAAGCACTACCGGTCAGACCTATCGTACGCCTCAACGCTTGGTGCACAAAGCGGACTCCTGCGTACTCTTGCCGGCTGGCGCACCGGACTTCTGTTGGCGAAGTGCTAACCACACTTGCCGAGTCAGCGTATTGGCGTCGGTGCATCGACCCTCCAATACCGAAGACCCACCACCTTATACCTTCTATGCACATGCAATAGTTATGAGTGCAAACAACAACCGAACCAAATCTCCCCGGACTATCCCGTCTGTCATAAATCAGCAACCGAGCCGAAGCTCCCCGGACTATCCCGTCCGTCATAATCAACAACCGAGCCGAAGCTCCCCGGACTATCCCATCCGTCATAATCAACAACCGAGCCGAAGCTCCCCAAACTATCCCATCCGTCATAATCAACAACCGAGCCAAAGCTCCCTGGGCCACCATGCCCATCACCATAACCACTGGGCTTATTGCCCGAGTAACCCAAACTATCTCCCGGGACATTGGGGTGTGAGAGTGTGAAATCCTAAGTTTACTATTTACTCTTGTGGCGATTTTATACCTACGACTTAGGTTTTACCCAGGACTGCCCAAGGTATTCCCTGTGAAGGGCTCTCGAGGGCACTAGGAGCTATGATGGGCTGAATCCTAAAGCTCTCTTTCGCAAGGCACTTATTCTTGTTGGTTGGTAACTAATCCCATATCCATTACCCATTTCTTTTTCATATTACGGTAGACTAAACCTAAGGTGATTTTGACCTTTCACTCTACGGGGAAAGACGATCTTTCGTCGAACAAGCACTACTCAACACTACCGACTCATATCTCACTACTTAACCTAAACTTCTAGGATGACTCATCCACATCTACAAAATCCAGCAAGATGGCTAACTCCAATTATGCCAAATCATTTCCTTTCAACAATTTACTAAATGCAGACCACAAGGTTAAATGCCATGCAAAAATGGGGAGTACATCAAATAATCATCCAATACTCCTATAATAATTAATGGAGGTCCATTATGACCTTTAAGCCCTAAATCCAGAGACCCAAAATTTTCCTTATTTATTCAATAATTTATTTAATTATTCTAGTGACTAAAATTTCCAATAATGAACATGAAGTACCATTTTCAGGCAAGATATCATTCCACTAATTTTATATGATATTTAAAATAAGGATTTAACTCATCTTACAAAATATCTAAATTTTTCAGTAAGGTTTTATCCCAAAATTCCTATTTCATTTTAACCCTTGAAAATTCATTTAAAGAAATATAAAAGATTATATTGTTTCCAAAAATTCAGAGAAAATTCCAATATGATTCTAATGGCGTATAAATGATTTGGGACAAATTTCATAATTTGTTCATCAGTAATTAGTCTTTATTAAATTATTGAATAATTTCCTCATTTAACATGCTTGTGAAGTAAGTACCTCAAATATGTATCCAAAAATTTTCATAAAATTTATATATGCATATAATGATTCAAAACTTCCTCTGCCAAACTTTCATGACCTACCAAGGGTCAGAGGGACCATAATGTTTAATTTATTAAATTGAGGCATCTCTTGTGTTACAAATGAAGTACTATAACTATTGTCCCAAAATTCCCAATTAAATTACCAAAGGCTCATAATACGCTTATGACCAATCTACCAAAATTTCATCTTAGTTTGAGGAGTTTAGCTAGCCCATTTCAACCCTACAATATTTGTGCCCTAAACTAGGGTTAGGGTTTTGGGGGTCCCAAACTTTCCAAAACACCCTAAGATTTTAACCAGAGGGTTATAGTTATCCTAAAACCCTCCCTACAAAATTTCATAGTCATACAAGGTGTTTTGGCCACATGCCCTTCACAAGGTACAAAAGCCCTTCCTTAGGGTTTTACCTAGGATCTTGGGGAAAATCAATTCCAAACCTCCCCATATTTTATTGGAAGGTGCACAAGTTCTTGAAAAGTCAGTTTTCAAAATTTGGACCTCTGTTGAGGTAAATTGGACACTCTAGGAAAAAAATTATATTTTGGACCAAAATGCCCTTCTTAGGGCAAAACTAGGGTTTGCATGATTTCCATTCAAATTAGCTCCAAACTTAATGAAATTCTAACCAGAAGTCTATATTGTCCTCATATACCTCCCACCGAAATTTGGATGAATTTGGACTTCATTTGACCCATATATTAATTTACCCTAGATAAATTAAATTATTTACAAAACTATAGAAAAATTATCTCCAAAAATTCCCATTTTTGGGCAAGTTTTAGATATTAGTTAGTATGACTCCCTTCCAAAATTTCAACTCATTTGGGCTAAGTATGAAGTGTGGCAACTTAGTTTAATGACTGCCTATTCATTTGTATAGACCCCACCAAAATGAGCTCCCTGGTCAAACCAATCACCCAAATTGGTTCAAATTAATTTTGTTTGAAAGTAGACCCATAGGGATATATTTCATGTGTTGACCATTTTCTCTGAAAAGGGCTCTACGTATTTTTAATAATTAAATATATTAAATACCTAATCTGTGACAGAAAATGAAATAAATCAAATACATATCCTATAGGATTTTATCATCATCAGCACGAATCTTGGCGCAAGATGGACAGAATCCCGTCATCTTCTTCCTCTGGCAGACGGCCAGGATTGATTCTGCCTGGGCCGATTTCCAGCGGCTGCCGCCGGCGCTCCGGCCACCTCCCTGGCCGCCCACCACCGCCTACACCTTCTGGGTGGTCGGGGCTACCTCCAGGCGGCGGCACGGCCGCCGGGGAGCACTGCTCCGGCGATCCCGACAAGCGGAAAAACCATGGAAAAACCATGAATTTGAAATTTCGATTGGGCTCAATTGAGCTCCAACCTTGGTTCTAATGATCCCTACGATCTACCCATGCAAGAAGGAGTGGAGGAGGACCTGTGGTGGCGACTGTAGCCGTGCTGATCGCCGGATTGGCATGGTGGTGGCCGGTGGTGGTCGGCTTGTTCAAAAATGCAGGAAATTGCTTGGCTCCTTCAGGTAAAGTGTGGGAAATGCTCCTTGAACCTCAGTGAAGCTTTTAAAGAGGTAGAGGAGGGGAGTTAGGTGGCTGAATGCCTTGTGCCATTTTTGGCCATGGTCAACAATGGAGGCTTAGTTGGTAGGGGGGTGGAGCTTGCTCTAACCAGTCCAAAATGGCTGCTGCACTCCCTCTTGTTCTTCTGAATTGAATGGGGAGGTTGGGGAGGGGGGAGGAGGAGCACAAAGTCCTCCTTCCTTCTCTTTCTCTCTCCTCCATGGGTGGCTTTCTCTCTCCTAGTCACCAAGCCTGAAATTTGGCTCCTCCCTATCCTATGGCAGCCCACAAGTCCATTTGATCACTTAAGTCAAGGTTAGCCCAATTGCAATGGGCTTGAGCTTGAGTTAGCCCATTTGGGATAACTTGACCCAAAGTTGGACTAGGGCCCACCTAGGTCAATTTAGTCCTTGAGGTTTCTTTAATGGGTCCTTGGTGACCCATTAGCCTCCCCTAGGGTTAAGGTTGGGTTGGATTGGCCCTTGGAGGTCACTTGACCCTTAACTAGGGCACTTTGACCATTTTAGGTCAAGGGTTGACTTTGGTCAACCTAGCCTTTATGATTGGTCCCAATGGGTCCTTGGTGACCTATTGGCCTCTCACTAGGGCTATGAGGGTATGGGTGGGGTCCACTTGGCTAAGGGACTGCAATTGACCTTTGTGTAGGTCAATTTGACCCAATTATGGTTAGAGTTGACTTTGGTCAACTTAGCTCCCTTGACTACCCTCTATGGGTCCTTAGTGACCCATTGACCCCTACCTAGGGTTATGGAGGTATAGGTGGGGTCTTGGAGTCTTGGTGAAGCCTCATGATCACCTTAAACCAAGGTTTAGAAATCTGCTAAGTGCAGACCATAGTGGCCCTATCCACACCACCAAGTCCACTTGACTCTTTCTTGGGCTTCCTAGGGTTTTGTCATGACCAAACCACTCTTAGGGGTCTAGTTGGAAATGGGATATTACACATTAACAATAGGACGAGTACCTTGCTCTAGATCTATTACAAACTCTACGTCTCTCTCAGGCGGATTACTAGGAAGATTGGCTGGAAAGATAACTTCAAACTCGCGCACCACAGGGATCTCCTCTAAACACGATAAAATAACCTTGGTCTCCAATACCGAAACTAACAAGCAAAACATCCGGAATCTAAAAGCATCCGAGCACATACCGTAGAAAAAAATGGGGAGACCTGGCGCGGATAATTTTACTCTATCAAATCGGCTAAAACTAGGAAGTCATATATAGACTCGCACAATCTTAAATACTTTGGTCCCATAATACCCAACCACTAGAGGGAAACTCAACACAAAGCGCGTGTCATAAGATCGAGGGCCAAACGAGGGTCCTAGCTACAAATGAGCGGGTAGTACCGGAAATCTTCCTAAACAATCGTTCACGCATTTAAGGAAGCGAATACAAAAACTATAAATACCACTAACAATTAAGACTAGATGAGGACCTAACCTGATATTACTTGGGTAGAAGTCTGAGCTTCTTCTGAAGATAACACATTCAGCTTTCCTTTTCCTTTGACCAATTATTGCGGCCGTGGCAAAGCCTGAGATGGGACTGGCTGAAGAATGGGCACTTTGTCTTAACATGCCCTTTCTGTCCAAACTGAAAACAGCATGTTGTCTTATTCTTTCCCCAGCAATGGTCAACATCATGCCCTATCCGCTTACATGCAGAACAGACTAAATCTATCCTGGAAACACCTTGTATCGCATGAATCTACTCTTTCTTCTAAGCTCCAATTCTCTGGTAACATCTTTCCAAAGGTTGGCCCGGTCGGCCACAAAAACTATACACTTCCTTAACATTCTTCCTTGAAGTATCACCGAATGGAGGGTTCCCTTACCTTCAACAGATTTCCTTTTGTCCTTCCTTAGTATCATGCCCCGATCCTTAGCATATCCCATAGACTCAACTTTAAGGGCAAATTCCACTGTCCTCTCATTCGACTCGAACTGGTAAGTATTGGCGTACTGTTGAATATCATTTTGGGAGGCGACCCAAGAAACCCTTGACTCTGCACTCTTCAGCAGCTAACAATCCAGAAGCAATCTTATTCAATTTGTTGATCTCGCTGTCATTATCCACCACTGTGAGGGTTTGCTCATTAGGCTGTCATCCTAAGATGGCAGCCAATAATGCCTGCAACTGCGCTTGCATCACTAATATTTGGCCTGACAGGGTCTCCATGCTCTTGCGCAGTTCTATAATAATTGCCTCATCCTGCACACCTAACGACTCACCCTCAAGCTAGGGAGTCGACCTTATTGCATCACGCTCAAGCAATAATCTAATAAAATAATAAACTGCTAATCAAAACCTAGCTTAATGACTAGAACTCAAACGACACAGTACAGACAAAACATACTTAAGTATTAGCTTCAACTGCTAACTTGCTCTGGGTTTTTTCAATAATGATGTTATTCTTAACCTATGATGATTCACCATCATCACACTAACTCATGTTCTTAGACCATGAATGCATGAATTTTTATTCCTTTTAACTCAAAACCATGTGTGTACATATGTCATCATGTAAATCTTTAGCTTGGCACGTTGTGCTTATGCTATGTTGTACTATGCATGTTGTGTTATGCATTCTAAAAAGGCCTTAATGCATGCTATGAGCGGCGTACACATGGAAATGTTATACATCCCATACTACATAACAATGCATGCAACGAAAAGAGAAAACATTTTAATGGGCATTCGTGTGGTGAGGTTATGCATCCCATACTACATAACCCTCACATATTGCAACCTATGGTGGATCCATATCCCAACACATATTATGCATCCCATAATACATAATATGACCCGTATACTTCTAATCATGCTTATGAGTGTAGTGTTCATGCTTCAGCCAAGACATATTGATGACACATCGGTGTGTGTATGATATGACACTAAACTACTAACACTAACAAGGGAAGGTTGCCCGACCAATTGTCAAGCAACCACCCTCTGATACCAACTGTCACAACCCGCATTTTCTCAGCAATAAAATTATATCAGAGTAAGAGAAAATATGTGTTGTGATGCCACGCCATGCAGGGGATAACTGCAGACGCTCAGGCAAGGCACCAACCTAAACAAGTTATACTGAATTCATAAGTTATTATGAAGGAAATCATTCAAATTAGATGGTCGTATCCCTCAGCACAGTGGACCAACTAGTCCGCGAGTAAAATATAGTTATATGCTGTGGAAAAATACTTTAGTTAAGATGGTTTGGCATCCTACATGAGCATAAGCGTCCACGAAGGACAACTCATGTTATGCAAGACTCTAATTTTAGTATAGTATGAAGATAGTCTTTATGTTAGTTTAGAAAATAGTTCTTCAGTTTAAGAAATATGACATGTATTAAGTAGTATCGGTAGGGGTTTTATAGGTTAAAAATATCTAACATGCATCCTAACATAAAAAAATCCCAGAGAGCAAGTAAAAACCCTACATAAAGGCAAAAATAGCAGTTTAAGTCACATACTTAGCATCACCAAAGAAAACCACAAGTGGGCGTCAACAACCTGACACGAACCCACTGGTGAGTATGCATGTCTATATAGAAGGATATAAGAAAAGAACTACCTCACAAATATGAGGGAAAGAACCCTCAGCAAAATAGCAGGTCACTAGCATGCTCCAAAAGAAAACTAGCTCTTGTGATCAGTGAAGATCTTGCACTGAGCCCCATAAAGTAGATGCCTCCACAGCTTCAACGCATAAATTACAGCTGCAAACTCAAGGTCATGCGTAGGGTAATTTCTCTCGTGATTCTTTAATTGCCTTGACCCATACGCAATCACTTTTCCAACTTGCATCAATACGCAACCCAGACCAACATGCGAAGCATCCACGTACACATCATACTCCACACCCTCAATAGGTAGGGTCAAAACGGGAGCAGTGCACAATCTGTTCTTTAGCTCCAGGAAGGCTTCTTTGCACTTATCACTCCAAACAAAGGCTGCATTCTTCTTAGTCAACCTGGTCAAAGGTGCAGCCAGGGTAGAGAAACCCTCCACGAACCTCCTGTAGTAGCCGACCAACCCTAGGAAGCTTCTGATCTCCTTGGGCGTGCCCGGCCTGCTCCAATCCATCACTGCTGCGATCTTTTCTGGGTCGACCGAGATCCCATCCTTGTTCACCACGTGGCCCAGAAATGAGACCTGAGGCAACAAAAATTCGCACTTGCTCAACTTGGCGAATAACTTGAGATTCCTCAACTCCTATAGAACCAAGCACAGATACTGCTCATGCTCCTCAGCGTTGCGGGAATAGACCAACACGTCATCGATGAAAACCACAACGAACTTGTCTAGGAAATCCTTGAACACCCGGATCATCATATCCATGAAAGCTGATGGTGCGTTGGTCAGACCAAACGACATCACCAAGAACTAAAAATATCCATGCCTCGATCTAATCGCCGTCCGTGAAATATCTGCCTCACGGATCCTGAGCTGATGATAGCCAGAACGAAGATCTATCTTGGAGAATACTGTGCTACTGCGCAACTGATCAAATAAGTCATCGATCCTCAGCAGAGGGTACCTGTTCTTAATAGTGACTTTGTTCAACTCCCTGTAGTCGATGCAAAGCCACATCGACCCATCCTTCTTATTTACAAACAAAACAGGAGCACCCCAAGGCGACGAACTCTACCTGATAAACCCTTTTTCCAACAACTCATTTAACTGGACTCGCGACTCCTCTAGCTCACGAGGGGCCATCCGGTACGATGCTCCCAATCGGGAGAAAGACAAGGAAGGTCATCAGGAAAAACATCAGCGAAACCACGAACAACGAGAATCTCCTCCAAGCGCGGTATACTAACAGCGGTCCCAACCACCGAGACTAAACAAGCAAAACAACCAGAAAGAAACAACTTCTGAGCACATACCGCAGAAAAGACAGGAGAATCTTGGCACGGATCAGCTTACACGCTTCCCGGCTGACCATTATCCTTGTGAAGTCCAAGCGCTTCCCTTTGCACTGAATGACCGCATCATACTTAGACAGCCAATCCATGCCCAGAATAACATCGAAGTCCTCTAGATCAATCATCTTCAAGTCTGCCTTCGCAAGAAAGTCCCCCAACAAAACAGGACAATCTAGAATGCCCAAATATGATAACACAGATTCACTAGAAGGGAACTTGACGCGGAAGGTATCACGAACTTGATCTAGAGTTAACCGATGTTGCTCCACAAAGGCTCTAGCCACAAATGAGTGGGTAGCACCGGAGTCGAACAGAACACGCGCCCAGCGGTTCTTTACCTTAAATTTCCCTATAGGAGTATATACAACTAAGGAACTACCAAAACAAAGCTGTAACCATTCTAGTAAATAAAACATTCAAGCTGGAAAAAGAAACAACTAACCTGAGATGACCTGAGTCGAAGCTAGAGCCTCCTCGGAAGAGATCACGTTCAGCTTTCCTTTACCCTTGTCCACACGCTGAGGTGGAGGTAGTGCCTGAAGTGGAACTGCATGAAGAGCAGGCTGGACCTGAGGACACCTAGACTTGATGTGACCCTTCTACCCGCACTGATAGCAGACTTTATCCTTGGACCAGCACTGGGCAGCATACTGCCCGGGTCGCTTGCAAACAGAATAGGAAATATCCCTCCTAGGAGCACCCTGAATAGCATGAACTTGCTCCTTCTTCTGAGCTACTGCCTTTTTGAAACACCTCTTAATAGGGTGGCCTGACCGACCACAGAAACTACACACCACCTTGCTTTTCTTTCCCGAAGCAGCACCAGGTACCTGGGGTTTCTTCTCCTCAACAGACTTCCGCTTGTCCTTCCTCATTTGCTGGCCTCTGCTCTTTGTGGTCTCGATAGCCTCCACCTTCAGAGCATCCTCCACTACCCCTGCATAAGTCTCTGATCCATAAGCACTGGTCAAATGCTGCACCTCGCTCCTCAAGCCACCTAGGAATCGCTTGACTCGACCAGCCTCAACACTTACCAACCCATGAGCAAACCGGCTCAACTTGCTGAACTCTACCTCATACTCACTGACCGTGAGTTTCCTTTGCTTCAGGTGGAGGAATTCGTTCATAAGACGGTCACGCTCGATTGAAGGCAAGAACTTCCTCAGCAGCATTTCCTTGAACACTTCCCAAGAGCAACCAGCTACCAAGCTCTCCTTTTCTTTAAGCCACCAACTCTTCGCCAAACCCTTGAGCTGATAGGCGGCTATCATCACTCTCTAATCATCTGAAATACCGGAGTACGAGAACATCTCCTCCATGGAGATCAGCCAATCGTATATGACCATGAAATCTGCCTTCCCATCGTAAGTAGGGGGGCTAAGTCTCTGAAACTGTGAGATAAATGCCATCTCTGCTGGCACCACAACTGGAGGTCTCAGGGGTGTAGGAGGAGGAGGAACAGCTAACCCTCCTTTAGGGCCTTGCACTCCCTGAGTCTGTCCTGCCACAACTGCCACCAGAGACTATATCTGGGCTCGCACCTCCACCATCTGCCTGCTCAAGGAATCGCTACTCTTTCGCAGGCTCTCGATCACCGCATCATTCTGCGCTCTCGATGACTCACCCTCAGATAGGGGGGTCGATCTATTCAAAGGGTGTCTCGCCATCCTAAAATCATAACAACATTAGTCAGATCCTAGTACGACAGCTGCAACTAACTAAAAGTACAGACAATACATATATAAATATGAACTTAAAGCTGCTAAACTTGCTCTGGGAGTTTATTTCTTTACAAAAATTGATGTTATGCCTTAACCTAGGATGGTTAACCACCACCATACTAACTCTTATGCCTAGATCGGGAATGCATGACTTATATTATTTTTGACTCGAAAACTTATGTGTGTACATATGTCATCCTGCCAGTCTTTAGCTTGGCACGCTGTGCTCATGCAATGTTATGCTATGCATGTTTGTGCTATGCATTCTAAAAAGGCCCTAATGCATGTTATGATCGGCGTACACATGATAATGTTATGCATTCCATACTACATAACATCCTTATGCAACAAAAAAGAAAATGAGCTAGTCGCAGCCATGTGGTGAGGTTATGCATCCCATACTACATAACCCTCACATGTTGCCCCTATGGTGGATCCATATACGAACACATATTATGCATCCCATACTACATAATATGCCCCGTATACTTCATGTTATGCTATGAGTGTAGTGTTCGTGATTTTGCCAAGACGTGCTGATGACATATCGGTGTGTGAATGACATGATGCTAAACTACCAATGCAATCAGAAGGGAAGGTTGCCCGACTAACTTGTCAAGCAACCTCCCTCTGATACCAACTATCACAACCCGCATTTTCTCGAAAGAAAACATATTATCAGAGTAGGAGAAAACACGCATCATGATGCCACGTCGAGCAGGGGATAACTGTCGACGCTCAGGCAAACCACTATCAGCTATACTTTATGAAAATTCATAAGTTATATGATTAAAAAAAATCAGTTATATTTTAAAGGCCGTATCCCTCGGCTCGGTGGATCACCTAGTCCACAATTTAAAAGTTATACTTATACGCTGCGAAAAATACTTTATTCAGGTTCGACATCCTAAAAGAGTGCATAAGTGTCCCCAGAGGACAACTTATACTATGCAGGAGCCTACTTTTGATTTATACTATATATATAGGAAAATGATCTTTGTACATTATTTGGAAAATAGAGATGAGTTTTATAAAACATGTTGATCATGAGATATACTTATAATAGTGTTTTTTAGGTTTAAAAGTAACTAGCAACCTAGCATAAATAATCCCAAGAGCAAGTAGACTAATCTATAGAAAGGTAGCAGCAAAAAGTAACACATCTAGTATCAAGGTAAAACTACCAGTGGGCGCCAACAAACTAACACGAACCCACTTGCAAATATGTATGTCTGTAAGAAAAACAGTAAAACTACCTCACAAGACCAAGGAACTAAACTCCACAAAACGAGAGACCACCAGCAATAGCATAGCACAACTAGCCGCCTAATCGGCTACTAACCAGAACCTGAGGCATTCAAAGAAGAAAATAATACCTCAGCAAGCTAAACAAGTAAGCTGTATGGAAATGTTGGGTTATAAGGTAAGCAAGATGAGTAAGTAAACCGAAAACAAGCACCACTGTCCAAGGCAAGTCAGAAAGAAAAACACTAAGTGGGAGGAAACAACAACAACCCTGCCCAAAAATAAATCCTGCAGAGTTTACCAGGCTACCATGAGCCCAAACGTTGCAGATTTACAAAGGAAGAAATGTCTAACACCCTAAGCTGTGAGAGATGGTAGTAGCAAAAACAGTGCGGATCCGGGTTGGAGGCAAACTCAGTCCCCCAACCACCATTTCCAAGAAACAAAGCTCAGGGGTCTACATGTGAAAGCACTAGGGACCTCCCACCCCCTTGCCCAACCCGTACCTGGAGCAAGATAAAAGAAAAAGGGTGGCCTCGGCTAAATAACACAACACCTTCCCCATTAAGAGATTCAAACCACCACTACTAACCATGACCCACGATTCGGCCTTTTTGTAAAAAAAGAAAATAGCCGACAAGGAACCTCAAAATCAAGGAATTCACTCGGGGGAGAAAATCAAGGTAAGGGAAAAGCGTTGAGATGACTCAACACGACATGGCGTTGAGTGAGCCCCACTCACTCAACGCCTAAACATACGGTGGCGTTGAGTGAGCTAACCTCACTCAACGCCAAAATAGCTATGGCGTTGAGTGAGGTCCACTCCCTCAATGCCTTCAGCAAAGCAGGCAGTGGCATTGAGTGAGCTAACCTCACTCAACGCCAAGACAAATACGGCGTTGAGTGAGGTCCACTCCCTCAATGCCTTCAATAAAGCAGGCTGTGGCGTTGAGTGAGTTAACCTCACTCAACGCCAAAATAGCTACGGCGTTTAGTGAGGTCCACTCACTCAACGCCTTAGCACTTAGCCGCAATAATACCAACTATGACGTTGAGTGCATCCACCATTCTCAACGATAGAACAACTTTGGCGTTGAGTGAGGTCAACTCACTCAACGCCAAAGAACTTACCCGTAAGAAAGGGCTGCGGCGTTGAGTGAGCCCGCCTCACTAAGTGCCTAAACCGCCATGGCGTTGAGTGAGGCCCACTCACTCAATGCCATCCGGAAGAGGTCGGCGGGAATGTAGATTGACTCTCGCCAAATCGGCGGGAATCACTAACGATTCTCGTCGAAGTCGGCGAGAATCACTTAGTGATTCCCATCGATCTTGACTTAGAAGAATTTTCTCACTCAACGCCACACTACTTAGCCGCAAAAGAACAGATCAAGGGGCAATGGTGTTGAGTGTGTGCACCACACTCAACGCCAAGTCCCAACACACCCTGGCGTTGAGTGTGTGCACCACACTCAACGCCAAGTCCAAGCAGACCCGACGTTGAGTGTGTGCACCACACTCAATGCCAAGCCCTTAATCCTCCATCGCTAACTCCAGCAAGTCTATATTAATCTAACAGCCAAACACGTTTCTAGCACAATTTTCGAGTTAAAGCTTCTATCTCCTACCCGGCTACAGCTACGGCACAGGAAAATGCTAACCTAACCCTTACTTCCTTCCCCGGCCCGAGAACAAACAAGCTACAGCGAGGGGAAAAGAATAGAGAACATACACGGCTGTTTTGGGCAAGGTTCTGTACAGGGAATTTTCTAACAGCAAGCTTAGGCATCATCACCGGTTATTGCACAGGAAAAGAAAGAATCATTGTACAGGAAAGGAAACTGACTATGGCTAAAGCAATGCTCGGTTGTATTAAATAGGCTAACTGGGCATATAAGAAAATAAGAAAACTAAATAACAAGGGCAAGAGTACCACTTGCCTCATTTTTCAGCGGAGCTTGGTCGGCCTCCCTTATCCTCACTCGGTACCAACAGCAGCAACACCCAAAGCAGAAATCTGGAGCTTTAATGGCGGAAACAGACAACCCTAGAAAATCGAGACCCCTAGAAACACCACGAAAATTGAATTTCTTACCGTAGGAATGAAGGTCTAGGAGAGAGCAATCCAAATTCGTTTTCAGAATCGAATTCCGTCCACAAACGCTCCCGGAATCGGCGTCCGAAGGGGAGCAGTTCCGGCGGTTTCTCTGCTTTCCGCGAACAGGCGCGGACTGGTTCGGTCTTTCGGGAAGATGAACATGAGCGGTTTCCTCTTAATTCTAAGCTATACTATATATAGCATCCTCTTAATCTTAATTACTAATCAATTAATTAAGGCTAAAAATGACAAGGCAAAACTGCCAAGCATCCACACCCTTTCAAAATAATTATTAATATAATATTTATTAAATAGTTTTATTTTTTCATAAAATACAAAACGACGCGAACACCGAACATCCTCGGAATTCGACGAAATTCGCACCGTAGCTAAATATCCACGCCACAAACACAACGGCGAAGTCAAAATTTACTTTCGACGAACAGAACTTGAGTTATACCCACCCGAAGCCAAAACACAAGCATCCCCCGAAAGGCCACACCGGGTCACCCAAAACGACTCGGCTTGCTAGGGAGATCTTGCCAATAGGATACAAAATAGGTCACCCAATTCTAAGGAGTTAAGACAACACTCCACAGATAGCACAAGCAAAGAAAACGCGTCGACGAACGTCAAGAAAGAATTAAATAATCGCAGAAAAATCGGGGGCATTACATTGCTCTCTGTCCATTCGTCTCATGAAGCATGGCATAGCGGCCTGCACTAGTTCCATCCACCAAGCGAAGCGGTGCTTACGACCCGCATTAGGTTTCTTTTTGTTTTTTAGCATTAGGAATTGAAATCCAACCTCTGTTGTTTTGTTTAACTCTTAGTAACGATCTTTCTACAATGCTATCACGATACCCGACCTTCATTCCCTCGAGATCAACATTCGGGGAAGCTATTCCCAAAATTATTACTTGATAGTGACCGGTGCACTTGCCGACGCATCATGTTTCTGGTGTCGTTATCGGGGATTGCAGGCGTAAGTGATCTGGGTTTTCTAAGGTAGTTACTCAAGAGTTGTTGTTTTTGAATTTTTTGTCATCTTTGGTGTATGTAGAGGCAAGGATCGTGAGACTTGCTTGCCTACGATCCTAAAATTTGAGAGGACCGCTCGAGTACGGAGGCATGCCACAAATGCTCAGCTAGAGATGGATCACAATCTAATTCAGGTTGGAGGAAATGGAATAGGGGAAGAGCCCATCTTAGGGCCAAACACTGATGAGAACTTTGGAAATCGACAGGGACAGCCGATTCTTAGGGCTGGTCCGAGAGGGAATGGAGCTGTTGCTAGAGGGCAGCATGTTGATGAGAATGAGGTAAATAGGTAGAGGCCTCGCACGATAAGATAATACATTACCCCACTGTTGGGAGTGTGTATCCAGCTTTTGGGCTGGCCATCCCTAACCTGCAGTTTGAAATCAAACAGGCCATTTTGAACATGGTACGCAGTAATGCTCCGTTCTCTCGGTTGCCGAGCGAGGACCCACACATGCATCTCTCGAATTTTTCTGAGATATGCGGGACCTTCCATTACGATGGAATACCTGATGAAACGGTGAAGATGAAGCTATTCTTATTTTCATTCCATGATAAAGCCAAGGCGTGGTTGTACAGCTTACCTCCGGGAATTGCCACAATGTGGGATTCCTTAACCGCGCGATTCTTGAAGAAGTTCAATTCGGTAGACAAGATTGTGAACCTGCGCTAGGAGATAGGTAACTTCCGCCAGTTTGATCATGAGAGCATGGCGGAGGCGTGGGAACGCTTCAATGACTTGCCGCGGAAATGCCAAAACCATGAGTTCCAGCCTTGGAACTTGGTGGGCCAGTTCTACTTTGCCATCGAGCCCAATTATAGGGCTATGATTGACACCGCTGCAGAAGGTTCATGTATGAACCTTACCCTTGAGGTAGCCCCGAGGCTTCTATAAGATACAACCTCACACAATATATATTGGACTGTTGGGAGAAATACCCAAAGGAACACCAGTGGAATTTTCGCTCTTGGATCAGCTATACCCACTACAACACATGTCATGGCAATCTCTTGCCAAGGATGCGGCGGGGATAGCCATTAAACATATGAATGCCCGGAGACGAACTGTCTGGTGAGCTGTATAATATCAATATGAGTGAATCTGTGAATTTCATTGCTAACAAAAATAGGGGTTTGCCGTATGGGAATGCGTATAACTTAGGGGTGAGAAATCACCCGAACTTTTCGTGTAACCAAAATTCCTTTGGACAACGATGGCAACCAGGGAAGCATCAATTCGATGGTTCAACCGAAGGGAGCCAACCAAGGCCACCTAATTCAGGTTATAATCAGACCCCTTCGACAGCGGGGAAGAGTAACTTGGAAGAAATGATGGAGAAGTTTGTTGAGGTCGCTCAATCAAATATGCCTAATCAGACCGCATCAATGTAGAATATGGAAGTGCAATTGGGACAATTGTCCCTGGTGCTAGCTGAGCATCCCCAAGGGACTCTTCCAAGAAACAAAGAAAAGAACCCCGTATATGAGGGGAGGAGTCTTGCTGAGAAGGAAAAGGGGGTGTGTAGGGATATAGTGATCACTTGTACGATCAACAACATCAAGACCTTCGCCCTTTGTGATTTCGAATATTCTAGAAACGTTCTCGCTTTGCAAGACGTCGAGAAGTTTAATTTAAAATTAAATCCGGATGATCGTACCTCTCTTGTTTTAGCTAATAGAGTTATGGTGGAGACTGAAGGAGAGGTGAAAGAGGTTGAAGTTACGGTGGACGGAACAAAGGTTGTAGCGGATTTCCAAGTATTGGGACCTATCGAAAATACTTCGATCCCATTCTTGGGAGTCCCATTTTTGAGGGAAAGTAGCGCCACCTTGGATTTTTCCAAGGGGCAGGTGGTTGTACCAAATATGGTGAAACCGGTGTGCTTTCCTGACACTAAGACTGAACCTCTGTACCCCCTCCTATTTTTATCACTAATGAATTGTTTAGTAATGTGGATCACGGAGATAAACAGGAGACGTGGAAGCAGAAGGAGAGAAGAAGTACCTCTGAAGAAGAGTGTGGTGATGAGGTGTAACATCCCTCAGACAACTAGACCCCTACGAGTGGTTTTGTCATGACTAGGTCATGACAAAACCCTAGAAAGCCCAAAGAGACCAAGTGAAAAAGGCTCAAGGTTAAAACCACCTTGGTCTGCAAGTAGTAGAATCCCAAGAACAATCCTAGGAATGACTTTAGGGTTTTAACTTGATTCCATGATCCCATCATGGCACCTCAAATCCCTAAGGGAGGCCAATATGTCGCTATGGACTCATTGGGGTCAACCAAAAAGAGGCCAAGATGACTCAAGTCTGGGAAGCGTCGAGTGAGTCGACAAGACTCGACGAGTAGGTCAGGTATCTACTTAGATATGTTTTTTGGGCTCGGGCGTTGAGTGTGTGGAGTGCACTCAATGCCATAGGCCGAATGGCATTGAGTACGTTGAGTGCACTCA
Source organism: Platanthera zijinensis (assembly GCA_039513925.1). Taxonomy (NCBI): domain Eukaryota; kingdom Viridiplantae; phylum Streptophyta; class Magnoliopsida; order Asparagales; family Orchidaceae; genus Platanthera; species Platanthera zijinensis. The sequence continues at coordinate 132,422,083 of CM077081.1, forward strand.
ATGCCATCTTACTTGGGTTGAATGGCGTTGAGTGCGTCGAGTGCACTTGATGCCATAGGCTGAATGGCATTGAGTGCGTTGACTGCACTCAACGCCATCTTTCTTGGGTTGAATGGCATTGAGTGTTTCGTGTGCACTCAACGCTATAAGCTGAATAGCATGGAGTGCACTGACTGCACTCAACACCATCTTACTTGGGTTGAATGACGTTGAGTGGGTTGAGTGCACTAAACACAATAGGCTGAATGGCGTTGAGTGAGTTATCTGCACTCAACACCATCTTGCTTGGGCTGAATGGCGTTGAGTGCGTCGAGTGCACTCAATGCCATAAGCTGAATGGCATTGAGTGCGCTGACTGCACTCAGAGCCATATTACTTGGGCTGAATGGCGTTGAGTGCGTCGAGTGCACTCAATGCCATAAGCTGAATGTCATTGAGTGCGTTGAATACACTCAATGCCATCTTGCTGGGGCTGAATGGCGTTGAGTGCATTGAGTGCACTCAATGCTATCCTACATGGAATATTTGCAGGGATTATGGCATTCAGTGAGCTGAGCTCACTCAATGCCATAGACTGAATAGCGTTGAGTGAGCTCAGCTCACTCAATTCCATTCAGTCAATGGCGTTGAGTGAGCTCAGCTCACTCAATGCCATTCAGTGAATGGCATTCAGTGAGCTCAGCTCACTCAACACCATTCAGTCAATGGTATTGAGTGAGCTCAGCTCACTCAACGCCATTCCTGACAAATTTCGGCCTGTTTGCTGGTTTGGCTGAGCCGGATCTCTTCGGGAATTGCGCCAGGATGAGTTAATTGGACGTTTCTTTTATTAAGACTCATTTTAAATAATAACAAATAGTCAAATGATAGAATGCCACGTGGTAGAAGCTTTAAACTCGAATTACGCATTAATGGAGAAAGAGAAAGAGGGTGCGTAACTGCCATGCATGGCCTAGAAGGCTAAGGGCCCACTCTTAATGCTGAAAACACCTCCCCAGGTCTGTTAGGAGAAAGCCAAGGTCTTTTCGGGCCATAACCGCAACCAGGGGAGGAGATTTTCTGTTACAACAAAGCTCTTCAAGGAGCATTAATGGCCATCGCCTCCCCCATTTTTATCTTTTTAAAAGACTTACTGAACTTAGAAGAGCTTTTCCACACACAAACCTGAAGGAGCCGGGAGCCGATGAAGCAAGCTGAGCCATTACAGAAAACGAGAGCCGCCACCACCACTAATGGCTTCCCGATGATTGACACGTCTTTAGGCTAGAAGCAAGGTCCTCCCCTTCCTCTTTTCTTATGGGTAGATCTTAGGAGTCTTTTAGCTTGAAAATCGGGCTCAGTTGAGCCCGATCAGGCGAAGCTTTTCCAAGAATTTTCCGTGAAAATGGTGTTTAGGTTAGCCGGAAACCGCCCCTCCGATGGTCATGCCGCCGCCTGGCGATAGCCCCCACCTCAACGGAGGTGGTGGCGGTGGTGGCCAGCCGGGGAGGGGGATGGTTGGCCAGGGAAATTGGTCTGGAAATGGTTCCAGGTCGGGCAAATCATGACCTTAGGCTCAAGGAAGAAGACGATCCAGCAGCCTTCGGATCTTGCATCAAGATCTGTGCTGGTCATTTAAACCTTTTCTTTTAAATGAATTTTCTGTATTATGATAACAGTCACATTAGAAAATTAATAAAAAAATACTTAGAGGCTCTATATGAGGAATTGGTCAATAGATAATTTGTTTCCCTACGGGTCTACTTTATTTTAAAATTTGTTTGGGTCAACTTGGCCAACAGGTTTGACCAGGGCACCCATTTTTTTGGGGTCTATACCTAGAGTTAGGCAGAGATTAAAATGAGTGCCCCCACTCCATCCCTCGTCCAATTAACCTGAAATTTTGGAAAGGAGTCCCCCTAGCCTATATCTTGGTCCTGTACAAAAATGGGAATTTTTGGAGACACTTTTCCTATAATTTTTTTAATTATTTAATAGTCTTAGGGTAAACAAATTAGGTGGTCTAATGACCTCCAAACCCTCCTAAGTTTTGGTGAGTGGTCGCTAGGTTCAATAGGAGGCTCTGTATAACTTTTCATCTCATTTGGAGATGATTTGGTTTGAAATTTTGCAAACCTTAGCCTTGCCATAATAAGGGTATTTAGGTCAAAATTGCACTTTGTTATTTGGATGGTGAACTCACCTCAACAGAGCCTTAGATTTTGACCACTGACTTGGCATAACTTTTAACACCCTCCCATGGAAGATGGGGTGGATTGGGCTAGATTTTCCCTAGGATCCAAGACCAAACCCTAAGGATGATTTTGGGTGTCTTGAGTAGGGCGTGTGGTCAAATGACCTTGAATTGAGTTGAAATTTGGTGGAGAGGACTCTAGGGTTGTTAGAGTCCTCTGGTAGAAATCTTAATGGATTTAGAAGATCTTAAACCCCTCAAACCCTAACCGTAGTCTAGGGCATAACCCTTATATGAATGTGTAGGAAAGCCACCAAAACTTAATGAAAAGTCATGAAACTTGGGTAGCATGGACTCATAGATAGTTGGAACCTCTGATGAATTTATTGGTAATTTAGGAGCAAAAATATTAGCACTTCCATTGTTGTACATGAAATTCCCCTTAATGTTTTTCTATTTATTCTGATCACACTGTTCAATAGGAATATATTAAATTTGGGAAGAAGATTGATGTAGGGAATATCCTTGAGAGTCGTCACGGAGGCCACGACGACGCTTATGACACGATCTACGCCCTCTAACCCGCACGCTAACGTAAACGCAGCCACAACAATTATTTTATTTATCGTTCGCGCTAACAATACGGATCGCCGTTCCGCAAATAGATCGAGTGTTGGCTATAGGCCAAACTCTTTCCGGCTAAATGGGATAATATTGATCCCGAACGAGCTTTTGGGGTTGTACCAAAATAGATCCACCACGAACAAAATGATTCGAAAGATGGTAGAATCTATCCCAACAAAAGAAAAGCGAGGATCGCCAATCCTCTTACGAATCTTTCGAAAATCCAAACGAAAAATGCCGATCTATTATTTGATTAACCGTGAAGAAAACAAATCGGAAAAATAACGCAAAATCCGTCCACCACAAGAACTATCTAGAGAAAGAAAACTCTTGGTAGAAATTTTCGTTACCCCTCTCGGATTTTGTAGATCCGTGGTGCGTGGATCTACCAAGTTTGATCGCTCCTCCTTTGAACGTCCACGGGAAACGCGCTACGAATGATGAACGTGCTAATCTCCTTCACTTCACGCCGTGGAGGGAAACACCTTTTCTTCTTCCTTGCAAGCAAGCAACTTCTCATGCATGGGCCGGCAACACCATTCAAGAGTAGATCTCGGTTGGCCGAGAGCAAGAAAAGATGAGGGCGGCCGAGCACTAAGAGGACGGGGCGGCCTAGAGCAAGAGGGGGAATGGTGGAGGCCGAGCACTTAGGGAAGAGGAGGGCCTTGGGGCCGGCGGCTTGGAGGAAGAAAGGAAAGAGAGGGGGCGGCGGTTTTGAGAAGAAGGAGGGGGAAATTAGGGAAGAAAGAGGGGGAAACGATTAGGCAAATTCAAAATTTGATTTCAATAATATTCTACCACATAATGAAGAGTTTAAGGCCCTTATATAGGCTTATATCTCAAAGCAAAAATCATGTGGCTAAAGGCACACCACATAAATAAAAATGCAGAAATTAAATAACGTTTTAAAGAGCCATCATGAAACGGCTATTAGCACACCAAAACAAAAAAATATCAAATATGATTCTTGTTGCGAGGGCGAAGCTTGTAGCCATGACCGCTACGACGTCGCACGTCCTTTGCCGGTACATCTTCAACATATTCATGCTCCATTTGGCCGTCGCCATCACCATCGCCATCACCGTCGCCATCAATCCTCCGCCGCTCAAAATGGCTCATCTCCGATGAGCGGGCTGACATATAACGGCGTACGAGGTCCGCGTCAAGAAGATCCATCTGTGCAGCAGAGAGCCAAGAGTCGTCTGAAGCCGGACGACCACACCAACGAACCAAAAACCTGTGAATGTTGCCGTCGGGGGTGGGAAACATATCATCCTGCAAAATCCTGTCAGGCAAGAAATCTGTCCGGGGAAACCTCGGAAAAGCGTTAGGTGAAGCAGAAAAACAAGTGTCATTATCAATAGACGGCATACCTCCCGTAGAATTCGAAGGAGAGAACGATCCAGAATTGAGCTCACCCCCCACCCCATTAGATTTTATAGTGGAATTATTAAACGGGGAGACAGACAGTTCAGGTGGTGGAGCAACAAAAAGCGTTAAATCCGAAATGTTAAACACAGGGGAGATTCCCCAATCAACGGGTAATTCTAATAAATAAGCATTTTCGCCTAATTTCTTCAAAATTCGAAAAGGACCGGCTTTCTTGTTCGCTAATTTTTTTATGGTGCCCGAAGGCATCCGTTCAGGGATAAGACGAACCATAACCAAATCGTCAATGTTCAAGGAGACTGCTCGCCTATGTACGTTAGCATTCGATTGATAAATAGAATATTGCTTAGCTAACGTCTTGCCAATGTGCTCATGGAGAGTGTGAACGTGTGAAGCGAAATCCTGTGCAAATTGACTTGTCTTAATAGAAGGCGGTAACAGAACCAAGTCAAGAGGCACTGGCGCCTTATAACCATGCACTATCTCATTCGGCGACAAACTAGAGGGAAAATAAAGAGACGCAACAAGAGTGATTAATTCTTTTAAAGTGCGCCTAAGAATCATACTATCGTGGGGAGTGAAACCATGGGCTACGTGACTCAACCCGAATACGGAGGATATAGGGGTTAAGTCAGGGGGGACGGGAGCCTTCACATCAAGGATGACTTCAAATGGCTCCAAAGTCGCAGTTCTAATTCGAAAATTATTATGACCACACTTGGCATGCAGATATGCCAAGGGAATCTGCGCATCATAAATACTAAGAGAGTTGGACGCTCTCAGGTGTGACAAGAGGTGCGAGCGAGACGACTCATGGGGCCATACCGTGGCCACTAACAGAAATAAGTAGGGTGACACCAGCGGAACTACATCAGGTGGCACCAATATGATAACATCAGGTGGCGCTAACGAGACTTCATCAGGGGATATCATCCTAACGGGATCAGGTGGCACCAACATAATGCGAACAGGTGGCAAAAACGGGACTAGATACGGTGGTAGTAGTCGAATTAAATCAGGTGGTACTAACTGAATGCAATCCGATGGGACAAACGATGACCACATCATTAATGGATTCTCGAAAAATTGGTCAATCCTAGGAAGTCGAGAGGGTACCGAATTTATGAGACTTTCATCATGACCACATACAAAATCTATCTTCACACTATGTGACATGTCCCAAGGAGGATCCATCGTGGAACATAAAACAAATTGACTCCAAACAGGCAAAATAATCTCATATCCAAACGGATCTGTAGGTCGGGTCAACAAAATGGTGGGGATAGCCGGTAAAACTAATACGAGGGGAGAGTTAATAATGCCATTAAATTCATGCCACAGAGTTTGCATCAGGGGACGCTCACCCGGGTTGACCTCAATATCGTCCTCTAAAATAATAACTCTCTCGATTGGTATTCCTCCAAACACATCGGTCACGTCAGCAGTAGCGGTAAAAATCTCAGAAGGTGGCTCTACAATATGTCTTGGGCTAAAGATAACCAGTTCGTGTCCTAATGTATCATCGCGTAAATCACGAACGGGTAAGCTCTCACCATAAGGTAACTCTTCCGACTCATAAATCACTATATTAGCAGCCATACAATTCTCATGAATGGGCGCATCAATAGACTCCAGAGGAGGGGCTAAATCATGCCGAAAGTCAAAATATGTATTTTTCGTCCAAGTGTAATCCTCCGGGTGCAAGTCATCAAAATCATAGGATAATTCAAATACAGGATTCTCCCTCACAGTAAACTCATCTGGCTCGTCTTCACCTAACTCACAATCAGAGAAGCATTCGTCATAGGGTGATTCTATCAACTCATAAGGTACTTCGCCCAAATCAGAATCAGTATCATTCTCAGAAACCTCGACGAGGGGAAGCAGAGATAATTCCTCAGAGGAGAAATCGTCATCCAGGTCACTGGGGTAACCAATCTCCTCGTCGTCACTCACATTGTCAATGTCAATAGCCTCGTCTGCAGTGACGGGCACACTAGAAATCACAGTCTCAAACTCAATCACTTTGATAACTATACTCTCATCCCGCATATTCATGGCATTGGGAAAGGACCTGGCGGGAGAATGAATCTTATGTGACGTTCTAGTATGGGAGTACGAGGGGACATACTGGTTCGTTGTAGGCAAAAATTTAGGCGTCGAATCACTCATATAATCAGGAGACTGGGCACGACAGTAGGGAGGGTAATACTCATCCATTAGAAGATTCTTCATAATCTTCCAGCCTACAAGAGAGTCGGCGATTGATGGCCCATAACGTCTCTCTTCATTGATCCAGAAGGTAAGCGCTCGACCAAATAACTGGAGTCTCGCAACGGGAATCCTGTGGGGATCCCCAATACGATACTGCTCGAAATATCGTTCCATATCCTCTACCCAGAGTAGAAACACTCGAAACCCTCCTAAACCATCATAGGTTGGAGCAGGAATTCTAACACGCCTAGAGGTGGGATGACCTCTAAGTTGTGATATCAATTCCATAACGTCCTCACATTGACGCTTCACGTCCTTGCGAAAAGCTCCAATCGGGGAAGGTGAAGGAATGAGATTCCAACAACCCGGCATAGGTGCAAGAAACCGCGTATATGAAAAAAAAAATTAAAAGCCTGTAGCTAATTAATTTTTAAAAGTTGAATTGTTCCCGCTTAACCACTAGGGTTTTAAAGGTTATAAGATAGGGTTTTTGCTGGAAAAATAAGAGGAACATTAAAAAATTTTGCTGGAATTTTTTTATTTAGAAAAAAAAAATCTAGGCCGCTATTGACAGACCAAAAATACTAAATTTTCAAATAAATTAATAAAAATAAGTACTTAATAATTTTTTTTTTATTTTTTTTGTTTTCTTACTAATAATTAGATGGAGGAATTCCAGAAATTTTGACTTTTAGATTTTGAGAAAGTTGACATTTTAATGCCGCTATTTGCAGACCAATATGTAGAAAAACTAGTTTTCATGAAACTTAAAAGTTTTGAAATTTGAATTTTGAAATTCAAAATTTGAAATTTGAAATTTGAATTTTAAAATTTAAAATTTGAAAGTTTGAATTTTGAAATTTTAAAATTTGAAATTTGAAATTTGAAATTTGAAATTTGAAATTTGAAATTTGAAATTTCAAAATTTGAAATTTGAATTTTGAATTTTGAATTTTGAAATTCGAAATTTGAAATTCGAAATTGGAAATTTTAAATTTGAAATTTGAATTTTAAATTTTGAGAGGGGGAGGAGTGCCAATTAGGAAATTGACGAGAACCTCCCTCTGATACCAAATTGATGTAGGGAATATCCTTGAGAGTCGTCACGGAGGCCACGACGACGCTTATGACACGATCTACGCCCTTTAACCCGCACGCTAACGTAAACGCAGCCACAACAATTATTTTATTTATCGTTCGCGCTAACAATACGGATCGCCGTTCCGCAAATAGATCGAGTGTTGGCTATAGGCCAAACTCTTTCCGGCTAAGTGGGATAATATTGATCCCGAGCGAGCTTTTGGGGTTGTACCAAAATAGATCCACCAAGGACAAAATGATTCGAAAGATGGTAGAATCTATCCCAACAAAAGAAAAGCGAGGATCGCCAATCCTCTTACGAATCTTTCGAAAATCCAAACGAAAAATGCCGATCTATTATTTGATTAACCGTGAAGAAAACAAATCGGAAAAATAACGCAAAATCCGTCCACCACAAGAACTATCTAGAGAAAGAAAACTCTTGGTAGAAATTTTCGTTACCCCTCTCGGATTTTGTAGATCCGTGGTGCGTGGATCTACCAAGTTTGATCGCTCCTCCTTTGAACGTCCACGGGAAACGCGCTACGGATGATGAACGTGCTAATCTCCTTCACTTCACGCCGTGGAGGGAAACACCTTTTCTTCTTCCTTGCAAGCAAGCAACTTCTCATGCATGGGCCGGCAACACCATTCAAGAGTAGATCTCGGTTGGCCGAGAGCAAGAAAAGATGAGGGCGGCCGAGCACTAAGAGGACGGGGCGGCCTAGAGCAAGAGGGGGAATGGTGGAGGCCGAGCACTTAGGGAAGAGGAGGGCCTTGGGGCCGGCGGCTTGGAGGAAGAAAGGAAAGAGAGGGGGCGGAGGTTTTGAGAAGAAGGAGGGGGAAATTAGGGAAGAAAGAGGGGGAAACGATTAGGCAAATTCAAAATTTGATTTCAATAATATTCTACCACATAATGAAGAGTTTAAGGCCCTTATATAGGCTTACATCTCAAAGCAAAAATCATGTGGCTAAAGGCACACCACATAAATAAAAATGCAGAAATTAAATAACGTTTTAAAGAGCCATCATGAAACGGCTATTAGCACACCAAAACAAAAAAATATCAAATATGATTCTTGTTGCGAGGGCGAAGCTTGTAGCCATGACCGCTACGACGTCGCACGTCCTTTGCCGGTACATCTTCAACATATTCATGCTCCATTTGGCCGTCCTGGTGGTCGTCGCCATCACCGTCGCCATCACCGTCGCCATCAAAGATATTTTAGGTCAATTTACTTATACTTGAATTTTATTATAAATTTTAGTGGTATAATTTCAGTACTTCCTTCACAATCTTGAAAAAGTGTAATTATGATCAATAAATTATTCAGAGCTCATTACATGTTGAAAAATTATGAAACTTGATTTGTAGTGGTATTAGGGTAATATCTTTCTGAAGAAATAAATTCATAATTTTTAGATACTTGTTTGCAGTACTTGTTTTACAAATCCATGAATTTGAGAACTTGATCAATAAATTATTTAGAGCTCATTATAAGTTGGAAAATTATGAAACTGGGTCAGTAGTATTGTTAGCTCAATTCTTACATAGGTAAATTAATTCACAATTTTTGGTTGAAGATTTTCTGTACTAACTTCATTAACACATCAAAATGGGACATGTTTTTTAAATTAACTTTAGAGTTCTTATTTACTGGAAAGAAATTAATAAACCTTGGATTTACAGTAATAACTATGACTAGTATTTATCATGATTTTGTGGAGCATTTTGTATTGCTAAATAGGGTACATCATGTTCAAACTTGGGTCTTGGATTACTTAGGAAAAATTAGTTAAATTACTAATTAGGTTAGGAAAATTATGAAATTCTGGATTTAGTCCAATCATGACATGGTAGACTCCCAATATTATTATAGGGATATTGGATGATAATTTTGAGTACCTCCTATCATGAGCATCATGTAGCGTAGGATGGTATGTCTTTAGCAAAATTACTGAAAGCCTGCTAGTATAGAATTCAGGCTTATGGGATGGAGTTAGTTGATTGATGTTAGATAAACGAGTTGGAGTTCACCTTAGGAGGAAAGGAGGGGTAGAGTGTTGGATTTGCTAGTGTTAAATGGTGTCCGGGATAGACAAAAGATCGTCTTTCCCGTGAAGAGGAAGAGTCAAATCACTCTAGGTTAGATTCAGAATAATATTAAAAGGGATCGGGTATCGGTTATTAACCAATAACAATAAGTTCCTTGCGAAAGGGATCTTTGGTCTTCAGCCCATCCTAGTTCCTAGTCCCCTTTGAGAGCCCTTCACCGGGTATGCCAGGGGCAGTCCTGGGCTAATCTAAACTGTAGGTAAAACTAAATTGCAAGAGTAACTAGCATAATTAGGGGTTCACTTTCACTCACCTCGATGTCTCGGGATGTTAGGATGGTTCACCCGCGCTGTAGGCCTAAGGGGGATTTTGGTGATGGGCAGGTTGGCCCGGCGAGCTTTGGCTCGGTTGTTGGATGTGACAGACGGGATAGTCCATGGAGCTTAGGCTCAGTTGGTGATTGAGACGGACGGGATAGTCCGAGGAGCTTGGGCTCGATGGTTGTATTCATAACTATTGCATGTGCATAAAAGTATAAGGTGGAGGGTCTTGAGTATTGGAGGGTCGATGCACCGACACCGATATGTTAACTCGAAAAGTGTGGTTTAGAACTTGGAAAAATAAAGTCCGGTGCGCCAGCCGGCAAGAGTACGCATGAGTCGGCTTTGTGCACCAGCGTTGAGGCGTACGATAGGTCTGACCGGTAGTGCAATTACTTGTTTAGAGTTGGGCGAGGCCCAACCCACCGCTTCTATTTGCCAATACGGAGGTATCCTGGGAGGTTCGGCTCCAGAAAGGGGGAACTAAAGGTCTGTGTACACAGAGTCGAGTGGGTGTGTTGCACTTGCATGTTCACATCATGGCATAATTACATGTCATAGCATAACCATTGCATATAACCATGACACCTATTGTATAAAGTAGTATGGGACGCTTTATACAATAGGCTCTGCAAAATGATCCCTTGGTTTATAAGTTCACGCGAGCATGCTTATAAGTTAAGGTTTTTATTCAGTAGATTTATATATTTTGCCTGCTAGAAAACCGACACCCTAACGTATAAATTGGTATGAGACTTTTTATACGCTAGGAGCCTTGCAAAAAATCCCTTGACTTATGTGCTTTCATATAAGTTATGGTTACATATTTCTTAGTTTACCTTTTATATATTTCCTGCCTTTCTTTACCTGTTTATATAGATTTGCTAGTCTAATTCCGCCATCATCTGCTTTTGCTATTCTCCACTATCATGTCCTCTCCTTTCTTCATCCCCGCTTGGTGCCTAAGATCCATGGGGGAAGGGGCGAGGGATGATAGGGCTTAGTCTTTTAGACTAATGGTTTTCGAACCACATCAATTTAGGTGACTTTGGAGCCCAACATGGAGGAGCAGCCCCAGAGGTCGGCACGCTTGAAGATGGGGCAGTCTAGTACCAGAGTTCAGACACCTGGGACTGTGAGTCCCAATCGCTAGTAGTTTATTAGTTTTGCTTCCGCTCGAAAGACTCTTGTAGTGAGGATTTTATGTACTAGGCATGAGCCCTGTTTTCAGTACTTTATTATTCTGTGGACTCTTCCTTCGTGGAGATATTTACTATGATATGTGATTCATGTGGACTTGCTCTCTTCTATATTTTGCTACTGTTGTGATCAAATCGGTCGATAGGATCGACATTTTGTAGTGGCGACCTTCTCGGGTGTGAAGGTGTCACCGCAAAGCGGTGGTTCTGGGCCTAAGACCCTGGGGTTTGAAAAAAAAAGGGGGTCTTACATGAGGAAGAGAAGAAGGAGCTGTTGGTTCGTTAGGAGGCTGCTGATGAAATTCCATAGTTTAGATCTGTATGGTAGAATGATTATCCACCTCCTCATGATGAATTTATGGATAAATAGATTAATCGTAAGGTTTCGTGGGCGTATCTGGGTGCCACTATAGAGTCGGAGATGATGAAACCTAAAACCTTGGATGGAGAGTCTGTAGATTACGCTAGGTGGCGTTCCCCACAGTGGAGAAAAAGAAAAATGAATGTTTTTTGCGATCTGCTCGTTTTGTTTCTCTCAAGGGAGAGAATCAAGGGGCTTGGGGTCGGTTGGGTAAAACCAACTTGAACCATAAAGCTTCAAACCATGACCTTTGTCACTCTTGTGGGGAGCTATATCATAAATCAACATTTAGTTGATAGTTTGTTGTATAGTTTATGCTTGTAACTACTTGGAGGACTTGCATAGTTTTTTTATTTAGTTTCTTGTGAACATAAAACTCTATATCATGCTTAATACAGGTATTCAGTCCACCTTAAGGACGGTAAACAAAAGGGATCTTGGGAGATAACCCAAGTAGGACAACTTGGTCCTGTTCTGTGTGTTGTGTTTCTTATATGTGTATTTTTATTTTCTAGTTTTGCGTGGGATCTCTAATTCGCAAGTGCTGGAAATTTTTGAAGTGCGGCAAACCTGCCGCTAGCGGTCAACCTCGCAGCACGACTGGTATGCTCAGTTTTGAGCATAGGTACTTCTTATCCCTAGCTCTTTATATTATTTGGAATGCTTAGTTTTACGAGCTGTCGCATTCAAGTCTGGGGGGAGAGCATACATGTGGTCACTACACGAGCACACATTTTATTGCAAACCAGTTTGTTATTTATTTATTTCAAAATAACTGTAACACACACTGAATCATGCACTTGAGCGCGATCTTATCCACGTGCGCGGCTCAAGTCAAATGCATTGCTTGTGTGTAAACTTTAAAATAGTGGTGTTGCTTAGGATTTATGGATAATGTATTGTGAAACTTGTTCAGTGCTCCTAATCGAGTACTCATGGTCTGTATAGAAAAAGTATAGATTTAATTTTTCTTTATGCTCGTAGATTTATACTTTTTTTACATATGTAAATATTGTTTGTACTACTCAAAAAAGTGTTGAATCTGGTGAAATCAAACGGTAGTGTAGGGATGTGTGTAGCCGTCACTAGACTAATTTTGCTCGAGTCGGGAAGAAGGATCATCTTTCTCGGTGGTTAAGAACTTGCCCCAAGCGACTCTTAAAGCATAGGTGCGTACGACTCACAATCTGAGTGTGACGTAGGCCATCAATTTGGCTAGTTTGAGCCTTATTTACCTTGTCCTAGCTGTTAACCATTGCAAGCTAAGTTTGAGCCTACCCCTCCTTTTATTCAGCTCCACCTTCATTCACTAAAGCATAAAGTCAATCCTCCCATCGAACCAAATCCATGATCTCCTATGAATTTAATATTTTAATGAGTTGTGGAATTAGAGTGATCTGGTGGATGAATACAAGAAATTCTACTTGCTAAAAATTGGGGATTGCAAAAGAAAAAAGAAAACGGAGAGAATTGAAAAAGAAAATCAAAAAATAATTACAATAAGAAATAGAATCTCCATCAAGTTTATCATGATATTTGTCGGGTTAGGCCGTGTACACGCCCGATTTTCAAGCTGAGTCTGGTGGTGTGTCACACGTGCAATTTTGAGGGGTTGTATTGGTTTAGCTTGTTGTTTGCTCGCTTGGGTTGCGTGTAGCCTCCATGTTTATCTTTGATTACCAAACCTTAGTCTAAGCCCTATTCGATCCTACTAGTCCAACTGATTCTTCTCATGAGTTCGATAGCGCCGTGGATAGAGTGTGAACGGGCAAGCATATGGTCCCCGACATTGATGGATTTCTTTGGAGGTGATGCTGATCCCCGATCTTTGGCAATGCTCACCTGAGTGGACTGCCTGCTTTCTTCCTATGTATGACCAAACGATTCTCCAGAATTTAAAATTTTGAGTAGATACAATATTTATTTACACCTGTCGAAAAGTATAAATTCTGTAGTTTAATTAAAAAGTGTCTATTATATTTTCTATGCCCATGATATATTTGATTTCTCTCAATACTTTATTTGCAAATTACTAAGCCAGCTAATTATTATCTAGTTCAAGGAGTGATGATTTGCTCGGGACGAGCAAATGTTTAAGTCTGGGGGTGTGATGAGTTCAAGTTATATACATATTTTTGGACTCATTTGGGCCAGTTTTCTCGTTGATGCACTACACATGAGAGCCATAATTATTCATATTTATTACTATGTCCATTCCTTGTTAATGCACTTTAGGCCCGTTTTCAGTGTGATTTTGTAGTTATTGTACTTTTTCCCTACTTGGAATTTTTCTGTGTCTGGAGAATGTGGAATGCCCAATTCGGTGGCTCTTCTATTTTTACTGTCGGTACAAAGGTCGTGTGAGTGTTTCGGGATTATTTGGGAATGTTTTTTCGCCTAAGGGCCACTGATCGTGCATTTTAACACGTGTACGGTTAGTGGACTCCATAGCACACGACCGCTGGTCGTGCGCGGTCAGTTCATTAAACCCAAAATGGTATAGGAACACTGCGCATGATCATTAGATTTATAGCGCACGACCACTGGTTTTGAGCCACTGATCGTGCGCACTATTCTTCTTTTTTCCAAGTTATTTCTTGAGAAATCGCAGGACCATTGGACATAGTGCTCATGACCTCTGGTCGTGCGCCACTGCTCGTGCATGTTTATCCCATTTTTCTGGAGTCCTGCCATTTCTAATCGCTCGATCATGGGATCCAGTGCGCACGGCCTCTGGTTGTGCGCCTCTGATCATGCACATATATATTAATTTTTTCTGTCAAGCTATAGGTTTCTCTGGAGCAGAGCGCATGATCATTCCCTATCAGTGCGCATGACCACCGGTCATGCGCCACTGATCGTGCGCTCTGATTTCTTGCTGACTGTATTTAAACCCGTGCTCCGGCGAATTAGGGCATGCTATTTCATTTTCCGTCCCGCTACAGCCCGTGAAGCGCCGTTTCTCTCCCCCACGGGTCCTCCACTCATCTCCACCCTTCAGGAAGCCTTCTCCGGTGATCCAAAGGCATCTTTAACCCTTCAGAGAGTTCCTAGCCACCAGCAGTGTGCAACAGAGATATTTCGAAAGCTACTCATTTGGGCAAAAAGGGAGAAAGATTGAAGGAAAGGGAAGAAGGAGGAGGAAGATAAGTGGATTGAAAAACCATTTACCTCCATACGCAACCACGTTCTGAGTCAAGAAGTGGACAGACAAACCACCATTCCGGCCAAGAACCACGGCTAGGCTTTCCGCCTTTCGATTTATTCTACCTCTTCTCCATATTGGATTGTACTCTAAAGCTTGTAATGAACCATAACTTGCTTTTATTTGTCTATGAATGAAGTTTGCTTAGGTTAGTTACATCCTCTTTTGTTAGTTGTGATGCACTCGCCTCCATTCACATCCTCTCCACTCGTGCACTAGAACCACTCTAGCAAAGGCTGGTGTTGGTTGTTGTAGAGATGATTATGACCCTCACTCTCCACACGTGTGGTCATTCCATCTGCTTTCTTTCCGTCCATTTGCCTCACAAAGCTCGGCATAGCGGCCTGCACTAGTTTCATCCACCAAGCGAAGCGGTGCTTTCGACCCGCATTTGTTTTCTTTTTGTTTTTTTAGCATTAGGAATCCTCAGCCAACCTCAGTTGTTTCGTTTAACTCTTAGTAAGATCTTTATATGATACTAACACGATACCCAACCTATATTCCCTCGAGATCGAACTTCGGGGAAGCTATTCCCAAAATTATTACTTGATAGCGACCTGTGCACTTGCCGACGCATCATTCCCCGGCAAGCTCCCCGACACCGTTATCATCCGTTGCGAGTGGTAAAATTAATAGAATACAGAATTCAAGATAACAACACAAGCTCCCCGGCAACGGTGCCAAAAACTTGATGTGCGCGAAGCCCGACACTCGGAATTATTTAACGGGCACGCTGGGTGCGGATTTCGCGCGGTGAAAAGGAGGCAAGTGCACCTATCACGAGTAATACTGGATATTCGGGGAGAATATCGAGGTCGTTTATTTCAAAGGGCAGGTTGATTATCTCTACTCCTACCGGAGGGATTATTATCTTACCGAAAAGAGAGTGGTAAAAAGGCTTAGAAAATTTTGATGAAGGATTAATACTCGGCATCGAATCGGATAGAAACTAAAATAACTCTTAATAATTATAGAACTTAGTTTTCAAATTAATTAAAGGCAACTTGGCCATAAAGGTTCCACAAACATGAGATCACCTATCTCTAGGGATATCGCTCACTTGAACATTAAGACTATTCGACCGAACTCTTGTCCGACAAAGGATTCCTCTTAATGCCTTCTTTATGCTAAGAACCCCGCTATTGGGTGGGGAACCCAATTCGGTAGAATTACGCTTCTCTTCTCTCGAGGGTATGCACACAACTCTTTTTAACCAAGGGTAATCGGTCCATACGCATGGCCTCTCGTCTAGCTAGTGTAAGGATAACGGAAATAGAGTCCACACATCGATATGTGGTTCTACACGTCATATACCTGGGGCAAACCTTAGTCCTTTAATTAAATTGAGAAAAAGACCTTTAATTATTTAAAGTGATTTTATATGTCTCAATGCTCTTCGATGCCGAGCTCTAAGAATGATTAGCCACTCATCGGGATGGGGAAAACTTATGAGTTTGGTGAGGCGTGAGTTCAAAATTAAATGCTGAAGGGTTACAAAAAAGGACATAAAATAACCTAACATTAGAAAGAGAAAAGCTTTACAAAAAAGGGAATGCATGCACTTGACCAAAACCATAAATAAAAGAAAAAGCTAAGTTACAAAAAAGGGAAAATTACATAATTGAAATTACAAGTCCGACTCAAATGAGTAGGAGGGAAATGACAAGTCCTACTCAAATGAGTAGGCAAGAAATGACAAGTCCTACTCAAACGAGTAGGCAGGAAATGAAAGCAGTAAAAGATAACTCATAAACGCACAAACTCTACTTGAAGGAAAGCAATGAAAAACTAACTCATACACTCACACACACAAGAAAAAAGGAGAAAAACGAAGTGATCGAAAAATTAAAACGATTATATTTTTACTGTTAGAATTTGCTGAAAATGAATAAAAGGTAGAAATAAAAATTAAAGGTGCGAAAAGGTTTTCAAATAAATGAAAAAATAAAAGTGTTTGAAAAATTAAAATAACAACTAATACATTCTTATAAATTTGTAAAAATGCTTAAAAAGTGGAAGAAAGTTTAAAAGAACCAAAAGTTTTAGAAGCAGAAAAACTAAGTAAAAAAGGGGATAAAAACAACTTTGAAACCATTTCTATAAATTCATAAGAGTGAATGAAAAGCACAAAAATCCTAAATCTAAATAAACCTAAGGGACATGATAAGAAAATCTATAATAACAACTAGTACATTTGAGAAAATCTAAAACAAAGCTCAGTAATTTGATGATTTGAAAACATAAAAATGACAAATCAATCTCATACACACACACACCCATATTAAAAAAATGAAGATACATAAGATCGCTGAAAGAGAGGCACTCAGAAGCTTTCCAGTACAATATAAGGATGAAAAGAATAACAAATTTTATTGAGTAGAAATCCGATTACAAAAGCTAAAACAAACACAAAGAGGAGGGGGGGGGGAATTATCCTTACATAGCACAAAAAGCAACCAAGCAGTAGTCCAATAGCAAAATGGCTCAAAAATTTGAACACTTGGACCTTACAGAAAAGTTATATTTATAAACAAAAAAAACTAGGTTACATGGCCCGGTCACGAGCGTGACTAGGAGGCGTGTTGGGTCTGGCATTCTGGTGAAGCCCAAAATATGGTCAGCTGGCTTGGTTTTGGAAGCTTTGGGAAAGTCCACGTGGATGTCACGGGCGTGAAAAAAAGGATACGGGCATGGATGGAGGCATTGAGTGGCTGTTTGCTAGAGGCATTGAGTGCTTGGACACGAGCGTGCGCCAATTGACATGTGCGTGTTAGCAATGTATGACTAGCGAAGGCGTCGAACGTCGATCATCGAACGTCGAGCGCTGAACGGATCGACAAGGGCGTGTCTGATGGGACACGAGTGTGTTCTTATTTTCGATTGTTGGCGGCAGTTTTCCATAAGAATCAAAGTGACACACCCTGGTCACGGGCGTGACCAAATTATCACATGGGTGACATGGGCGACATGGGCGTGTACTTTGAAATTTTGACATTTCTGGAAAAAATTCAGGAAATAAAATAAAGCTAAGTTAGAAGACTATATACAAAAAGGAAACATTTTATTGAACAAAAGTAACTTTAAACAACGAAAATAAACTAAAACAACCTAAATAAAGTACTGAAAAATATGAATATTTACAACTCATCAAATACACCCATACTTATGTTTTTTGCTATTCCAATTCTAACGTTGGAGATATACTTATAAGGAATTAAAAGAAATCCTAAATTTAGCTACCTCTTGAATTAATTAAAAGAGAGATCTAAATAAACATCAGAGGTATAAGAGTTAAGACCTAAATCGTTAAAATGATTTAAATTGAGGAAAAGTTTTGGCCAAAAAGACCTCTTGAAGTAGCCAAATAGCAAGTATAAATTGTAATCGTTAGCTAACAAAAATAGATTGGAATTATAGGTACTTTAGCTTATAAGAGTTTAAAGAAAATAATGTAATTTAAAAATTATGCTCTCAAAAAGATTTTAAATTAATTCTAGAATCATTGAAATTGGCTAAGGGTGTTGTTTTGGTTTATGAAGAGGGCTTGGCTTTAGAGGTTAGATATATTTTTTTTCTCAAACCTCTAATGATTTTTTTTGAATGTTTAGGAAAATGAAATCTAATTTTCCTAACATATATTTTTTTTGAACAACTTCATATTAACCAAATGTATATGTATAAGAGTAATGAATTTGATCCTCTTACTCCATAACATATAATCTTTTAAAAATATTGGATACCTGTGTTTACGGAATGAAATCTTATTCCCATTGACATAGGTTCTTTAAAGGATAAAAATGTTATCATGCCAAGTAAGACATGATAAATATGGGGAGATAGATTTTTTCAAAAAGAAAATTAGATTTTAATAAAAAAAATTTGAGAGCAACCTTTATAAATTGAACGTTCCTGTATTCCTAAAAGCTTGAAGTAAAAATATTTGAAGTCTATAGTTGCTTTTTCTAGCATAATACAAAAGCCTCTATTTTAGATAAATTAGAAATAATGCCTAAAACAAGTCCCATATCTAAAGAAAAAAAGAATAAAAATCTTTTTAAACTTAACATCGAATATTTAAATCTATTAATCTCTATTTAATAAATGAATAGTAAACAAAGAATTAATGAAATTCACTTATAATTAAACTTGCAACTAAATTTTTGGAGAGCGAAAAGGGTTAAGAATGGTATATTCGATTTATTTGTTTCCTAATAAAAAAATTTTGGGGATTTTTAAAGTTATCATCTTTTTTTTGTGTTTTTAATTTATTATCTTTTTATTTATTTTTGGAGTTATTATCTATTTTTGTATTTTGTGTTAATTTTTTTAATATATACATAATAAAAATGCGAAGAAGATATATATATATATATATATATATATATATATATATTTTGAACTATATTTTTTTGTTTTGTTTTCTAAATTTTTTTAGTTATTTTAAGATTTTCAAGCAAATATTTACAAGAGAGGAAAAAGAAATTATTTATAAAGATGAGAGAAAAGAAGAGGGGAAAGAGAAAAAAATATTTACAAAAATATATACAAAAAATATTTACAAAGTTAAACTAATTATGTTTGGATTTATGTTTTATATTATTTTTTGAATTTTTGATGATAAAATGAAAAACAGTTTTTGAGTTTTCATTTTATAATTTTTTGTGTTTTGAAATTATTAGGAGTGCAGCAAATAGGAGTGCAGAAAAGAAAGTACAAAAACACCCTCATACTTATTTCCAACATTGTCCCCAATGTTGTAATATAATTATGAGGAACAAAAAGAGATGAAAATGCACTATTTACAAAAATAAAGAAGGAGGGTAGAAACTTCCCTAAAACGTGTTCGGGGAGGCCCGTTTAGAAACCCTTCATTGTTAAGAACAAAACATCAAAGGAAAAAAAAGAAATAACAAAAAAGATAAACATAGGGTGCCTCCTAGAAGCGCTTTGTTTATAGTCATGTAGCTTGACTATTTTGGTGGGTTTATAGTTCGAGGAGGGTTATGGTTTTGATATTACATCCCACACGATCGCCTGCTATATATAATTTTAAACGATGATCGTTTACTTTATGTAACACCCAAAATCCAAAATTTGGGTTTAGGCTGGGCAATACGGTCCTGGACACGGGCGTGTCTCAGGGCATGTCCTGCTCTGTATACTCGAGTGGGTCTCGAATAGGACTCGAGTGGACCTCGAGTGTGTCTAGAGTAAGGCACACGGCCTGGGATACAGGCGTGTCCCAGGCCGTGTCCTTCACTGTATTATCACGAGTTCTCAACAAAATACAGTCAATGATCTTCGAGAGGTGTCACGTCCAGGAACACGGGCGTGTCCAAGGCCGTGTCATACTCGGGTTGGTAGCCGGGCTGTGTCGAGTGAGGAACACGGCCTAGATTCCAGGCGTGTTCTGGGTGACACGGGCATGTTGGGAACGCATGTATCTTTCCGGATTTGTTGGTCCTGTATCGATTGAGGGACACGCCCCTCAGTACGGGCATGTACTTATTGACACGGGCGTGTCAAAAGCTTGACACAGGCGTATCTAAGCCCGTGTTCTGGTCTAGTTTTAGTCAGTTACATTGCCTCTTAAGGTACCCGACTTGTGACACGGGCGTGTCACAAGCCGTGTCAGCCCAGGGAAGATGCCTTTTAGAGCGAATCATGGCCATTCATTCCCTTCAAATTGGATCTCATGGTCCATGACTCCTTCTGCTTTTATAAGACTAAGGATTGAGAATTATCTCTCATTCTATCTTTGGCCATTCTCTTTCTAAAGAGATAGAGAGAGGGGAGAGCAAGGAAGGAAGAAGGAGAAGGATTCCGGTCGGCGGTGGAGCTTCGGAGTTCCGAGTCACAAGCCGAGTTCAGTTCCGTGAAGGCAAGGCCATTGCGCTGCTTTTCATCCAGCTAGATTTCCATGGCTCCAAAGCGATCGTCAAGGGTAACGATCTCCTTCTTGGACATATGAAGTCCTTCTTTATGCATGTGCATGGAATCCTCCACCAAGAGGTGGAAAGCGTAAGCAATTCTAGCGGGTTGATAGTTGATATCCTCGGTTTAGTCTGTATATAGATCGAGAAATGAGTAGTACGGAATAGGCATGTCATGTGAAGCCCATCTAGACGGTTAGTCTGGATTGGTGATGTTTATATTGCGAACCGAAGAAGACTCCGTATATATAACGACTAGGTTATGGAGTTTGTGAGGATGCTTGCGAGCTCCTTGAGTTGTATGCTCTGCATGAGCTGTATGTGAGGTGGCCGTGAGAGCCATTCTTTGTGATTGTGGAGCCTTTGTGGTATTGGAATTATACACTTTGCGTGAGCTATATGCTGAATCGAAAAGCGTCACTGTGTGCCTGTGTTTTGAGAGATCGATTGGTAGCACTACAAATGGGGGTGGGCCTTCCCGGCTTGTTATACTACGGTGGTTGGACGATCTAGAGGTACTGTGTACCTGCTTTATGAGAGATCGATTGGTGGCAATGCAAATGGGGAGCTGTGGGCCTTCCCGGCTTATTACACTACGGGGGTAGGTCGATCTAGATTGCTTATTAGTTGCCGGGAGGTGAACACCTCTGATTGGTATGGGCAAGGATTTCTCTAGCATGCGTGTTGTAGTAGATTAGTGCCCGACCAACAAGCTAATAACCTCTAATCGGTAGTGGGACCAAGGATGATTCGGTACACCATAAGCGTTCCCTGAGTGCACGGAACGTTTGGCACGAAGGCCAGCATTTGTGATGATGTTGTGCATGAGTGCACTTGTTTTGATATATATATTTTGTGATTGCTATGTATGCAGGGAAGGAACCACTGCCCAGGGTAAGGGGTAGGGTCGTTATAATTGTTCAGCTGAATGCTGACCGTTGCTTTGTTTATCACCCTTGGGTGGAAGTCCATATGTAGGTGATGTGGGCTGAATTGGATTGAGCGGGCTGAAGCCCTTGCTACTGCTTATAGGCCCTTGAAGGCTGTGCGAAGAATTAAACTTCAAGTTTGGCCGGCCTGCGTGTCGATGTATGAAACCACATCTTGTAAAGAGAAACATGTAAGGCCTTAAGGCCGTGAACGTTTGTGTACTTTTATACATTCCTGGTGTTATATATAAATGTTTTATTTATATATTTAGTGGACATTCATTAGATGAGTTCTTGGAAGATATAAACTTCCGCTAGAATGTTATGAGTTAAGATGCGAGTAGAAAGTAAATTTGATATTAATTCGCGATTCTTCCATTTTTCTGTGAAATATGGCGTGGGCCCCGACCGAATCCTCTGTTATATTCCACGTGACAGATGGAGGCGTTATAAAGTGGTATCATAAGTTAGGGTTTGGGTAGGGATAACACAATTGTACTCATGAATGTCCACTAGGAATGCAATACATGTATTTGAGGAGTGTGAGCGTGTATACTAGACATGGTTGCTATTTTGGAATGGACGTTAATGGTGTTTTGTACACTTATAGGTGACGAGGAGTGGAGCTGGGCAGTTTGAGCTCCAGCATTCGGATGAGAGTGCGACACCAGCTGAGGTGCCCACACCTCCTCCTTCAGCGAAAACCGTACGCTTAGTAATGGAACCGCTATTTGCCATGTTTCATGCACAACCTATTGGGCATGCAAGGCCTGTAGTGGATCCAGACGAGCAAGTGGCTGATGAGCAACTTATGTAACATCCCATGTTACTCCTAGACCCCTTAACTAAGATTGGGTCAGGCATGGGGTGGGTGATAGGGAATTTAGCTAGGTTTGACCCTAGGGAGTGGGTTGTAGCCATGTGGGGCCCACTAAGGGGCCAAAGTCAAACTAGGTCAAACTAGCCTAAATAGGAACCCTAGCCACACCATGACCCCACCACATTGCCCTAACCCTAAAATCATCTAAGTGGACCCTAGGACATGTCTTAGGTCAACCCTTTGACCCTAGTTGACCAAAGTCAACCTTAGCCCTAAGTTGGTCAAACCTATACCTATAAGCCAAATTAGCCTAAGTAGGGAACCACATTGACCCAACCCAAGTTGGGTGGTGCCATTAGACCCATGACCACCAAGTGGGGTCAGCCCACTCATCATGGTTGACAAGGTCAACTCCAAAGTCAACAAGTCAACATAATTGACCTAAAGGAGAAATTGAGAGTTAAGCCCACTCTCCTTGGGCTAAGCCCACCAATTATGGCCCATGATCAGCCCAAGTGGTAAAAGACCACAACTACCCCTCTGGTTTTAGAGAGAGGAAACATGCAAAGGGACATTTTGGGGAATTCACCTAAAAAGAGGAGAGAGAAAAGGAAAAGAGGGAGTGATGGCCACATTGCCTTCATTCCTTCTACCCAAGCTTGCTAGCCGGCCTCCCAAATTAATTCCAGAGCATTTTGGATGCATGGTGGCTACTTGGCACCATTGGCTAAACAACCAAAGCCCAAACCGAGCTCACCTTGGTTGTATCTCCTTATACAACCACTTCCAGCTCAAACTGACCACACCATTAGCTTCAGTGAGTGGAAACGAGTAGAGAACGAGTCTTGGAGCAGAGCGTTTGGTGAATAAACGAGGTTTTGAGCAGGAGATCGCCGGAGCTGCTCAGCCATGGTCAACCACCACCAACCTCGCCACCATGCCGCCATTCGGGTCCGTTTCGCTGCCTCTCTACCCGTACTAGATTTCTAGATCCTTTAGGAGAGACATCAGGCTCAATTGAGCCCGATACCATGAGAGGAAAATGAGTATTTTCCGAGCTTTTCTTCTTGCTCGGGTTCGCTGGAAGAGCTAACTCCGGCGGCCTCATCGCTGGAAATCGCTAGCCACCACCTCACTGAAGGTGGTGGCGACAACCGCCTGCGGTGGTGGTGGCTCAGCTGGCCAAAAAAAGGAAGACAATACGGCCCAGGAAAAATTAATCTGGTCAGTTGATGAATCGGGGATGATTAACGGATGCCGTCCGTTCATCCCCCGATTTAATGTATTAATTAATTCAATTTCATTTAATTTTTGTCACACTTAAACAATAATATTGCATGTCTTTTTTTTGTGTCTTAGAGGCATTTTCAGAACTGGTGATTAAGATGAAAGTTGTAGCCCTTACTCTTAACTTTAATTTGCCACCTTAAAACTATAATTTAGTTCAGTATACTGACCTGTAGGGCTGTTTTTTTAGAACTGGTCCTAGGCTAGGGCAGAAACCAAAACCAATGCCCATGCCAAACCAGAGGTCCACATGACCCAACATTTTGGGCATGTGCTCAACTAGGGTATATATAGCCTCTGCCAAAAATTGAGAATTTTTGGGGAAATTTTTTCCATAGTTTTTATCATAATACACAAAAGTAAATAAATAAAATATGTAGAGTGTTATGGCTTTAAATGGCCCCAAATTTGGGTGGCTTGTCCTTGGGGACCATACATATGCATGGTAAAAATTTCAGCACATTTGGACCACTACATGCTGGGTAACTCACTTGCATGTGTTGGTTATATATAGGCTTTGGGTGCAAATAGCCAATTTTGAAATATTGTGTATTAAGCCTATTTGGAACATCCAAAAATCATGATATTTATTTCAAAAGCTCATAAGGGTTAATTATACATCTCATTGCAGTAATAGGATTTTTGGAAGCAAAATTCCCATTATTTGGAATTTTAGAAATATTTGGACTTTTGAAAAATAAATAGGAAAATAGGCTTATCATTGAGATAAAATCCCCAATCTTTGTCAAGGTCAATATAATGTTATGTTTAACTCCTAAAAATTTTTATGTCTCTGTTTGATGAATTTTGATAGGAGTTATGTAGAAATTACCTTTTTACCCTTACTGTACTTAATTAGAAAATTGATGAAAATACTCAGTAGAAAAATTTAGGAAAATTCTTGGTGATATATCTGAGTATGAATAACCTTGTATAATTTTCTCAACATTTTGGATGACTCAGTAATTTACAAAACCATATAATGACATTTTGGTAATATATTTAGAAATGAAATCTTGTAGCCCTTGATCCATAGAAGTTTGTGAAATTCTTCCTAAAACATTATTTTACAAGTATTTGTAATCTATAATTTTCCTAGAATTTTTAATAATGAACTCCTTGTACTTCCTTTGGAAAATGGATATTTTGTGAATTTTGCATAAATTAAGGGATAAATAGAATTTATGAAGGAAAAATTATAGTTCTTGGCAGACAATATTATTTTACCAAATTATAACTCAGGAAAATTTCTTAGGTCAGTAGGGTTATAATTTGTGACACTTCATGTATTAAATGGCCAAGGGAATTAATATCAGGATTTCTTTAAGGGTTTTATTGACTTAGGAAAATAATTAAATTCAACGTACTCATCATAATAGTCTATACCATCCTAAGATAAATAGTTAAGGGCATGTAAAGGAAATTCGAAGTCATACTCCGGGGTGGTATTAGGTCATGGGCTGCGTATAGTATAAGTAGGATATATTGTAAGGACCACTGGGGGATAGATCAATGGTCAGGATAAGGTCGTATTTGGAATATAACCCTGGTTGGCAGTTATGTCCTAGAGACGAGACTAAAGTGCAAGACCTTTGATAGCAACTAGGTGGAGGCCACCGGAAGACCGTCGCCCTTCAAATAACATCTTGAGTAATTAGGATCGCTCAAGAGTAATAATGAGAGCAAGGGGGAATCATGGGTAGACATCAACTAAAGTAAATATCCTTGAGAAAGGGAGCTTTGGGCTTCAGCCCATCGTAGTTCCTAGTGCCCCTGAGAGCCCTTCACCGGGTATGCCGTGGGCAGTCCTGGGATTAACCTTAAATCACTAAGTATAATAACCCGTAGACAAGAGTAGCCTAATAGGTTAAGCATCATATCATTATTCTCACCCGTGTAGCGTTTGAGGGATTTGCAGTACATTCTCACCCGTGTAGGGTTGGAGGGATTCAGGACAGGTTGGTCCTGTGAGCTGGAGGCTCGAGTTGTAATACCTTGCATGTGCATAAATAAACTAGTGGCGAGTCATGCGGTACTGGGCCAATCGTCACACCGATGGTAGTACGGTGATTCAGGCGAGTGTGTGGGTTGAGGGGCCAGTAGGTTGTTTATACTACGGTCTGGTGGACAATCCCCGAAAATGCACACCCGACCTAACAAGTCTGACGGGTAGTTAGCAATTAGTACGCAAAACTCTAGAGTGCACCTAGGACTTGTACAGAGACGTATGGGAGGTCTAGGTTTGGTAGTGTACTTACCTGCTTAGGAGTGGAGATGCCATCTCCACCGTTTCCGTAGCCACAACGGTGGTACCAGAGAGTGATGCTAGCTCCGAAAAGCGAGAACTAAAGGTCTGTGATCAAGGAGTCATTGTGTATGAGTTGCACTTGTCTGTTGCATAATTTCCATCATAACATTCATTCATATTAGGGCATACACTTCATAGATCCTTATCATATAAATTAGTATGGGCTATTTATATGATAAGTTTATATAACCTGGAAACCTTAACTTATAAATTTGTATGGGCATTTTTATAAGTTAAGGTACGTGTTGTAATGATAGATAGTTTTACCTACCTGCTCTTACTTTCAGTTCTTTCTTTACTTGTACAGTACTTTCTTACCTTACTTGTACTTATACCTAGAACTGCTAGAGTAGAACTAATACACATACTTGATAGTTAACTCATATCACTTGCTTCCATTTGTTACCCCTTTTGTTGTCCTCCGCTTCGTCCTCCCGCTCGGTGCCTAGGAGCTGCGAGGAGAGGTGCGGAGGAAACGACTTAGTCTTTTTGACTAATAGTCTATGACCAAATCATTTTAGGAGCTCGAGGAGATGGAGCACATGCACGACCTGCAGGATGAGGGGGCAGGGCATGATGAGCAGATACCGCTACCACATACTACTACTACTACTACTACTACTACTGCAGAGTTGCCTCAGGTGGGATGAGTTAGTGATGTTAGTTATCTTCCACTGTTAGATTTGAGAGAGAGAGATTTTGATATGATGTACTAGGCATAAGCCTTTTTTATTTCTATTCTCATTGTGGACTGATGCATTTCTTTTTTTATATATTTATATATATATATGTTATGTGACTGTGGACTATTGCTCAATGCTCTGATTATATTCTTTTGTTTCTCATATTGGCCTATTGGTAATGATTGTGCTAGCCAGAAGAATCAGCGTCTTGCGATGTCGACTAACCCGTGTGTTAGTGTCACCGTAAGGCGGCGGTTCAAGGCATAAGATTCGGGTGAGCTCCTGAATTGGAGTCGGATCTTACAAACTGGTATCACTTGAACAAACGATCATATGAGAAAGAAGTCCATAACACTAGGTCACCCCGCTCGAGCATTAGTTTGCGGACAAACTATGCAACAGAAGCAATGGTGTGCCCATGTGTAAAAGATCACATAAAACAGTCCATTATGCAATGAGTTAGGCCAATTTTGACGTAAAATCTTATCTTTATGCAGCCTACGCAGATCTCCCCACCGCAGAATATGGTTCCTCCCCCTTCGGCTGCCACTCCCTTTCTACAGATGGAGATGGGTCAAACTTTGACGGCTATCCTAGAAGCCTTCAAAGCCCAGCCGGTCCCGGCCCAACAGCCAAATAAGGGGTCGAACTGGTTGAGTGCCTTCAAGAGCCTATCCCCGCTGATGTACCGCAGGACAGAAGATGCTATGAATACTGAAGAGTGGTTGGAGACCATATAGGAGCTGCTGGCAGGAATCAGCTGCCCTGTCAGCCAGGCAGTTCCTCTAGCCACCTCTGTACTGGATGCTCATACAAAGAGATGGTGGAAGTCCATGCGAGATTCTATTTATGCTGATAGGGAGCGTACGGACATCTCATGGGAGGAGTTTTGCGAGACGTTCTTGGAGCACTATGTGTCCACCACGGATAGGGATGTGCTGGAAGAGAGGTTTCTGAACCTCAAGCAGGGGACCAGGTCGGTGATTGAGTATCAAAGGGAGTTCTCCCATCTGGCTAGATTTTCGGGAATTTACGACTTGGATGATAGGAAGTACGCCACGAGGTTCTACCATGGGCTGAGAGATTCCTTGAGGCAGCCCCTACTATTCATCTCTCATGGCACCTCGACACAGATCATAGAGATGGCCAAAAAGCTGGAGGCAGACCAGCTGATGGTATCGAGCCGAGGGAAGAGACCACTTGATGGGACATCATTCAGAGAAAGCAGAAGGGGATCCCAGATAGGCTAGGTTATTTGATATAGGAGCGGTGTGGGAAATCGTCGTCCCAACATCAGGCAGGAGCAGGGGCCTCCCACAGTATTAGCTCCCCCACCTCTATAGGTGCATGAACCAATGAGGCAAGATGGCTGTGGCCATCGGCCGATAGTTTGTTTTGGATGCCACCATCCTTGATATATCAGATCAGAGTGCCACGTCAGTTTCGTCCACTTCCTCCTCCTCCACCTCTGGTGGCCCCTCCGGTGTAGCAGGGCTGAGGCTGAGGATAAGGTCGGGGCCGAGGCCGATGATATTATAGCTGAGGTCGAGACTGTGAGCAGATGTATGCACTAGACCTCGCCGAGCCGAGGAATCCTGAGGAGGTCATCACAGGTATTTAAGACTATTGTTAATATATTTAAATCTTCAATTATATAGTACCCTGACATCATAGAATAATAGTTTATTTAAACCCAACAACCTCAGGCATAGTCATGATCAGCGGCAAGCCCACTCGTACCTTGTTCGGTACGGGTGCCTCCCACTCGTTCGTTTCCGAGGCCTTTATAGAAGGATTGGAGGGCGTGGAGAGGTTCCTGGGCCTAGAGATGAGGGTGCGTCTACCCGATGGATCAGAGATATGGACCATTGCCCATTGCAACATGGAGATCGAGATTGGTGGCAAAGCATTTGAGGCACCGACGATGGTCCTTAGATTACCGGATTTTGGATTGATCTTGGGCATGAGATGGCTGCACTAGAATCATGCTCAAATTAATTTCCCATCGAATAGGATCACTATGAGGCATGGCGACTCCTATGTCATCATCGAAGGTATTAGACCGATCCCTCTTATATTGTTATCGTCTATACAAGCAGTCAAGGCCCACGAGCAGGGAGAGGAGGTCTACCTTATTTGCTTCAAGATGGTGGTAGCAGAGACTTCTATAGCTGATATCCCAGTGGTTTGGGATTTCTCCGATGTATTCCTGGAGAAATTGCCCAGAATACCACCAGCTCGAGACTTGGATTTTAGGATTCAGCTGGTTCCGGGGGCAAGGCCCATGTCTCTGGCACTGTATCGGATGGCTCCCAGAGAGTTGGCAAAATTCAGGACTCAGCTTCAGGAACTTGTGGAATCAGGATTTGTGCATCCAAGTTCATCGCCGTGGGGTGCACCAGTACTTTTTGTGAAGAAGAAGGACTTATCGTTGTGGCTGTGCATAGATTACCGGGAGCTGAACCGGTTGACGGTCCGCAATACTTACCCATTGCCCCAGATAGATGAGTTTTTTGACCAGCTTCACGGGGCCTTCTGGTTCTCTAAACTGGATTTGAGATCAGGTTACTACCAGTTGCATATCCGGGAAGAGGACATACCGAAGTTGGCTTTCAGTTCACGATATGGGTTATACGAGTTCACGATGATGCTTTTTGGGCTCACGAACACCCCCTCCACATTCATGAGTCTAATGAACCGTGTATTCGAGCCCTACTTGGACTGCTTCGTTATAATATTCATTGACGACATTCTGAACTACTCCCGGACCAAGGAGGAGTACACAGAGCATTTGGCACAGGTTCTGCAGAAGCTGAGGGAGTACCAGATGTATGCAAAGTTTTCGAAATGCCAGTTCTTGCTACAGGATGTGGCTTTCTTAGGGCATACGATCAGTGGAGCCGGGTTGGCGCTGGATCCAGCCAAGATAGAGGCAGTACGAGATTGGCCACGATCGAAGATAGCATCAGATATTCACAGTTTCTTGGGGCTTGCATGATACTACCACAAGTTAGTGGAGGGATTTTCAAGAATAGCACTTCCCCTCACGTCCTTGACAAAGAAAGTGGCAACGTTCGTTTGGTCGGATAAGTGTGAGGCAGCATTCCAGGAGTTGAAGGACCGGCTCACCTTATCCCATATCCTTGCACTCCCATCTGGGAATGAAGGGTTTTAGATTTACACGAATGTCTCATATGAAGGGATGGGTGCTGTACTTATGCAACACAGACATGTTATTACTTATGCTTCGAGACAGTTGGAGAAGAAGGAGCATAACTATCCGGTACACGATTTGGAGCTCGGGGCTGTTGTATTTGCACTCAAGATATCATAGCATTATCTATATGGGATTCATTATGATATTTTCTCAGATCACAAGAATCTCAAATATATCGATACGCAGAAGGACCTGAACCTGCGATAGAGGAGATGGCTAGAGTTTCTCCGTGACTATGATTACCAGATCCATTACCACTTGGGGAAGGAAAACACAGTAGCATATGCCTTGAGGAGGAGGGCCAACACTTCTGGACCGGAGCCCCGGGTGATGGCTATAGAGCTGATACAGATGATGGAAGACATGCATATTACGATGGTTTCTGAGGCCAAACCAGTAGTATATTGAGAGTACCTGAACTCATTGGTCAGATATGGTGACATTCGGGAGCGCATTATGGCACATCAGAGGATGGATGCAGCATTAGAGTTGATATTCAGTGCCCTGGAAGGGGGCGAGGTTGAGGATTACACGTTGTAGGATGTTCTCCTTCGATTCTGTGGACGAGTTTATATACCAGCAGGAGACGGTATCCAGGATGATATACTTAGAGAGGCACATTGCTCCATATATTTAGTGCACCCCAGCATCACCAAGATGTGGGAAGATTTACGGAGGACTATATACTAGCTTGTAATAAAGAGGGAGATCACACACTTTGTGACACATTGCGAGACGTGCCAGCACTTAAAGGCAGAATGCAAGAGCCCGGGAGGTTTATTATGACCATTGCCAGTCCCAGAGTGGAAGTTTGAGGACATTATTATGGACTTTATGCATGAACTGCCTCGCTCCCACTTTGGGCACGATTCCAATTAGGTCATAGTAGACAGACTGACTAAGGTGGTGCGGTTTATTCCAGTCAGGAAGGATGCCCCAGTTATAGTTTTGGTGAGATTGTTCGTGGAGCAGTTCGTCAGGTACCATGATATCCCCAGGACTATTGTCTCCGACCGTGACGGTCGGTTCACTTCAAGGTAGTGGAGGGCAGTACAGGCTTACTTGGGTTCCCGACTTACCTTTAGCACCGACTTCCATCCACAGACCGACGGCCAGATGGAGTGGACCAACAGGACTATTGAGGATCTGCTCAGATTGTGCATTTTAGATACGGGGAAGCCTTGGGAGAGGATGCTACCAATGATCGAGTTCTCCTACAATAACATCCACCAGGCTAGCATTGGGATGTCACCATATGAAACACTTTATGGGAGGAAGTGCCGGACACCGCTATCTTTGGTTCAGGATGTGGACACCAAGGCTCTTGGCTCTGATTATGTGGAGGATACGGAGGCTCAGGTTCGTTTGATCAGGGATCGGATGCTAGAGGCCCAGAGTAGGCATGCCAAATATTATGATGCTCGACACCGAAAGGTGGAGTTCCATGTGGGGGACCGTATTTTTTTGAAGATATGTCCAGTGCACGGTGTCTCTCGGGTGCGAAGGCACAAGAAGCTCAGTCCTCGATATATGGGGCCGTACGTGATCCTGGAGCGGATCAGCTCCTTAACTTATAGACTGGAGCTGCCGCCATAGTTGAGTACCCTGCACGACGTCTTCCATGTCTCTTCCTTGCGAAGGGCTCTCCTTCGGCCGAAGCAGCACACTACTACTACAGATGGTCTGATTGCACCAGACAGATCCGTTCGATTGGAGCCTATCCGGATTGATGATACAGATGTACGTGTGTTGCGGAAGAAGGTCCCTCTTATGAAGGTGTTGTCTTCCAACCATGGATAGGAGGAGCACACTTGGGAGCCGAGGGATCTAATGTTGGAGCGACACCCGGAGCTGTTAACTTTAGGTATGCTGTAATTTATGTTTTAAAATTACTTAAATTTTTACAAGTAGAACCCCGAAGACCCGAGCTTGAATTTCGGGGATGAAATTATTATTTTTGTTTATTGGGATTTGTAACATCCCATGTTACTCCTAGACCCCTTAACTTATATTGGGTTAGGAATGGGGTGGGTTATAGGGAATTTAGCTAGGTTTGACCCTAGGGAGTGGGTTGTAGCCATGTGGGGCCCACTAAGGGACCAAAGTCAAACTAGGTCAAACTAGCCTAAATAAGAACCCTTGCCACACCATGACCCCACCACATTTCCCTAACCATAAAATAATCTAAGTGGACCCTAGGACATGTCATTAGGTCAACCCTTTGACCCTAGTTGACCAAAGTTAGCCTTAGCCCTAAGTTGGTCAAACCTATACCTATAGGCCCAATTAGCCTAATTAGGGCACCTCATTGACCCAACCCAAGTTGGGTGGTGCCATTAGACCCATGACCACCAAGTGGGGTCAGCCCAATCATCATGGTTGACCAAGTCAACTACAAAGTAAACAAGTCAACATAATTGACCTAAAGGAGAAAATGA
This sequence comes from Platanthera zijinensis, assembly GCA_039513925.1. Taxonomy (NCBI): domain Eukaryota; kingdom Viridiplantae; phylum Streptophyta; class Magnoliopsida; order Asparagales; family Orchidaceae; genus Platanthera; species Platanthera zijinensis. Next base: position 132,454,319 of record CM077081.1, read on the forward strand.
GAGCTAAGCCCACTCTCCTTGGGCTAAGCCAACAAATTATGGCCCATGATCAGCCCAAGTGGTCAAAGACCACCCCTACCCCTCTGGTTTTAGAGAGAGGACACATGCAAAGGGACATTTTGGGGAATTCACCAAAAAAGAGGAGAGAGAAAAGGAAAAGAGGGAGTGATGGCCACATGGCTTTCATTCCTTCTGCCCAAGCTTGCCAGCCGGCCTCCCAAATCAATTCCAGAGCATTTTGGCTGCATGGTGGCCACTTGGTACTATAGGTTAAACAACCAAAGCCCAAACCGAGCTCACCTTGGTTGTATCTCCTTATACAGCCACTTCCAGCTCAAACCGACCACACCAATAGCTTCAGTGAGTGGAAACGGGTGGAGAACAAGTCCTGGAGTAGAGCTTTTGGTGAAGAAACAAGGTTTTGAGTAGGAGATCACCGGAGCAGCTCAGCCATGGCCAACCTCCCCTAACCTTGCCGCCATGCCGCCATTCGGGTCCGTTTTGCCGCCTCTCTACCCGCACTAGCTTTCTAGATCCTTTAGGAGAGACATCAGGCTCAATTGAGCCTGATACCATGAGAGGAAAATGAGTATTTTCTGAGCTTTTCTTCTTGCTCGGGTTCGCCGGAAGAGCCAACTCCAGCGGCCTCATCGCTGGAAATCGCTAGCCACCACCTTTGTGATGGTGGTGGCGACAACCGCCGACGGTGGTGGTGGCTCAACTGGCCGGAAAAAAGGCAGATAATACGGCCCGGGAAAAGTTAATCTCGGTTGTATATGAATCGGGGACGATGAACGGATGCCATCCGTTCATCCCCCGATTTAATGTATTAATTAATTCAATTTCATTTAATTTTTGTCACACTTATACAATAATATTGCATGTCTATTTTAGGCCTCTTAGATACATTTTCAGAACTGGTGATTAAGATGAAAGTTGTAGCCCTTCCTCTTAACTTTACTTTTCCACCTTAAACATATAATTTGGTGTAGTATACTGACCTGTAGGGCTGTTTTTCTAGGACTGGTCCTAAGTTAGGGCAGAAACCAAAACCTATGTCCATGCCAAACCAGATGTCCACATGACCCAAAATTTTGGGCATGTGCTCAAATAGGGTATATCTATCACCTGCCAAAATTGAGAATTTTTGGGGAAAAGTTTTCTATAGTTTTTATCATAATACACAAAAGTAAATAAATGAAATATTTGGCTTGTTATGGCCCCAAATTTTGGTGGCATGTCCTTGGGGACTATACATGTGTATGGTAAAAATTTCAGCACATTTGGAACACTGTATGTTGGGTAACTCACTTGCATGTGTTGGTTATATATAGGCTTGGGGTACAAATAGCCAATTTTGAAATATTGTGTATTAAGCATATTTGGAACATCCAAAATCATGATATTGATTTCATAAGCTCATTAGGGTGAATTATACATCACATTGCAGTAATGGGATTTTTGGAAGAAAAAATCCCATTATTTGGAATTTTAGAAATATTTGGACTTTTGAAAAATAAATATGAAAACAGGCTTATCATTGAGATAAAATCCCCAATCTTCGTCAAGGCCAATATAATGTTATGTTTAACTCCTGAAAATTTTTATGTCTCTGTTTGATGAATTTTGATAGGAGTTATGTAGAAATTACCTTGTTACCCTTACTGTACTTAATTAGAAAATTGATGAAAATACTCAGTAGAAAATTTTGGAAAAATTATTGGTGATATATCTGAGTATGAATAACCTTGTACGATTTTCTCAACATTTTTGGATCACTCAGTAATTTACAAAACCACAAAATGGCATTTTGGTAATATATTTAAAAATGAAATCTTGTAGCCCTTGATCCATAGAAGTTTATGAAATTCTCCCTATAGCATTATTTTACCAGAATTTGTAATCTGTAATTTTCCTAGAATTTTTAATAATGAACTCCTTGTACTTCCCTTGTAAAATGGATATTTTGTGAAATTTGCATAAATTAAGGGATAAATAGAATTTATGAAGGGAAAATTATAGTTCTTGGCAAACAGTACTATTTTACAAAATCACAACTCAGGAAAATTTCGTAGGCCAGTAGGATTATAATTTGTGACTCTTCATGTATTAAATGGCCTAGGGAATTAATATCAGGATTTCTTTAAGGGTTTTATTGACTTAAGAAAATAATTAAATTCAACGTACTCATCATAATAGTCTATACCATCCTAAGATAAATAGTTGAGGGCATGTAACCCAAGGAAATTGGAAGTCATACTCCGGGGTGGTATTAGGTCATGGGCTGCGTATAGTATAAGTAGGTTGTACTGTCAGGACCATCGGGGGATAGATCAACGGTCAGGATAAGGTCGTATTAGTAATATAACCCTGGTTGGCAGTTATGTCCTAGAGATGAGAGTAATGTGCAAGCCCTTGGATAGCAACTAGGTGGAGGCCGGCGGGAGACCGTCGCCCTTCCAATAACATCTTAAGTCATTAGGATCGCTCAAGAGTAATAATGAGAGCAAAGGGGAATCATGGGTAAATATACACTAAAGTAAATATCCTTGAGAAAGGGAGATTTGGGCATCATCCCATTATAGTTCCTAGTGCCCCCGAGAGCCCTTCACCGGGTATGCCCGGGGCAGTCCTGGGATTAACCTTAAATCACTAAGTATAATAACCTGTAGACAAGATTAGCCTAATAGGTTAAACATCGTATTATTATTCTCACCCGTATAGGGTTGGAGGGATTTGCAGTACATTCTCACCCATGTAGGGTTGGAGGGATTCAAGACAGGTTGGTCTTGCGAGTTGGAGGCTCGAGTTTTAATACCTTGCATATGCATAAACAAACTAGTGGCGAGTCATGCGATACTGGGCCAATCGTCACACCGATGGCAGTACGGTGACTCAGGAGGGTGTGTGGGTTGAGGGGCAAGTAGGTTGTTTATACTGCGGTCTGGTGGAATATCCCCTAAAATGCACACCGGATCCAACAAGTCTGACGGGTAGTCAGAAATTAGTACGCAAAACTCTAGAGTGCACCTAGGACGTGTACAAAGGCGTATGGGAGGTCTAGGTTTGGAAGTGTGCATACCTTCCTAGAAGTGGAGACTCCCGCTCCACTACTGTCATAGCCACAACAGTGCTACCAGAGAGTGATGCTAGCTCCGAAAAGCAGGAACTAAAGGTCTGTGATCATAGAGTCGTGTGTGAGTTGCACTTGTCTATTGCATAATTTGCATCATAACATTCATTCATATTAAGGCATACGCTACATAGATCCTTATCATATAAATTAGTATGGGCTATTTTATATGATAAGTTTATATAACCTAGAAACCTTAACTTATAAATTTTTATGGGCATTTTTATACGTTAAGGTACGTGCTGTAATGATAAATAGTTTAACCTACCTGCTCTTACTTTCATTTTTTCCTACCTGCACTTACTTTCAGTTCTTTCTTTACTTTTACAGTACTTTCTTACCTTTCTTGTACTTATACCTAAAACTGCTAGAGTAAAACTAATACACATACTTTATAGTTAATTCATGTCACCTGCTTCCTTTTGTTACCCCTTTTGTTGTCCTCCACTTTGTCCTCCCGCTCGGTGCCTAGGAGCTGCGGGGCGAGGTGCGGAGGAAACGAATTAGTATTTTTGACTAATGGTCGGTGACCAAATAATTTTAGGAGATCGAAGAGATGGAGCACCAACACGACCAGCAGGATGAGGGGGCAGGGCATGAGGAGCAGATACCGCTACCACCAACTACTACTATTGTAGAGTTTCCTTAGGTGGGATAAGTTGGTGATGTTAGTTATCTTCCGCTGTTATATTTGAGAGAGAGAGATTTTGATATGATGTAGTGGGTATAAGCCCCTTTAATTTCTATACTCATTGTGGACTAATGCATTTCTTTTTTTATTTATTTATATATATATGCTCTGTGACTGTGGACTATTACGCAATGCTCTGATTATATTCTTTAGTTTTTCATATTGACCTATTGGTTATGATCATGCTAGCCGGCAGAATCAGCGTCTTGCGGAGTCGACTAACCCGTGTGTTAGTGTCACCATAAGGCGGCGGTTCTGGGCATAAGATTCGGGTGAGCTCCTGAATTGGGGAGTCGGATCTTACAACTTAAGCGGTTTATGGAGTTTCATCCACGAACATTCGATGGGGCGGGTTCCCCAACGCAGGATGTAGATTGGTTCGCAAGAGTGAAGAGGATCCTGACAGCGATAAGAACTGATGAGTGGCAAAAAGTTACTTTAGCCACTTTCTTGCTGGAAGGAGAGGCGAAGCTTTGGTGGGATGAAGTTGAATTGCACTAATTGGCAGGCAAAGGCCTAAGGGAGATATAGATGGAGGAATTCACCAGATTATTTTGGGCAAAGTATTTGCCAGTGTCGCGGCGAATTGCAATGGAGAATGAGTTCCAACGTCTGGTGAAGGATGAGTGTACTGTTGATAATTACCTACATGAGTTTACCAGGCTGGGGCGCTATATGGGGTCTACTTTTGCGGAATAAGAATGGAAGATAAATAGGTTCTATGATGGACTTCGTGATGAGCTGAGGTTGCCACTCCCGAGTTAGGTGGACTAAGGACTCCAAGCATTATTAAATACAGCTTGTGCGTTGGAAAAGGATTTGAAACAGGTGTAGGACAAGAAGAACTTGGTGGTGGAATAGCCAGAGTTCAAAGTTCTGCAGTCGGAACAATCGGCGTTTAGGAATCAAGACAAGAATAGGTCCAGGCCTGCTGAACAAACATCTTCGGATGTTGTTTCGGGAGAAATGTATGGGAAAGGACGTGTGGAGACACGTATGTGTTTTAATTATGGGAAGAAGGGACATGTCGCCCGTAATTGTTGGAGTGTCCCATCAAAGGGTGATAAAAAGACAGGTGTGTAGTATGAGGTAAAGGGCAAGGCAGTGGCAGAGTCATCTGCGTCCCGGGCACAATCTTGAATGTACACACTCGAATTGAAGGAGCCGCAAAGCTCAAATCGTGAAGTACAACCACCTCGCGTGTATAATCTGGAATTATAGGAGGCCGTAAAGCGGATTATGAAGGATGCAGATGAGCGGAAATAAACGAAAGAGTGTACTTTATTATTGTAATGATATAATAATGTCTGTTTGTAAAGACTTTGTTTGTGCAATGTTGTGGGGTGAGACAAGCTGCGGTCTTTGAGCTCTAAACCCGGATCATTTTTGTTGTTGTTAAAGGTGCAACAAAGGAATGGTTGTGTTGGTGTCTACAGTTGCGCTTAATTTCAAGATGAAATTTCGGTAAGGGGGGAGGGTTGTAACACCCTAAACCCCAAATCTGGGTTTAGGCTGGGCAACACGGCCTGGGACACGGGCATGTCCTAGGGTGTGTCCTGCTCTGTATACTAGAGTGGGTCTCGAGTAGTACTCGAGTGGACCTCGAGTGTGTCTCGAGTGAGGAACACGGCCTGGGAGACGGGCGTGTCCCAAGACGTGTCCTTAACTGTGTTGTCGTGATTTCTCGATGAAATGCAGTCGACAATATTCGAGAGGAGATACGGCCAGGGACATGGGCGTGTCCAAGGCTGTATCCTACTCAAGTTGGTAGCCGGGCTGTGTCGGGTGAGGAACACGGCCTGGATCCCATGCGTGTTCTGGGTGACACGGGCGTGTCAAAGTTGATACGAGCGTGTTGGGAACCCGTGTCCCTTTCGGGATTTGTTGGTCCTGTGTCGATTGAGGGACACACACCTCAGCACAGGCGTGTACTTATTGACACGACCGTGTTAGGAGCTTGACGCGGGCATGTTTAAGCCCGTGTACTAATCTTGTTTGAGTCGGTTCCTTTGCCGCTTAAGGTACATGGCCTGTAACACAAGCATGTCACTAGTCATGTCAGCCAAGGGAAGATGCTTTTCAGAGCGAATCGTGTCCGTTAATTTCCTTCAAATTGGATCTAATGGTCCTGGACTCTTTCTGCTGTTATAAGACTAAGGATTGAGAATTATCTCTCATTCTATCTTTTGCAATTCTCTTTCTAAAGAGATAGAGAGAGGGGAGAGCAAGGAAGGAAGAAGGAGAAGAATTCCGGCCACCGGTGGAGCTTCAGACTTCTGAATCGTGAGTCGAGTTCAGTTCCGTGAAGGTAAGGTCGTTGCGGTGCTTTTCATCCGGCTAAGTTTCCATGGTTCCAATGAGATCGTCAAGGGTAATGATCTCCTTCTTAGACAAGTGAAGTCCTCCTTTATGCATGTGCATGGAATCCTCCACAAAGAGGTGGAAAGCGTAAGCAATTCCAGTGGGTTGATAGTTGATATCCCCAGTTGATTCTGCATCTAGATCCGAAAATGAGTAGTACAGAATAGGCATGTTGTGTGAAGCCCATCCGGACGGTTAGTCTGGATTGGTGATGTTTATATTGTGAACTGGAGAAGACTCCATGTATGTAACGAGTAGGTTATGGAGTTTTTAAGGATGGTTGTGAGCTCCTTGAGTAGTATGCTCTGCATGAGCTGTATGTGAGGTGGTCGTGAGAGTCATTCTTTGTGATTGTGGAGCCTTTGTGGCATTGGAATTATACGCTCTGTGTGAGTTGTATGCTGAATCGGAAAGCGGCACTGTGTGCCAGTGTCTTGATAGATCAATTAGTAGCACTGCAAATGGGGGGATGCGGGACTTCCCAGCTTGTTACACTACGGTGGTAGGTCGATCCAGAGGTACTGTGTACCTGCATTGTGAGAGATTGATTGGTGGCAATGCAAATGGGGGGCTGCGGGCCTTCCCGGCTTGTTACATTACGGGGGTAGGTCGATCTAGAGTGCTCATTGGTTGTAGTTAGGTGAACACCTCTGAGTGGTATGGGCTAGGATGTCTCTAGCATGCGTGTTGTAGTAGACTAGTGCACGACCAACAACCTAATTACCCCTAATCTGTTGTGGGACTAAGGATGATTCGGTACACTGTAAGCGTGCCCTCAGTGCACGGAGCGTTTTGCATGAAGGCCGACGTTTGTGATGATGTTATGTGTGAGTGCACTTATTGTGATATATATATGTTTTGATTGCAATGCAAGCAGGGAAAGAACCACTGCCCTGGGTAAGGGGTAGGCTCGTTATAATTGGTTAGCTGAATGCTGACCGTTGCTTTGTTTATCACCCTTGGGGTGGATGTCCATTTGCAGGTGCTGCGGGCTGAATTGGATTGAGCGGGATGAATCCCTTGCTGCTGCTTGTAGGCCCTTGAAGGCCGTGCGAAGAATTGGATTTCATGTGTGGCTGGCCTGCGTGCTGATGTATGAAACCACATCTTGTAAAGATAAACATGTAAGGCCTTAAGGCCGTGAGCGTTTGTGTACTTATATACTTCTTGGTGTTATATATAAATGTGTTATTTATATATTTAGTAGAAATTCATTAGATGAGTTCTTGCAAGATATAAACTTCCGCTAAAATGATCTGAGTTAAGATGCGAGTAGAAAGTAAATTTAATATCCATGCGTGATTCCGCCATTTGTCTGTGAAATATGGCGTGGGGCCCCGGCCGGGCCCTCTGTTATATTCCATGTGACGGATAAAGGCGTTACACTTTAAACGAGCCTTTTTCCGGGTGGGAGATGAGTACGCTCCCATATGGAGAAACCTCTTCAACTTTGAAGGGGCCAAACCATCGTGATTTTAGTTTACCCATAAAGAGCATAAGACATGAATTATAAAGAAGGACAAGATCGCCCAGAGAAAAAGTTTTTTGGGGCTTGATTTTTCGTTCGTGATAAAACTTAGAATGCTCCTTATAAAACTTATTTCTCTCGTAAGAATTTGCACGCCATTCATCGACCTCGTTAAATTACAGTTTTCAATTTTGAACGGCTAAGTTAGCGTCGAGATTTATGAGTTTTAAAGCCCAAAAAGCTCGATGTTCTAGTTATACGAGGAGATGACATGCTTTGCAATTGACTAATCGATATGACGTACAACCAAATGCGGTTTTGTATGCCGTAAGATATGCCCACAATGCATCGTCTAGTTTGACGGACCAATCTTTCCTATTAAGAAAAACTATTTTCTCTAATATACGCTTAATCTCTCAATTTACTACCTCAACTTGGCCACTTGTTTGCGGGTGGTAGGGGGTGGCAAGTTTGTATGTGACTCCATATTTAGCTAACGTCTTAGCCATTTGGGAGTTATATAAATGTGTTACCCTATCGCTCACAATAGCTCGAGGTGTGCCGAAGCGAGAAAATAGTTTTTTAAGAAATGTAACGATGACTCGCGCATCGTTGGTGGGGAGAGCTTGCGCTTCTGCCCACCCCGATATGTAGTCGACCGCAACTAAAATATAATTATTTTTAAAATATGGAGGCAGGGGGCCAACAAAATCGATGCCCCACAAATCGAAGACTTCGCACTGTAAAAATAAATTTTGGGGCATCTCGTCGCGATGAGAGATGCTACCCGACCACTGGCAGCTATCGTAGGAGCGCACAAAATTGTGAGCGTCTTTGAATAGAGTGGGCCAAAAGAAGCCCACCTCCAACGCCGTTCTCGCGGTCCGGTTGGCTTGATAATGCCCACCAGCCGAACCCTCGTGGCGGTGCCTAAGTATTTGCGTGAATTCCATGCCCGCGACGCATCTTCAGACCGCCTAGTCTGCGCAGAAACAAAAAAGAAAAGGGCCCTCCCAAAAGAAATTTTTCAAGTCAGAAAAGAATTTCTTCTTTTGCTGGCTGGAAAAGTCTTTTGGGAGCACCCGCGCAACTAAATTGTTCGCGAAATCTGCGAACCAAGGCATGGAAGACGAAATAGTATTAATTGCTAGGATGCATTCCTCGGGGAATCTGTCATTTATGTCATATTCGATGAGCGCTTCTGCACCCGATTTTTCTAAAGGGGAGAGGTGATCGACGGTTAAAATTTTCGCGCCCTTCTTATCCCGGATCTCCAAATCAAATTCCTGTAGGAGGACCCATCGAAGAATATGGGGCTTTGCGTCCGTTTTATCTAATAAATATTTTAAGGCGGAGTGGTTGGTAAATACGATAACTATAGAAATCGTTATATACGAGCGAAACTTATCAAATGCAAAAATGACGGCTTAATGTTCCTTTTCCATTGTCGTGTAATTTTCTTGTACGGAAGTGAGCATCTTGCTAATGTAATAGATAGGGTGGAAGTATTTGTTTATGCATTGGCCAAGAACGACACCTACGAAAATATCACTAGCGTCGCACATAATCTCGAATGTAAGGGACCAATCGGGCGCCACTAAAATTAGATAATTTATAAGTTTTTTTTATAAAATTAAAGGGGTACTCGCATTCGCTACTAAAGACAAAATTGGATTCCTTTTACTGGAGGCGAGTAAGCAGCTTTGTTATTTTAGAAAAGTCTTGTATAAAGGGCTTATAAAAGCCCATGTGGCCTAAGAAACTCCTAATAGATTTTACTTTAGAAGGCGGGGGAAGCTTTTCGATAATTTCTACCTTGGCCTTGTCGACCTCCATCACCTTAGACGAAATCTTATGGCCGAGAACCAAACCATCTCGAACCATAAAGTTACACTTTTCCCAATTTAAAATAAGATGCATGTCCTATCATTGCTAAAGTACATAATCTAAATTACTAAGACAAATCGGGAATGCCCTTCTGAAAATAAAGAACTCATCCATAAAGACTTCCATAATGTCTCCTACCAGCTCGTCAACCTACATCTTTGGAATGTAGCTGGCGAATTGTATAGGTCAAATAACATCCTTCGATATGCGAAGGTGCCAAACGGGCAGGTAAAAGTTGTTTTATCTTGGTCATCGGTGGAATTGGGGATTTGGAAAAACCCCAATAAACCATCAAGAAAACAATAATATGGATGACCGGATAAACGCTCCAGAATTTGGTCTAAAAACGGTAGGGGAAATGGTCCGTAAGTGTGACATCATTTAGTTTTTTATAATCGATGCACACCTGCCAACCCATAATAGTACGAGTTGGGACGAGTTCATTATGCTCATTTTCCACTATAGTTAGAGTGCCCTTCTTTGGCACGACATGAACGGGACTAACCAAAGCACTATCTAAAATAGGATAAATAATCCCCGCATCTAATTATTTTATGATTTCGGCTTTAATGTTGTCTTTCATGTTTTGATTAAGATGTCGCTACGACCTAGTAGTCTTGCAGCAATTATCGTTAAGGAAAATCTTATGGGTACATAAAGAGGGGTTAATCCCCTTTAGGTCAGAAATTTGCCACGCAATTACGTGGCGATGTTTATGAAAGTGAGGGTAAGATCAATCCTTCACTCTAGAGGGGGGGTGAATAGAGTGATTTAAAATAATTTTGGTAAATTAAAAATTATTTTGGCAGTGGAAGTTTTCATTTAATAAGTGTAGAGTGCTAAGCAAAAATTGAAATAAAACAACTACAAAAGGATTAATTCACAGCACACAACACAAGAAAGAGCAAGCAATCTAGAAGACACAAGGAGCTATAGTGTTTCCCAAAACCTAGGTACATCCACTCTTCTACCACCCTTGGTAGGAATCCACTACAGGATGAGTTGATCAGGTGTCTTGGGAACCAATGAGCTTTTGATCAGATGCACAAAAACCAAACCAGATTTTTTGATCAGGTGTCTTGCCACCACTGAGTTTTGATCAGGTCTCAGGAACCAAAGCAAAACTTTTGAAGGGAGTTTAAAAACCCTTTTTTAGGAAAGGAAAAAGAAAAGGGTTGAAGCTGTCTTCTCTATCAACTATCAAAGAGAAGCACTAGTGGATGAGATGTTGTCAAAGCTCCCCCTGAAGTATAGCAGAAGTTCAGGAACTGGAAGCTTTGCAAGGGTGATAGGTCTTCAAAGAATTTGATTGCTCCAGCACTGGATGATTTCAGTAAAACTGAAATGTTTGTTGTCTGGAGAGTGAATGATGAAGACTTGAGAAAACTTTTGATCAGCAGGAATCATAAAGAAAACTTGTTTAGTTTTCCTTAGTTATTGTTCTTCTTTTTCTTTTCTGCGTATCTCTCTGTGTACGCTGCTATATTTTTTCCTTTGTTCTCTCTGAATGATGATAATAAAAACTCCAGTCGACAAATCTTGAAAATAGCCGTTAGTAAAGTCATAAATGCTTTCCTTTATTGTCAACTGTATCTGGAGGAAACAACCTAAGTACATTCCTTCTTTGTTTCCTTTAAACTTGCTCCAGATTTATTATAACGGCTAGAAATCTTCTGCAATAAATGCTCTGATTTGAAATCCTCAACAAGCTAACAGAAAACACCAGAAATCGTCGATCTCAAAATGAAATCATCGATCTGAGTTCAACGACAACTTCAATTCTTCTTCTTGGCTTCTGCATCTGAACTAGGAGGTCTTGGGGAAATCTCCAATCCTAAGTCCTAAGCCTTAGACCACTAGTTGACCTTTTATCTATACAACAAGGTCAAAGCAATAATCCTATTGACATAGTGATCCTGACCCAAATTAGTAATAGGGTGTTCCAACAATCTCCCCCTATTTGGTTTAGGATTACTATTTACATGAGTTATAAAAAACAATAATCAACAGAAATACAGAAACAACATTGCAGAACCATATATATGATTATATCACAACAAGAAAATAGTTCAGCAGAGATATAATATAGTTTTTAGCTTACATCAAGATTAAAGCTTGTCATCAGTTCTTTTCCTGAAAATGATTTCTCTGTTTGGATTTTCTGAGTCCTTCTTTGATCTGAAATCATCAGCAGCACCAAGAGCCCTTTGGCTTTTGCTCCTAGGAACTAGAGCTTCTAGATGTAGCTGCATATATTCCTCAGTATTGAAGAATCTCTTGGAGCTATATCTTTTAAGTTCCTATCTTCTTTGTTCTGATAAAGTTGATATATTGGATATATCTTGGCCCTTCTCACTTGCTTTCTTAATCTGATCTAGAGCAGCCATTTTCTTAAGTCTGGCTCTCCAAGAAGCTGGATTGTTCTCTGGATCTTCAAAAGGTACTGGTGGCTCATACCTGTTCATGGTGTCAGTAGGAGGAGCTTTTGAATGAAAACTTTCTTTGAGCTTGTAAGGAAAGGGACCAGAAGTTGAGTTAGTTTGGCTTTGTCCTTTCCTTTGATAAGATTGCTGTCTGGGATAGTCTCTTTAATAAACTTAAAAGTCTGTTGGATTTCCTCTATACTGTCTTTCTCTAGGCTGATTTCCTCTTTGATGATAACCACTGGATTGAGATCTTCCTTGATAGGTTTGCTGGGGTAGAGAAATGTTGGAAGCTTGAGGAGCTAAGACTCCACCAGATCCTGTGCTTGGAGAAGGAGGAGGAGGAGGATGAGAAGTTCCTTTGTCATACTTTTTTCTCTTCTTCATTGCTTTCAACTGGTTCTTAGAATATTGCATCCAATGCTCAGTAATAGGGCAATTGTGCAAAATGTAATATGGTATGTCATGATTAGTTGTAGCTTTGGTCAATTGAACATTTTTCATAGCCTTGCTTCTGGCTTTCCTCTTCTTTGCAATAGTTGCAGAGAAATCATCTGAGTCAGTTCTGAATTCATCATTCTCATCAGAACTCTGTGGCTCATCATATAAGACATCTATTTCCTTGAAAGCTGATTTGGTGGTGGAAACAGGAGCAGAAGCAGAAGGAGTAGTAGAATAAATAACAACATCAGCACTTGAAATAGCAGTTGAAACAACAGGAGCAGCAGTAACAACAGGAACACCAACTGAAGTAGTAGTCTCAGTAACTGAACAAACTGGCTCTTCAATAGCCTCTGAAGAATCAACAACAGCAGCAGCAGACTCAAGAACTATAGAATCACTTTCCACAGATTTAACAGAATTTATGTACAGCTCTATCAGGGTTGGATCACAGCAGGAGAGAGGAACAATAGCTCTGGAAAAATCTTCAGCAGGGAGAGGTGCTGGAGGACAACAACTATAAATTGAATCAAATAAAGATAATAAGGAATGTATATCTGCTGTGGGACTGATGGTTGGAGATGGAGCAGAAGCTGAAACTTATTCTGAAGATGGACTCTCTGAAATCTGCATTTCTGAAGCAAAATCCTCTGAAGGCAGCACTTCTTCATAAGGCATCTCCCCCTGCCTAGATTCAGTGAGAACTGGGTCTAGGCCCCCAGAAGAAGGGGTGGCCTGAAAGGAGAAGGAGGAAGATAGTCTAATAGATAGATCAGTCAGATTCTTGACTAAGGGAGACAAGGCTAAATTCAGTAAGAGTGTTAGCTTAGGGGCCAACAATTCATACAGTCTATCTGCCAAACGAAGAAGGTCTACTTGCTCAAGGTTAACTTGAGTAGAGGTAGAGGGGTGTGCTGTAAAGATGGATGGAATGGATGCTGGGTGAAGTGGTATGGATGGTTGAGAGATGTGGATGGAGGTAATAGATGAAGCTGGGATGGTGACTGGAGGTAGAGATGAGGAGATGATCGGTGAAAAAGATGGTTGAGAGATGATGTCATGAAACATTTTTTGGAAAGATGTTGAGGTGGATGGGATCTCTGGAGGTGAAGAGGGGGAATCATCCATGAATGAATCATCTAGGAGATTGAAGGATGGGAGATGAGAGGATGATTCTAAGTCAATGGAGGAGAAGAAAGGTAGAGATTGGAAATCTTCTTGGAAAGTGGCTGGAGGAGGTGAAGAAGCTATATAAGATGGAGAAATGGATGAAGTAACTTTAGGTGGAGAGGGGGGATAGTATATGGAAGATATAGCTGGATGGGAAGATAGAGGAGAGGAAATTGAGGTGGATGCCAACACTTCTGCTGGGGCAGTGGTTTGAGGAAGAGTGACTGAAACAGTCCTTGTGCCTGAAGAAGTTTGTGCTGTAGGACCCCTGCTTGGTTTGACAATCTTCCTCTCCCATTTGCCAAAGAGAGCAGAAGAAAGTCTCTTGGAAGCATTGATATGCATTCCATTTGACACGAACAGCTGAGGGAACCTATTCTGCAGGAATAGGCCCAGAATTCTCCCAAAATTCACAAAATTCTTATTGATTTTCTTCTTGATCAAATCAAAGAAGATGGCTCCCCGGTCCAAATGCTTCTTATCTACTATGGCAGCCATTAAGCAGAACTGATGTCTTGATATAGTGTCATGAGCTGAGTGTTTTGCCAAAATGACTTTTCCTACATTGTCTGCTAAAAATCTATACTCCATAGACAAATTTTTCTTCAATAACTTATTAGGGTTTTCAGAATTGTGACCCATTCTGTCTAACATCTCAGTAAATTCTATCCCTAGTAGGTCTATGCTTTCATGTCCAATACTTAACCCAAAAATTTCTGTAAGAATGGCCGGGGTTAGGGATACCTGAGTTCCTGAGATGGTGCCAATGACTGTATGTTGATCCAGATTGTGGGCAGTATATACCCACTCTTTGATTTCATCTGCTGCTAGTTTTATTCTGGTTATCATTATGTTCACAAGTTGTTGCTCCTTAAGCAGTTCCAGAATATCCTTGAATATTTGATCAGTCCCTTCAAATGAATCCATATCAATGTCAAACACAGTATCGAACTTCATTGCTACTAAAATGGCGACTGAAACCGACATGTTTCCTGCAAAAAAAACACGATCAAGTGTAGAGGAGTTTGGAGGGAAAGAGAGTTCTTGCAGAAAGTATGAAAGCGCAAAGGAGAACGACGCCTGAAAAAAGATTTTATATTAGGGTTCGACGCTAAAAAGGAGAGATCGTTGAACTCAGTTCGACGATCGATGGTTCTAGGGGAAATTGAAGGGTCTCAACATCGTCGATCTTCGTTCGATAATATTTAACATCATCGACCTTCATTCGACGATAATCGAGATCGCTGACCGAAAAAAATAGTCCAGCACTATCTGGAAAACGTCGAGCTCCGTTCGACGATTCCTAAGATCGTCGATCTCCGTTTGATGGAAAACAAGAGATAGTTAAATACTATCTGGAAACGACGAGCTCCGTTTGACGATCTTCAGGGAAATCGTCGATCGTAGTTCAGAGAAATAGAAAACTTATAGACACTAAGAAATCCTAAAAAATTTTAACCTAGCCTTGTCTCTTTTTAGGTTTAAAGGTCTTGGAACTTAATTGAGACTTCCTCCATCTAACATTCCTAACTGATTAAGGAAGAAGGTGTGTTTCTTTTCATCCAAGGGCTTGGTGAAAATATCTCCCTTTTGTAAATCAGTTGGGATATATTCCAATTCAATTTTATTCTTCTTTATATTATCTCTTAAGAAATGATGCCTAATCTCTATGTGTTTTGTCCTACTATGGAGGACTGGATTTTGAGCTATTGAAATAGCACTAGTGTTATCACAAAATATTTTGGAATTTTCTAAGTTGTAGCCATAGTCTAGGAGCTGATTTTGAATCCACAATATTTGTGAGCAACAACTACCTGCTGCCATATATTCAGCTTCAACAGTTGAAGTAGACACAGATGTTTGTTTCTTGCAAAACCAGGAGACAAGTTTGTCACCAAGAAACTGACAAGTTCCACTGGTGCTTTTCATGTCTACTCTACATCCAGCATAATCAACATTTGAAAATTCAGTTAGATCAAATCCTGAATCAGTTGGATACTAGAGACCTAGATTTGGACAACTTTTCACATACCTAAGAATCCTATTAACTAATGTAAAGTGTGACTCTCTAGGGATGACTTGGAATCTTGCACATATGCATGTAGCAAACATTATATCAGGTCTACTAGCTGTAAGATATAATAAGGAGCCAATCATTGCTCTATATGTTGTTTGATCAACTATTTTCCCATGTTCATCAGCATCTAATACAACATTAGTAGGCATAGGTGTTTTCATAGAGGATGCTTCAGACATACCAATTTTCTTAACCAATTCTTTTGCATACTTTGTTTGAGAAATAAAGATGCCATCAGCAAGTTGATTGACTTGCAATCCTAGAAAGAAGGATAGCTCACCCATGCTACTCATTTCAAATTTGGAATGCATTAGGTTGGAGAACCTTTTGCATAGATTTGAATCAGTAGAACCAAAGATAATGTAATCTACATAGATCTGTACAAGTAGGATATTGGACTTATGGGTTCTAATAAAAAGAGTTTTGTCTACTCTACCCCTTTTAAAATCATTTTTCAAGAGAAAGCAAGCTAGGGTCTCATACCATGCTCTTGGAGCTTGTTTGAGACCATATAATGCTTTATGCAATTTATAAACAAAATCAGGGTGAGTTAGAGAGATAAAACCCGGGGGTTGTTTTACATAAACCTCTTCCTTGATGTCACCATTGAGGAATACACTTTTGAAACCCATTTGATAAACCTTGAACTTCTTGTGAGCTGCATATGCCAGGAAGATTCTTATGGCCTCCAACCTTGCAACTGGTTCAAAGGTTTGGTCATAGTCTATGCCTTCTTCTTGAGAGTATCCTTGAGCAACCAACCTTGCTTTATTTCTCACTATAACTCCATGATCATCTAGCTTGTTCCTGAATACCCATTTTGTTCCAATAATGGGATGATTCTTTGGCTTTGCCACTAGATCCCAAACTTTATTTCTTTCAAATTGATTTAATTCCTCTTACATTGCAATGATCCAGTTTGGATCTTGTTCTACATCTTGTATGGATTGAGGTTCAATTTGAGAAAGAAAGCAAGTGTGCATCAGTTTTTGATTGAATTGGTTTCTGGTTTGCACACTAGCTGAGATGTCTCCAATCACTTGGGAGATTGGATGGTCTCTTGATGTTACTAAATCAACAATGGGTGTTGATTGTTCACTAGCCTGTGTTGTTGTTTCCTCTAGTGGAATAACAACTGCCTCTTCATTTAGATTGTCACCATGGCTTGCTAAGATCTGACTGTCATCTTCATTTTCACTGCTTTCAGCTTCTTATTGAATGGATGAAGGTGATGGATCTTGTTCAATGATATTTAGCCTGTCCAAATTTTCTGATATAGAATATACCTGCAAAGGGTCTATTGTAGAAGTGCTCTTCTCCTTGTAAGACATGTTAGTTTCATCAAAAGAAACATGCACAGTCTCTTCACTTTTATGAGATGATTTATTAAAAACCCTATAGGCCTTACTGATCATGGAGTATCCCAGAAACACTCCTTCATCAGCTTTGGCTTCAAATTTTGATAAGTATTTCTTGTTATTGTTATGAATGTAGCAGATACAACAAAAAATCCTAAGATAATAAACTTTAGGTTTCTTCCATTTGAGTAATTCATTGTGAGTCTTGCCCTTTAGCTTATATATCAAACTTCTTTTCAAAACATAGTTTGAAGTGTTCACAGCCTCTGCCTAAAAGGATAGAGGAAGGTGAGCATCTGTCAACAATGTTGTGGAAGATTCAATAAGGGTTCTATTCTTCCTTTAAGCTACCCCATTCTGTTGAGGAGTTCTAGGAGCTGAGAAAGTGCGCCTGAACCCTTCCCTCTGACAGAACTCTTGCATAAGAAGAGAATCAAACTCTGTCCCATGATCACTTCTGATCAGGGCTATGTGAGTATTGAACTCAATCTGTATGCATTTGAGAAACTCTGTCAAACACTTGAAGTTATCAGACTTCTTTCTCAGAAAGAACACCTATGTGAATCTAGAGAAGTCATCTACAACTACTAAAGTGTATGATTTCCCTCCTAGACTTTGTACAGAGATGGTTATAAATAGATCCATATGTAATAAATAAAAGATCCTAGGTGAATCACTCTTATTAAGTGACTTAAAACTGTTTATAGTTTGCTTGCCTAACTGACAAGACCTGCAGAGTCCTTCCTTCTTGTAGGGACCAGAAGGTAGTCCTCTAACAAGGTTGTCCTTGGATAGCCTAGCAATGGTTCTAAGGTTGATATGTCCTAATCTCTTATGCCATAATTCATTAGGTTTGCTAAGAGAGTTAAATAAGCAGATGTCTACCTTGGTTGAATGAAAATCTACTAGATAGATGTTACCTCTTCTGTTACCTGTCAACACAGTTGTGTTTTCTTATGATTTGATGAAGCATTAAGACTTGTTGAATGTGTCTAGGTAGCCTTCATCACAAAGCTGACTGATGCTGATAAGATTGTGCTTCAGTCCTTCCACATATGCTACCTTCTTGAATGTTACTGATCCTATTTGGACTGCACCAAATCTTTTGGTCTATCCAAAGTTTGAATCTCCAAACATGACTTTTTGATGTAGGCTTGGGGGGGACTCACTAGAGGCGATAGGCTAACGGTTTATTACCACGCTCGACTATCCCGATTCCGCACTCGCACACAACCGCACCGCACGCTAAATACGCAGAATTATTTTGTTAAGCCAACGCACGGATAGCCAACCCGCAAGGGGAGCGAATAGGGGCGATAAGCCAATATTCTCTCCGGCTAAATGGGCCAATCTTGGGCCCGGCCGAGCGATGTTGTACCAAAAGCGATCCACCGGAAAACCACGATTCGAAAGTGGTGGATCTCTCCCAACAAAAAGATGCGAGGTTCGCCAAACCTTGTTCGGAAAATATTTAACTAAGGAAAACAAATGCAACCCAATCGGGATTAAACACCAAGACTATTCTATGCTTCAAAATCAACACAAAAATCGTCCGGCCACAGGAAAAATCAAGAGGGAAACACAATATGGTGGAGAAGTTCGTTACCCCCGTCGGAATAGATGATTCCAACTATTGTCGTAGGAACACTTCCCCACGGTTCCGCCGGAGTAGAGCCGAATGGATGAAGACTATCCGCCTTCGCCGCGTCACGCCGAAGTTCCGTTTCCGTGGATGTGAGACGTCGCCACGGCCTCACTCCTATCCAAGGAGATGGCCGACTCCTTCAAGGGGGAGATCGGGTTTGGTGGAGGGGGCGGCCAAGCTTTGGGAAGAGGGCGGCCGGAGCTATAGGAGTTGAAGGGCCGGCGGTTTTGAGGAGGGATGGGTAGCAACCAAGAGGAGATGGTAGAGAGGGGAGGCGACGGCTTGGATATGAAGAGGGAGTTGGGTAGAGGGTGGCCGAAATGTGGAGGGGAAGAGAGAGGGAGATTGGCGGCTAGGGGGAAGAGGGAGAGGGAGAGAGAGCAATAGAGGGGAGCGAGATTAGGGTTTGGAATTTCTTTTCATTCAACTTGATGAAACCTAAATAAGACATGCCTATATATAGGCTTAGCATAAAGGTTTTTGCTATGTGTAGCCCAAATAAAATAAAACACTCCAAAGAAATAAAAACATCAAAATTAATAGTTCTCAAAAATAAAAGATGATAATTTATTTGGTTGTCTTGCGCCGCGGGCGGAGGTTGAAGCGATATTCCGTACGATCATCGCGGCGCCGCAAATCCTTTGTTGGAGACGAGGGGACATCTTCCGTTAGCGTGCCGTCATCCAAAAGGTGGGGGCTGTCGTCTCCATCAATCCTCCCCCGCGTGAAAGGACTCATCACCGATGAGTGAGCTTGAAGATACCGGCGAAGAAGACCCTCATCCAAAAGAGCAACCTCAACTTCCGGGAGCCAAGAGTCATCCGAAGCGGGGCGATCATGCCAACAAATCAAGTAGCGGCGCACATCGCCATCAGCAGAGGGGAACACGTCATCCTAGAGAATCCTGTCCGGCAAAAAATCTGTCCTGGCAAACCTGGGGAAAGCATTAGGCGGCAAAGGAGAAAAATATAAAGCATCAACATTAAGCCTACCTCCGTTGGAGACCGGTGGAGAGAGTGTTCCATAACCCCCCTCAACCCCATACCCAAGAGACTGTGAAGTGGAATTAAACGGACAAGAAGATAATTCAAGTGGCGGAGCAATATATGGCGTTAAATCCGAAACATTAAATACGGGGGAAATCCCCCAGTCAGGTGGTAATTTTAACAGAAAAGCATTGTCTCCTAGTTTCTTTATAAGCCGAAAAGGTCCCGCTCGCCGATCCGCTAACTTTTTTAAGGTGCCCGTAGGCAACCGTTCAGGAATGAGACGCACCATGACCAAATCGCCAACCTTCAAGTGGGACACTCTTTTGTGTGCGTTGGCATTAGCTTGATAAGACGCATATGTTGTGCTAAGTGTCTCATTGATGTGCTTATGCAGATCATGAATGTGAGAGGCAAAATCTTATGCGAATTGGCTTGATTTATAAGATGGGGGTAACGGAATCAAGTCAAGGGGCACCGGGGCCTTATAGCCATGCACAATTTCATTCGGGGATAGACCCGTGGACCTATTTTTGGAATTATTGTATGCCAACTGAGCATGCGGAAGGATAAGGTCCCATGTACCCTTGTGGTCTCCCACAAGGCTGCGTAGCAGACTACCTAAACTTCGATTTACAACCTCCGTTTGCCCATCCGTCTGCGGATGGTAGGCCGAAGAAAATAGGAGTTTGGCGTCCATTATCCTCCACAAAGTTTACCAAAAATAGCTCGTGAACTTTACGTCTCTATCAGTGACTATCGATTTTGGGACGCCGCGGTGACCTACGACCTCTTTAAAATAAAGTTGAGCGACATGTGACGCGTCATTAGTTTTATTGCAAGCGATAAAGTAAGCCATCTTAGAAAAACGGTCAACGACAACTAAGATCGAATCGTGATGCCTAAACGTGATCGGAAGGCCTAGAATGAAATCCATGCTAACGTCTTCCCAAGGCGTCAAAGGGATCGGGAGGGGGGTGTAAAGCCCCGTGTTCGTCTTATTTCCCATGGCCAACTGGCATGCCCGACAACTACCCACAATTTTACTAACCATGATCTTAAGGCCGGGCCAATAAAATTTGTCCCCAACTAACGCGATAGTCTTATCACAGCCAAAATGACCTCCTAACCCGCCACCATGCAGTTCCCACACAATGAAATGATGAAGGGATGAGCGAGGAATACATAACCTCGAATGATTGAAAAGATACCCGTCACGAATGTAAAACGTAGAAATGGTCGTGGGTTGATTTTCCTGAGTGGTGAAATATATGTCTTTGAAATCTGGGCAGTGGGCATATTCGTCCTTGATCCTATCAAAGCCCACCACCTTAACTTCTAAGGTGGATAGTAATAAGGTGACACGACAAAGGGCGTTCGCGACGCGGTTGAGGGTACCCTTCAAATGCTTGATGATGAATGTGTACTCCTGAAGATAGGAGACCTATTTAGCATGTCGTGGGCTCACCTTAGACTGCGAATTGATGAAGCGTAGCGCCTCATGATCGGATAGGAGGACGAACTCCTTCGGAAGCAAATAGTGCCGCCAATGTTAGAGGCATCGGATGACCGCGTAGAATTCCCGATCATAGTTAGAATAGTTCAATTTCGGACCGGCAAGCTTCTCACTGAAGTACCCCACTGGGTGACCTTCTTGACTCAATACGCCCCCAATCCCCACCCCCGAAGCGTCACATGATAATTCAAAAACCTTGGAGAAATCTGGGAGTCGCAAGAGGGGGGCTTCGGACATGCGTGCCTTGATTAGCTGAAAAGCCTTGGCGTCCGACTTTGTCCAAGAGAACTCACCTTTTTTCATGCACTCGGTTATGGGCGCCATTATGCTACTAAAATCCTTAATAAACCGCTGGTAGAAAGTGGCGAGTCCGTGAAAACTCCGCACGTCTCGAATGTTGGCGGGCTCGGGCCAATCCCTTATGGCCTCCACCTTCTTGGGGTCTACATGGATTCCTTGGGAGCAAACGATGTAACCGAGGAACTCGACGGAGGTTACGTGGAAGGTACATTTTTTTATGTTTACGAATAACTTTTCGGATCTTAACGTGGTTAGGATGACTCTTAGATGCGCCTTATGATCACTCGTGGAGGTGCTAAAAATCAAGATGTCGTCAAAATACACCACAATGAATTTCCCCATGTAAGGTTGAAAAACGTGGGTCATCATCCTAGAAAACGTGCTGGGCGCGTTGGATAGCCCAAACGGCATCACTAACCACTCATAAAGGCCCTCCTTAGATTTAAAGGCGGTCTTCCACTCATCCCCTTCTCTAATTCGGATCTGGTGATAACCACTCCGAAGATCCAACTTGGAGAAGATCGAGGCGCCGGCCAACATATCTTACAAATCGTCGAGGCGGGGGATAGGGAATCGATACTTGACAGAGATTTTTTTTATGGCCCGACTATCCACACACATCCGCCACGAGACGTCTTTCTTGGGGGCAAGTAAGGCGGGCACCGCACATGGACTCATGCTATGGCGGATAAATCCCTTGCGCAATAAGTCCGAAATCTGGTTTTGTAGTTCTAAATGCGCTGATGGATTGAGGCGATAATGGGGAAGGTTGGGCAGGGAGGAACCGGGGATGAAGTCAATGGCGTGTTGGATGTCCCGCATGGGGGGTAACCCAGACGGGAGCTCGTCCGGATACACATCCACAAACTCGTCTAGGAGTGACTTCAACGCCGGGGGTAAGCGCTCACTTATCGCCGCATCGTCCTTAACTTGGAGGCAAACTAAAGCATAGAGAACTCCGTCCATGAAGGTGGCCCGGGTGAGTTCCTTCCTACCAATAAGACCCAACGCTCTCTTCTCGACTGGGATGACGGTGTCCTTAGACGGGGTCGAAGGATCCTTCGGAGGATAGGGCTTCAAGACAATGAGGCGGCCATTGAACTTGAATTCATAAGTGTTAGCCCAACCATAGTGGGTGACGTCATGGTCAAATAACCAAGGGCGGCCAAGTAAGACGTGACACGCATCCATGGGGATGACATCACACCAAATCGATTCGGTGTATGCCTTGATGGTGAGGGGAACTAGACAACGCTTCGCTATGGGGAGGGATGATTTGTTCACCCACGCCACCTTATACGGGTGGGCGTGGGGCTCCGCAACTAGGGACATGCGCTTCACGGCGGCCTCAGAAACGACATTCATGCAACTACCGCTATCTATGATCAACCTACACCACTTTTCACCGCTCTTGAAGTTTAACGAGAAGATATTTGTCCTATTCCATTCGTCTAACGGCCGAGGGGTGGCCAAAATACATCTCATCACCATCAAGTGGGAGTCGTCATCCATATCACTCGGCACGCCATCCGACTCACTAAAATCTTCCGCTTCATAAGTGAGGTCGTCAGATCCGCCAGCGGCATCTAACAGTGCTAGAGGCTTGGGTTTAGTAGGACAATCATTAGCGTAGTGTCCTTGAACCCCACAAGCAAAATAGGTGACGTTCGTCCTGCTGACTCTCCCTATCGGCACACTTTCTCCCATTGGACTCCTATTGTTTTTAGCCGTCACCACTATGGAGGATGAATCGGAGGACCGACACTTCCCCTTATCCTTATAGCTGGGTGCAGGGGGGGTCCTAAGATGGATTTTCCCTTCTGGAAAGGGCGTGATTTTCCCTTCAGCGCGTTGTGCTTCTCGATGTCTAACGCAGCGTTGAAGGTCACGTGTAAGTCTGTATGGCCGTATCGCAATAACTTCCCTTGGATGTCGGGGTTGAGGCCCTTACGGAACCTGGAGAGGGTGACCTCGGGCATCTCGTTCACATCACAAGGGACCATCATATCCTTAAGCAAGCTCATGTATTCAGAAACCGACCTCGCCCCTTGCTTAAGGGTAGCCAGCTCGTCAAACATCTGTGCTCGGTGGTACGTGGGAACGTATTGCTCGGTCAACCTAGCCTTCATATCGTTCCAACCGATGGGCCTAACACCGTTCTCTACACGCAAGCGCCTCTCTTCGTTCAGCCAAAAGATCTTGGCTCGCCCTAATAGTTTCATCCTCGCCACCGCACCTTATCCGCATCGTTGAGAGCATACCATTCGAAGTAGCACTCAATTTCCATGACCCAGTCCTGGAAGACTTGGGGGTCTCCCAATCCATCATAGGAAGGCGGCTTAACTCGGAAAGCCCGAGTAAGATCAAACTCGTAGGGTGCTCGAGGGGCGTGCTCGTTAGGAGGGTGGGGGTAGGGATTGTGATTTTCTCCCGCCCGTTGGTGCGGAGGTGGATTACAAGGTGCTCCTTGTTGCAACCTCATGGCATGAACAGCCTCCCGAATAGCCGTCATCTACTCCGTGAAATCCTGACGGAGCTCCTCAATCTCCGTGAGGGGACCACCCTCCGGCCGGTCATCGTCCATATTGGAAGATGACGGAGGATATTCCGTACCGAGCTTAGTGCGCATGCACAAGTGAAGAAACAGTTTTAGACAGACCACTGGTGGAATTAATCCCGCTAGACACTTTACCGAAAATAATACTTTTTTTGATTTTCTTACTAAGAAAAAAATGAGAATGATTAAAAAAAAATTTCTGATTTTTTTGCTGAAAATTAAGAAATCTGCACCGTTATTGGGAGACCAAAACAGATTTTTTTTTTGTGATTTTGACAACTAACGCGCAAACAAAAGTGCGGGGAACGCGACACAAAATGGTGGAGGGGGTCAATTAGGATATTGACGTGAACCTCCCTCTAATACCAATTTGATGTAGGCTTGGGGGGGACTCACTAGAGGCGACAGGCTAACGGTTTATTACCACGCTCGACTATCCCGATTCCGCACTCGCACACAACCGCACCGCACGCTAAATACGCAGAATTATTTTGTTAAGCAAACGCACGGATAGCCAACCCGCAAGGGGAGCGAATAGGGGCGATAAGCCAATATTCTCTCTGGCTAAATGGGCCAATCTTGGGCCCGGCCGAGCGATGTTGTACCAAAAGCGATCCACCGGAAAACCACGATTCGAAAGTGGTGGATCTCTCCCAACAAAAAGATGCGAGGTTCGCCAAACCTTGTTCGGAAAATATTTAACTAAGGAAAACAAATGCAACCCAACCGGGATTAAACACCAAGACTATTCTATGCTTCAAAATCAACGCAAAAATCGTCCGGCCACAGGAAAAATCAAGAGGGAAACACAATATGGTGGAGAAGTTTGTTACCCTCGTCGGAATAGATGATTCCAACTATTGTCGTAGGAACACTTCCCCACGGTTCCGCCGGAGTAGAGCCGAATGGATGAAGACTATCCGCCTTCGCCGCGTCACGCCGAAGTTCCGTTTCCGTGGATGTGAGACATCGCCACGGCCTCACTCCTAGCCAAGGAGATGGCCGACTCCTTCAAGGGGGAGATCGGGTTTGGTGGAGGGGGCGGCCAAGCTTTGGGAAGAGGGCGGCCGGACCTATAGGAGTTGGAGGGCCGGCGGTTTTGAGGAGGGATGGGTAGCAGCTGAGAGGAGATGGTAGAGAGGGGAGGCGACGGCTTGGAGATGAAGAGGGAGTTGGGGAGAGGGTGGCCAAAATGTGGAGGGGAAGAGAGAGGGAGATTGGCGGCTAGGGGGAAGAGGGAGAGGGAGAGAGAGCAATAGAGGGGAGCAAGATTAGGGTTTGGAATTTCTTTTCATTCAACTTGATGAAACCTAAATAAGACATGCCTATATATAGGCTTAGCATAAAGGTTTTGGCTATGTGTAGCCCAAATAAAATAAAACACTCCAAAGAAATAAAAGCATCAAAATTAATAGTTCTCAAAAATAAAAGATGATAATTTATTTGGTTGTCTTGCGCCGCGGGCGGAGGTTGTAGCGATGTTCCGTAAGATCATCGCGGCGCCGCAAATCCTTTGTTGGAGACGAGGGGACATCTTCCGTTAGCGTGCCGTCATCCAAAAGGTGGGGGCTGTCGTCTCCATCACTTTGGGTCCATGTTTAGCCTTAAAGGATGTCAGGTTATCCTTGCTTCCTGTCATGTGCTTGGAGCACCCACTATCAAGATACCAATGTTGGTCCATGGTTGGATAGGTCTTCACCTACACAAATAGCATTTCATTTATTTTTGACCCAGTTTACCTTGGGTATATCTTGATAACCTTTGAAATCAGAAATGAAAGACATCTCTCGTTGACTCTTATACCCTTCAGGATGATATCTCCTAGGAGGAATTATCCATTCAGTATAAGGGTTGAACCCTTGAGTTATAGGATATCTAGAATCAACTTTTGATGTACCCTTTGAGAATTGGTAAAATCTCTGAGCTCCGGACGATGATCGTGGACCTGAGTTCGACGATTTAGCATAAAAACACTGAGCTCTGTTTGAAGATCGTTGAGCTCTGTTTGAAGATCGTCGAGCTCTGTTCGACGATATCTGTTGAACTTTGTTCTTTTTGGGTAGATCAGAATTTTTTCTAGCTACCTCCACAACTCCTTTTCCTTTATCAGAGATAAACTTAATGGGAGTTGTTAACACAATGGCTTAGCTGGATGAAGCACCCAAGCCCAGTGTACTATTGATTCTTAAGTTCACTGTGCTTGTGATGTCCATCAGTTTGATACTTCTCCCATTGAGAGTTTCTTCAAACTTCTTGGCCTCAGATAGTTCACTTTTCAGTGAAGCTATCTGCTCTCTACAACATTCTAACTCATTTGAGAGTTTGAGGTTATCTGAACTTAAGGTACTGTATTCAGATAATTGATTTCTGAGAGAGATAATTTCTTTCTCAGAATTGAGTAGATCTAAACACAGTGCTTTAAATTCAGACTTGAAGTCCTCAGAATTAAAATCAAATGAATCAATTACCTGATCTTCTTCTAGCTCTAGTTCAGATTCAGATTAGGATTCATGTTCTGAATCAGTGTTGTTCTGAGATGCATTGATTGCCATCATGCAAAATTCTTTTTCCTGTGCATCATCTTCATCATCACTTGAGCTTGATGATGCATCAAATTCTTCTTCTGTTGCACTCCATGTTTCAGCAACAAATCCCTTCCTAGTGTGCTTGTTCTTGCTGGAAGAGGACCTGTCATGATTATTTCTTCTAGAGTCTTTGTCTTTTCTCTTTTCCCTCTTGTCCTTTTTGTCCTTATTTTGATTTTCTGGACAATCAGGTAGTATGTGGCCTGGTTTTCTTCAACCATAACATATAATTTCTTTGTTATTTGACCTGTCATACTTTTGCTTCTCTTGGCCTCTAGATGACCTTTTTTTGACGTTCTTCCTAGCCATTTCGTAAAACCTTTTGGCCAGAAGACTCATCAGTTCTTCATTGCATGTGATCTTATCTTCAGGCTTTTCTTCTATGGCTTTGAAAGTAATTGACTTCTCCTTCCTAACTGCTGGAGAAGTTGTCTTCTGCTCTTCTTCTCTGTTCATGAGCTGCTCATAGGATTTGAGCTTGCCCACTAGAGCTTCTGTGGTAATCTCATTCAGACATCTGGCATCCTTGATTGGCCAGATTCTTGAATCCCAAGTGCTGGGGAAGCACATTAGAATTTTGTCATTGATCTCTGTGAGAGAGATCTCCTTGTCCAAAGTTTTGAGTTCATTGACAATTAAGCTTAGTATGCTGTACATGTCAGCTACTGACTCATTTTCTGCCTTCTTGAAATTTTCATATTGGGTGATGAGATGAGATCTTCTGTCTTTCCTTTCATCAGCTGATCCTGATACAATTTCAGATAGCTTGTCCCAAATTTCCTTAGCTGAGTTGCATTTAGCTACCTTTTGAAAGATATCATCAGACATTGTCTGTACCAGGATATTCATATATTTGGCATCATCAACATTCCATTTCTTTATATCTGCATCTGTTCTTGAAGGAAGTGGAACATCATTTGTACTTGTGCTTGCAGGAGGCTTTGGGCAATCTGTCAAAATAGAATTAAATATATCTTCATCAATAGAATTCATGTATAATCTAATCCTTGCCTTCCAAAGTGCAAACTTGGAGAGATTGCACACTGGAGGTTCGGTGCTAGCATAATCCTTATTTTGTGCCACGAATTTAAACTAAAATAGATATAATAAAAATAACCCTCTATAAGGATGGATCTTAAGATATATCTTTTGGTTCAGATGTTAGTCAGTATTAACAACCAATTTGGCTTAGCAACCAACCTCCCTCTGATACCAATTGAAAGTGAGGGTAAGATCAATCCTTCACTCTAGAGGGGGGTGAATAGAGTGATTTAAAATAATTTTTGTAAATTAAAAATTATTTTTAGCAGTGGAAGACTTGATTTAATAAGTGTAGAGTGCAAAGCAAAAACTGAAATAAAACAACTACAAAAGGATTAATTCACAGCACACAGCACAAGAAAGAGCAAGCAATCTAGAATACACAAGGAGCTATAGTGGTCCCCAAAACCTGGGTACATCCACTCTTCTACCACCATTGGTAGGAATCCACTGCAGGATGAGTTGATCAGGTGTCCTGGGTACCAATGAGCTTTTGATCAGGTGCTCAAAAACCAAACAAGATTTTTTGATCAGGTGTCGTGCCACCATTGAGTTTTGATCAGGTCTCAGGAACCAAAGCAAAAATTTTGAACGGAGTTTAAAAACCATTTTACAGGAAAGGAAAAAGAAAAGGGTTGAAGCTGTCTTCTCTGTCAACTATCAAAGAGAAGCACTAGTGGATGAGATGTTGTCAAAGCTCCCCCTGAAGTGTAGCAAAAGTTCAGGAACTGGAAGCTTTGCAAGAATGATAGGTCTTCAAAGAATTTGATTCCTCCAACACTGGATGATTTTAGTAAAACTAAAATGTTTATTTTCTGGAGAGTGAATGATGAAGACTTGAGAAAACTTTTGATTAGCAGGAATCATAAAGAAAACTTGTTCAGTTTTTCTGAGTTATTGTTCTTCTTTTTCTTTTCTGTGTATCTCTCTGTGTATGCTGCTATATTTTTCCTTTTTTCTCTCTGAATGATGATAATAAGAACTCCAGTCGACAAATCTTGAAAATAGCCATTAGCAAAGTCATAAATGCTTTCTTTAATTGTTAACTGTCTCTGGAGGAAACAACCTAAGTATATTCCTTCTTTGTTTCCTTGAAACTTGCTCCAGATTTATTATAACAGCTTGAAATCTTCTGCAATAAATGATCTAATTTGAAATCCTCAACAAGCTGACAGAAAACACCAGAAGTCATCGATCTCAAAGTGAAATCGTCGATCTGAGTTCAACGACAACTTCAATTCTTCTTCTTGGCTTCTGCATCTGAACTAGGAGGTCTTGGGGAAATCTCCAATCCTAAGTACTAAGACTTAGACCTAACTAGTTGACCTTTTCTCTATACAAAAAGGTCAAAGCAACAATCCTATTGACATTGTGATCCTGACCCAAATTAGTAATAGGGTGTTCCAATAGTTTAAGCAAAACTTCCAATATATCGAAAGTCTCTGAATAGCTCAAATGCGAAGAAATGATAACCGGAAGGATATCATCTTTTCCCAAAAAGGCGTATTTGAGAGATTCGGGTAGGGATTTGAGCTCTTGGTAGGGCGGTTATTCTATCGAGGTTTTAATTTTAATGTCTTTCGATCCAAATGGTTCAAAAGACATATTTGTAGATTCATACTCTACGCAATTAAAGTTTTCGAGCGCAAAAATATTGTCGTTTAAAAAATAAGACTCGAAAACCGGGGAAGTACAATCTCCGAAATAAGTATCTAAATTATAACAAAAATCATCGCTCGATGACGAGTCCCCTGTTGAGGGATTAACAGAGAAAGTAACCTCATCATATCCTACCCAAAGGAGGGGACGACCGTTACTCACATCAATTAATGCGCGGGAGGTGGAAAGAAAAGGGCGACCGAGTATAATTGTACATCGGTGTCCGCCTCGATGTCTAAGATGATGAAGTCTACCAGAAAGATAAACTTATCAACTAAGACAAGTACGTCCTCCATTACCCTGACGGGGAACTTAATCGAGGGATCTGCATGTTGGATACTTATTTTAGTAAGGGGCGGACTTCCCAAACCTAATTTTTTAAAGAGAGAGAACAACATCAAATTAATGCTCGCGCCTAAATCTGCAAGAGTGTATTCTACTAATATATTGCAAAAAAGGAACGAGATGTGAAACCTTCTCGGGTCATTTTTTTTTGGGGCAATTTTTTATTAAGAGCCGTTGAGCACTATGCGTTGGGAGAAATTTGTGAAATATTTTCTAATTTTTGTTTATTAGATAGAAGTTCTTTTAAATATTTTCCATACTTAGGCATCTGCGAGATTTCTTCGCAGATGGGAACATTAATATGAATTTGTTTTAATAATAAAATAAATTTTTTGTACTGCTCGTTCTTACGCTCACTATCTAATTTATGTGTATATGGCAAGGGAATTTTAAAAATAATTTTATCATTTAAAATTGGTAAGGGTGGCGTAACCGAAGAAGGGGGAAGAGGGGTCGGAGGTGAAATATGTACCTGCGGATCGATCTGTTTTGGATCGACCACCTCCTTTCCGCTACGGAGGGTTATAACATTGATATTCTCCCAAGGATTGGGCTCCTTGTTCCCCAGTAGTGCCCCGAGCGCATGCTCGGACATCATTCACGCAAGTTTTCCAACATGTTGTTTGATGTTTTTTAGCGATCCGGTGATGTTCTAGATATTTGATTCATTCGACGGGATGTATGTAAAAAAAATTTCCTCCATCAGGAAGGGTTTTTGAAGAGGGGGAAGCAGTAGAAATCCGGGTGCAAAAGAGTTAGGGGGCATTGTGCATTTTTCGAATTGCTCCATAAGAAGTTTGGGTGGTTCCTCCAACCCATATTATACTGGGTACTATAACGATTGTTTTTGGGGTTGAAGGAAGGCCGACCCGAATTTCCCATATAGTCTATGAACTCTTCGACTATGCTGACATTAGAGGGAAGCGCCCAAGGCGGAGTGGAGGAGGTAGCAGACATCTCTGCCACCTACTTCGTCATCCTTTCAACTTGAAGGGCTAAGTTAGCAGCGACATCCACTTCGAAGAGGCCGACTTCCTGCTTGGGACGTCCCCGTGGGATGTTCCGTAGGTAAGCATTCATGGCCATCTCTTTGATAAGATCTAGGGTAGCCTCGAGGTCTTATTATTCAGAGTACCCCCGGCAGCCGCATCAATCATTTGATGCGTCTGATAGTTAAGCCCGTTGTAATAGATTTTGACATGCAACCACGCTGGCAGGGTGTGGTGCGGACACCTGCAGAGGAATTCTTTAAACATCTCCCAAGTCTGAAATACAGACTCTGGATTGTTCTGCACAAACGAAGAAATTTCTGCCCGCAAATTTGCAGTTTTGGCAGGCGGAAAATACTTCGTTAAGAACCGTTCCGCAAGCTCGGCCTAAGTGGTGATACATCCTCGTGTGAGGGAATTCAACCATGCTTTAGCTTTGGATTTTAAGGAAAATGAAAAAAAGCGCAAGCGAATGGAGTCATTAGTGACTCCATTAATATTAAAAGTGTCGCAAATTTCTAAAAAACTAGATAAATGAACGTTCGAGTCCTTATCCGGCAGTCCATCGAACTGCACGGTGTTTTGGATCATTTGAATAACGCTAGATTTTATTTCGAACTTGTTGTTCGCCACCGTTGGGCGAACAATACTAGACCCAGTATCATCCAAGTTCGACTGGGCATAGTAAGACATTATACGCTTCGCGGCGCCGTTTGGGTTATGGTCGTCCATAACTACGACAAAGGGTTCACCGATAGATTCTTCGGGGTCTAAAAAGGGATTCCGGCATTGAGCTTGAATAAGCTCAAGGGTGCGTTCGATCACAGAATCAAAATAAAAATTTTCAGACTCTGAGGGTTGTCTACGGGATATACAACAGAAAATATATACTAAATAATTAACTTTTTTTAAGGTTTTAAGTAGAGTTTTTTAAATGTTTTAAATTTTTAGAAAATAAGGTAAAAGTAATAGACTCCATAATTCGAAATAACAACACAAGCTCCCCGGCAACGGCGCCAAAAACTTGATGTGTGTGAAGCCCGATGCTCTGATTTATTTAACGGGCACTCTGGGTGCGGATTTCACGCGGCAAAAAGGAGGCAAGTGCACCTAATGTGATTAATACAGGATATTAAGGGAGATTATCGATGTCATATATTTCCCGGGGCGGGTTGATTATCTCTACTCCTCCCAGAGGGACTATTATCTTACCCAAAATAGAGTTGTCGGATTTTAGTTAATTTAAGCTGTTATAAAAGAGAGTAGTAAAAAGATTTAGAAAATTTCGATAAAGGATTAACGCTCGGCATCGAATCAGATAGAAACTAAAATAACTCTTAATAATTATAGAACTTGGTTTTGAAATTAATTAAAGGCAACTTGGCCGTGGAGGTTCCACAAACATGAGCTCACCTATCTCTAGGGATATCGCTCACCTGAACATTAAGACTATTCGACTGAACTCTCTTCCGACGAAGGATCCTCTTAATACCCGCTTTATGCTAAGAACCCCGATATTGGGTGGGGAACCCAATCTAGTAGAATTACTCTACTCCTCTCTCGAGGGTATGCACGTAACTCTTTTTAGCCAAGGGTGATTGGTCCATACACACGGCCTCTCGACTAGCTAGCATATGGATAACAGAAATAGAGCGCACACATCGATATGTGGTTCTACGTGTCATATACCCGGGTAAATCTTAAGTCCTTTAATTAAAGTGAGAAAAATACCTTTAATTATTTAAAGTGATTTTATATGTCCCAAAGCTCTTCGATGCCGAGGGCTAAGAACGATTAGCTACTCATCATAATGGGGACGTCTTATGAGTTTGGTGAGGCGTGAGTTCAAAATTAAACGCTGAAGGGTTACGAAAAGAGGACATACAATAACCTTACATTAGAAAGAGAAAAGCTTTACAAAAAAACGGAACACACTGAAAGTAAGGGATAAATCTACTTTACACTAAAGGGGTGTTGAATAGGGTATTTTAAAATCTTGATTTAGTTTTATAGCGGATTTAAAAACTAGTGATATATATATATATAAAGAATGAAACAATCACATCACAGAAATAAAGAAGAATAACAATCACAGACGACACAAGGAATTTATAGTGGTTCCCCAATAAACCTGGGTACATCCATTCTTCTACCACCCTGGTAGGAATCCACTGCAGGATTTTGATCATGTGCCCTGGCTCCACAGGTTTTTGCTCAGGTGCCCTATCACTACAAGATCTATTTTTCTAAGGGAGATCTAGCAACCCTTTGAGCATTTGATCAGGTGCCTAAAAACCAACATAAGTTTTGTGATCAGGAGACTTAAAACCAAAATGGTAACTTTTAAGGGAGTTAAGAACCTTTTACAGAGTGTATGAAAATAAACAGAAAGATTGATGATGTCTTCTCTGTCAATAATCTCTGAGAAGACTAGTGGATGTCTTAGCTGAAAGCACCCCCTTATTTGAGAAGAGTTTATGATCAGGAGAGGGAGTCCTTTCTTCAGGGTGTAGGCCTTCTTTTATCTGAGAGATGAAGACTTTGCACAAGCAGAGATTGAAGATCTAATTTTTTAAGAGTATGTGTTGATTTGCAAGTCTCAAAGTCAATAAATCTAAGTGAGAAACCTTGGTCTGTAACCTTGAGGTAGCAATCTTCTGTACATATATATATGATTTAGAGAAGAATTCAAACATTTGAATTAGTCAATTATGAAACGTCTGAGAGATTTATCAAGAATGATAAATACCTTGAAAATAGAATAACCTTAAACTCTGTGATAAATCCATATTTAATGCTACCTCAAAATGGCTATATTCATTTGAATATTTGGCATTAAATATCAGAGTCATAGCTGTCTGTAATTATGCCTTTAAATAATTCTACCTTCAAAATATAATCAGCCTGAAATCAGGCCTGAAACTTATTCTGCCTTCTGTAAACAAAACTGCCTAAAACACTACAGAGAATTAGTCGATCTCAGCAAGCATTTCATCGACCTGAGCCTGGAGTTCGTAGAACTGAATCTTCTTATTCGTAGACCTGAGCTCAGAGTTCGTTGAGCCGAGCTTTACTTTAGTCGAGCTAAGTTTCTGAATAGAAATCGGAGTTTGTCGACCGGAGCTCAAAGTTTGTCGAACTAAACTCAGAGTTAAAACTCTGAGTTCGTCGAGCTGAGCTCGACGATCGTCAAACAGCGCTCAGCTTTCTTCGACCTGAATTCTGCATTCAACTAACTACATTTTTGCTGGAATTCTTCTGAAAGAGCAAGAACCCTGGAAATAAACCTATGACCCTAGACTATACAAATGGGTCAATCTAAACATCCTAATAGTAATCCTAGCCCAAATAAGTAATAGGGTTCCAACAATCTCCCCCTATTTGGGTGAGGATACTATTTATAAAAAAAACCACAAAACATAGAATATCTACCAGAAAAACTTTCAGTAGATATAAAATAAAGTGCTTTGAGAGTACAGAAACATAAACACAGTTATGAGAGCATAAAATCAGAAATTACTTGTCTATCTTAGGAGAATTAAAGGAAGATTCTGAAGAAGGTTTGGTTAAGATTAACTTCCTGTTAGGATCATCAGCTTCCTTTTGACTCATCTTCAAATATTGAGAGCCAATAATTTTCAAAGATGTAGTCCTAGGATCCACTACCTCTAGATGTAAGCTCATATACTGATCAACTTTGAATAAGTTCTTAACCTGGTATTTAACTAGTTCCTTCTTTCTGTAGGATGACATAATGGAGAACTGGGAGGTGCCCTTTCCTTTAGCTTTATTAATTTGAGATAAAGCAATAAGCTCATTAAACCTTGCAATTCTGAAGTTTGGCTCTATCTCTGGATCATAAGCTTGGGAAGGAGGCCTCTATGGGCTTGGCTGCTACTACTACTACTGTCTTCTTTGACCTGGATGTTGCTGGTTGTTGCTCTGAGATTCTGACCTTGAAGGACTGTCTTTGCTGTCCTGAGAAGCTTTTGGATAATGAGAAGAAGGCTTTTGAGAATGAGATACACTACTTGTTGCTCCTACTGTTGGAGTAGGAGAAGGAGGAGGCCCTCTCCTAGACCTTGGAGGTGAATTATATCTCTTCATTTTTCTTCCTTTTTTTCAATTCATTTTTAGAATATCTCATCCAATGGGGAAGGTCTGGAGAGAAAGTTAATCCATGCAAGATGTAGTATGCAATGTTAGCAGTAGAAGAAGTTTGAGGAGAAATGATGCACGCATGGTCCGGTTTCCGTGCAGCGTAATTAGGAGGCAAGTGCACCTGTTGCAAGTAATACAGGATATTTCGGTATGGAATATCAAGGTCATATATTTTTCGGGGCTGGTTGACTATTTCTACTCCTTCCGGAAGGACTATTATTTTACCGAAAATAACTTGTCGGTTTTTAGTTAACTAAAGTGCTTATAAAAGGGAGTTGTAAAAAAATACTAAGAAAAATTCAATAAATGGTTAACGCTCGGCATCGAATCGGATCGAAACTAAAACGAATCTTAATAATTATAGAACTTAATTTTCAAATTAATTAAAGGCAACTTGGGCGTGGAGGTTCCACAAACATGAGCTCACATACTCTTGGAATATCACTCACCTGAACATTAAGACTATTCGACCGAACTCTTGTCTGACAAAGGATTCCTCTTAATGCCCGCTTTACGCTAAGAACCCCACTGTTGGATGGGGATCCCAATCTGGTAAAATTACGCTTCTCCTCTCTAGAGGGTATACACACAACTCTTTTTACCCAAGGGTGATAAGTCCATATACACAGCCTCTCGGCAAGCGAGCGTATGGATAACAGAAATAGAGCCAACATATCGATATATGGTTCTACGTGTCGTATACCCAAGGCAAACCTTAAGCCCTTTAATTAAAGTGAGAAAAAGATCCTTTAATTATATAGAGTGATTTTATATGTCCCAATACTCTTCGATGTCGAGGGCTAAGAACAATTCGCCACTCATCGGTATGGGGATGGCTTATGAGTTTGATGATGCATGAGTTCAAAACTAAATGCTAAATTATTATAAAAAAGTGGAGATAAAAATAACGTAACGTTAGGAAAAAAAGGCTAAAAACTTTAATTGCTAACAAAGAACTCATACGCACATCAAACCCATTATTAAGAAAAAGCTATGATCTACAAATGGAAAACATAATTGACATTACAATTCCTACTCAAACGAGTAGGCGGGAAATGACAAGTCCTACTCGAACGAGTAGGCAGGAAATTACAAGTGCTTCTCTAACGAGTGGCAGGAAATGACAAGTCCTACTCAAATGAGTAGGAGGGAAATGAAAGCGAGTACTACTTGAATGAGTAGGAGGGAAATAAATGCACACACACACACACACTCTCTACATAATTGAAAGAAAGCAATAAAAATTATCTCATACACACACACTCTACATAAAATTGAGAAGCGATAAAGAAAGCAATAAAAGAAAGCAATAAATATTAAATCATACACGCACACACTCTACATGTAGTTGAAAGATCAAAATGAAAATTAATCTCATACACTCTCTCACACACAATTTAAAAAGAAAAACAAAGTAATCGAAAAATTAAAATAAATACATTCCTACCCCTAGAACTTGCTAAAAATCTATAAAAAGATGAAATAAAAATAAAAAGAGAAAAAGTTTTTACAAATAAAAGCTAAAAATCAAAGTTTTTCAAAATATTAAAATGAAAACTTTTTCATTCTTATAATTTTATAAAATAGTTTAAAAAGTGGAAAATTGGTTGATAAGAACAAAAGTTTTGCAAAAATAAATAAAAAAATTAAGTAAAAAAAAGGATAGAAAGCCACTTTGAAAACACTTATATAAAACCATAAAAAAGAAATTAAAGTACAAAAAAAACTAAACCTAAACCTAAGCAAAGGGAGAAGAAAATAAAAGCTATCATAACAACTAATAACTATGATAGAAAACCTAGAACAAAACTAAGTAAAACAGAACTATGAAAACATAAAAATATAACAACATAAAATTAAACTTATACACCCACACACACATTTTAAAGCGAAAGACAGAGAAAAACAAAGGATAAAAGTTGAATAAAAGTGTGGAACTCATATACATTCCAAGACAACATTAGGAGAGAAAATCTAACATATTTTATTAAAGGGAAAAGTTGATTACAAAACTTAAACAAACATAAAAGAGAGGGGGAGAAAATTCTCTTTACATAGCAAGACGTGCACCTAAGCAACCCACAAACAACAAAATTGGCCCAAAAGTTTTAACCCTTGGACCTTACAGAGAATTTTTTTTTATAAGCAACAAAATCGAAAGGTGGCACGCTGGTGTGCAGGGGAAGCCAAGATTTTTTGATGACAAGACAGGTTGTAAAAGCAGAGGGGGCGAGACACATCATGGTCATCGTTACTAGAAGCGTCGAACTTCGATAGAAAGTAAAGCATCGAGTGGAGGGAAATTTGTCAAGCGCAGAGTTTGGAATTGATTCGTCGAGCGCAGAGTTATGAAATTCATCAACCGCTGCTCGACGAATCGTCGAGCGCATAGTCTAAAATTCGTTGAGCACTAAGTTATGAAATTCATCGAGCGCTGCTCGATGAATCTTTTTACGCTGCACGACGATATCAAATTCGTTGAGCACTGCTCAATGAACGATGATCATTTCTGTAGAGGAAGCATATTTTTTTCACTGGAATCAAAGTAACACACCCAGATCACAGGCGTGACCAATTTGATACGAGCATGTACTTTGAAATTTTGATGTTTTATGCAAAAAAAAAATTGGAAAATAAAATAAACTTAGGTTTAAAGGGTATTTACAAAAAAATAAACAATTTATTGGAGAAAAATATCAGAAAACTACAAAAATAACCTAAAACTACTTATATAAAGTATTGAAAAAAATATGAATATTTACAATTCATCAAATACCCCCACACTTAAGCTTTTGCTATTGCAGTTCAAAAGTTGTAGATATACTTATAAGTAATTAAAAGAAATCCTAAATTTAGCTACTGCTTGAATCATTTAAAGGGGAGATCAAAATGAATATACGGGGTATAAGAGTTAAGTCATAATCTATGAAAATGATTTAAATAGAAGAAATGTTTTGGCCAAAAATACTTCATGAAGTAACCAAATAGCAAGCATAAATTGTAATCGTTAGCTAACAAAAATAGATTGGAATTTTAGGAACTTTAGCTTATAAGAGTTTTAAAGGAAATAATGCAATTTAAAATTATGCTCTCAAAAAGATTTTAAATTATTTCTAGAATCATTGAAATTGGCTAAGGGGTTGTTCTGGTTTATGAAGAGGGTTTTGGTTTAGAGGTGAGGCAATTTTTTCTCAAACCTCTAATGAAAATTTATTTTTATATGTGGATGTTTTAGGAAAATATAATCTTATTTTCCTAATATATATTGTAAGACCCCATTTTTTTTTCTTTTTCAACCACCGGGGTCTTAGGCCCAGAACCGCCGCTTTGCGGTGACTCCTTCACGTCCCGAAAGGTCATCACCACAAGGCGCCGATTCTGCCGGCCAAATTCGATCACAGAAGTAGCACAATTATTGAAGTAAAAGCAATGCAGTCCACAATAATAAAAATCACATATATATATAATAAAACTCCACGAAGGGAGTGTCCACAGAAACATCAGAGTAATATAAATTACGGGCTTATGCCCGGTACAAAATGTCCTCACTACAAGTCTCTCATGCGGAAGCGAATCAGAAACTACTCAAGGATCGAGACTCACGGTCCCGGCGGTGTGAACTCCGGAGCTAGACTGCCCCACCTCTAGGCGCACCGATCTCTGGGGCTGCTCCTCCATGCTGGGCTCCACGATCCCCTAAAATGATATGGTTCGAAAACCGTTAGTCTAAAAGACTAAGTCCTATCATCCCCCACCCCTTCCCCCACGCTCTAAGGCACCGGGCGGAGAGGAAGAAAAGGGAGGACATGAAAGTGGAGAGTAGTCAAAAGCAGATGACGGTGGACCTAACTAGCAAGTTATATATTCGGGAAGCAACATAAGTGTTGTAATAGGTATAACAGAAAGGAAGTAAGTAAGAAATTAAACCTTCACTTATGTGAGTACACATAAGCCAAGGGATCTTTTGCAAGGCTCCCATCGTATAAAGTGTCCCATACCACTTATACGTTGGGGTGTCGGTTTTCAAACAGCAACATATATATATTGAAATTAACCTTTGATTTATAAACTTGCCCACACAAGCTTATAGACCAAGGGGTCGTTTTGCAGGTCCTAAGGTATAAGCGTCCCATTCCACTTATACTTTAGGTGTCAAGGTTGTTATGAATGATTATGATATGCAACTATATGGTGGGTATGTTATGTCATGCAGTGCAACTCACACACCCGACTCTGTGCACACAGACCTTTAGTTCCCCCTTTCGGAGCCGTTACCTCCCAGGATACCTCCGTAGTGGCAAACGGAAGCGGTGGGTTGGGCCTCGCCCACCTCCAAAACCAGTAAAGCACACTGGTCTGACCTATCGTACGCCTCAACGCTTGGTGCACAAAGCGGACGCCTGCGTACTCTTGCCGGCTGGCGCACCGGACTTCTGTTGGCGGAGTGCTAATCACCCCGCCGAGTCAACGATATCGGTGTCGGTGCAATCGAACTCCCCGATATCGAAAGACCCACCACCTTAACTTTTCCTATTTTATGCACATGCAAGTTAAACCGTAAGCACTCAAAACCGAGCCGAAGCTCCCCGGACCAAAACGTCCGTCTCCAAATCAACCGAGCCGAAGCTCCCCGGACCGTCCTGTCCGTTTCCAAATCAACCGAGTCGAAGCTCTCATCAACCTTCCTGTGCCAACAGTGTTGTGAAGAGTGCAGCCCTAGTTACTAAGTTACTCTTGTCGGTTTGTTATTACAGTTTACGTTAGCCCAGGACTGCCCCCGGTATACCCCGTGAAGGGCTCTCAAGGGGCACTAGGAACCAAGACGGTGCATTACGGCCCGAAGTTCCCTTTCGCAAGGCACTTATTATTGTTGGTTAATACCCCGTACCCAAACCCTTAATGTTACTCTGGTTCTAACCCTAATGTATTTTAACTCCTTCACCCGCTCCCAGGAAAGACGATGTTCCGTCGAACCCGAGCTCCACCCATCCTTAGTTAACCTAACCACTATCCCATACCCAATTTCATTGATAACCTCTGAATCATCTTGCCACGGCATTTACACATGATTTGTCGCCCTATGACCATGGTATTACAATTTCTATGATTTCACTATATGCAGACCAACTTGAGCAAATCAACAAGTATGATAGGAAGTGCATCAATTTCTCATCCAAACACCCTAAGATAATTACTAAGGGCCTATCATGACTTTTATAACTTAAATCCAGCACTTCCAAATTTTTCCTAAATAATTTAATATTTATTTAATTATCCAGAAATTAAAGCCATGAGTGATTTTGAGCATGAGGTACTACATTCATTCATCATAAAATTATAAGAAAATTACCAGGGCTCTACAATGTCCATAAATGTTCACTGACCAAAAATTATAATTTTACAAGGCCTAAAAATATTATTTAAAAATCATTTATAAATTCTACAAATTGCAAGCCTTGTGAATCAACCCCTATGATTATAGATCCAAAAATTCTACAATAATTACCAGAGATGTAAGAGGTCATAAAAACTCATTTGCCTAAGTTACACCAGATTTCAGTGAGGGAACAACCCATAATAATTATTTGACTATCTTTAGAAAATCAATGGCTTGTGAATGAAGCACTTAAAATAATCAGTTAATAATTCCAGAAAAATTCAAGCATATGTATAAGAATCTAAAAAGCTCTCTGCCAAAATTTCATATCCATTAATCAACCAGAGAAATCAAATTAATTAAAATACCCAAAAACCTATTTTTGTGAGTTATGAAGGAACTATCATGTATTGAATTCCAAGGCTCTCAATATTATTTCCCAGAGACTTCCCTAAACCCAAGAAGTACACTACCCAAGTTCCATGGCCTTTAGGCAAGTTTTGGTGACCTATTTTGCCTTAACAAGGAGGTGTCCTAAACTAGGGTTAGGGTTTAAGGGAGGGTAACCCTCTCCAAATCTTCCAAGACTTTGGTCAGGGGGTTCTAACCTCACTAGTCTCCTCTCCACCAAAAATCACTTCCATTCAAGGTCATTTGACCCCATGCCCTTCACAAGCCCCCAAAGTCCAACCTAGGGGTTTGGACTTGGGTCCTAGGGCATACTCACCCCAAACCACTCCATACACCATAAGGGAGTGTTAAAGCCCATTACAAACCAGTGGACCAAGTTTCAGCCTCTGGTGAGGGAGTTTGGTCAACTAAAATCACTAAGTGCACTTTTGACCTATTTGCCCCTTAATGGGCTAACCTAGGATTGGGTGATTACCCATCCAAAACATCTCCAAATTAAATGAAACTTTATACAGAGCTTCCCTAGGTCCCTAAGGACCTCCCACCAAAATTTTGGGGGATTTGGAGGTCATTAGACCCCTTAATCACTCTAAGATATGATTATTAAATTTTAACAAAAACTATAGAAAAATGTTATCCAAAAATTACCATTTTTGGATATGTCATAGGTGTGGGTAAGAATGACCCCTACATAAAATTTTAAGTCATTTGGAGGTCTGGTTTGATGTGGGCAACAAAAATGGTGTCTGACCTAGCCTAAGGACACCTTCCACCAAACTGAGTGCTGAGGTCAGCACAGTTATCCAAATTGGGTGAAATCAATTTTAAAATAAAGTAGACTCAAAGGGCTACAACTTTCATGTTCACTACTTTTTCTGTAGAGGGCTCTAGTTATTTTTAATAAATACAAACATTAAGAGGTAAAACTGTGACAGAAATGCAAATAATATATCCAAAACTATACTATCATGATTTTTACTGTTTGCACGAATCCTGAAGTAGGATCCAATGGTAGCTGCTCATCTTCTCCAAATGGCCGAAAATCCAACCCGAGCAGGCCCTTTTTACGGGGCTTTTCCCGGCGGCCTGAGGCGGCGCCACCACCGGGAAACATCATCCATTTGTTCCCGGTGGTGGGGGCTATCCATAGCCGGAGTTAGGGCGGCCGGAGGTGGTGGCGCCGCCCTACCCGAGAGCTCCAAAAAGCTCCAAAAATGGCGGTTTTCAGATTTTTAAAAACTCAAAACCGATTCGTTTGAGCATGAAACTTCATCCTAATGATTCCTAGGATCTAAACATAGAGGAAGAGGTGAGGGAGGACCTTCCCGGCGGCCATGCGACGTGTAGATCGGCGAGGGGCCATGGCGACGGCGACGGCGGCGTTTTCTCCTTCTCTTGCTCCGGCCACCACTTGCTCTTCTGTTAGGGATCCGGAAACCTTCTCCCTGGCTCACTGAGGGGTTTTAAAGGTAGAGGAGGGAGGGGGAGAGGCAGGGCTTGGAGTTTATTATGCCATTAATTGGCTTCAATGGGGGCGGCTCGGATTGAAGAGAGGGGGGTTGCACAGCGCCTAGAGGGTTGGGAAACGGCTGGAGGAACTCCTCTTTCCCAGAGGAGGTTAATGGCATCCATTATTGCTCCCCTCAGCCCCTTCATGGCCGAGCCCCACTCTTTCTTCTTCTCCCCCATTTTTCTCTCTCCTCCATTATTCTCCTCTTTATTTTCTCTCTTTCTTCTTCTCTCTCCTAGTCACCCTCCAAACTGAATTGTCTTCCTCCTACCCCCTATTGGCAGCCCATTTGAATCTATTAATTCCCAAATGAAAATATGGGAGAGGGGTCCACCATAAATACTCTCTTTTATCATTTTCTCTCTCCTATTTTATTTTCTTCTCTCTCTCTTTCTCTCTCTCTCTTCCCCTTAATGAAGGCCCTATGAAAT
This sequence comes from Platanthera zijinensis, assembly GCA_039513925.1. Lineage (NCBI taxonomy): Eukaryota > Viridiplantae > Streptophyta > Magnoliopsida > Asparagales > Orchidaceae > Platanthera > Platanthera zijinensis. The sequence continues at coordinate 132,496,841 of CM077081.1, forward strand.
GTCTTCCTTTTTACTCTATTGGCAGCCCATTTGAATTATTAAATCCCAAATGAAAACATGGAAGGGGGTCCACCATGAATGCTCTCTTTTATCATTTCTCTCTCCTCTTAATAATTTCTTCTCTCTCTCTCTTATTCCCTCATTTGACTAGTCAACTCTCTAGGCTATTGGCAGCCCTAATATCTTACATTAATAATGTCATTAGGCTTAGCCTAAGAGGGGGGGTGACTTGAAGTTGGGTTAGCCCAATTAGGTCAAGTTGACTTGACTTGGGTTAAATGTTGACTTGGTTATTTTGACTCTTTGGGTCCACATCAATGGGTCTTTAGTGACCCATTGGACTCCCCTAAGACCTAGGTAGGGTTAGTTGGAGTTGAGTTGGCCCCCTGGAGGTCACATGGCCCTTAGGAAGGGCACTTTGACCATTTTAGGGTTAGGGTTGGCTTGGGTTAATTTGGCCACTAGTATTGACCCCATTGAGTCTATGGTGACTCATTGGCCCCACATTGGGTCTAGAAATGCCCTAGAGTCAGTTTGAACTCACTAGGTCACCCAAACTCAGTGTTTTGGAAACTTGCTATTTGCAGCCCAAAATGAGTCTCTACTAGACTCCTAAGCCCATTTGGTCTATTTGGTTCCCTATGGTCTTGCCATGGCCCAGGCAAGCCCAAAGTTATTCTTAGGGGGGCCTAATTGGAAATGGGATGTTACAAATCCCAATAAACAAAACAAAAATTTCGTCCCCGAAATTAAGGTTAAGTCTACGGGAGATCACTACCGGCATAAGTTAAGCTTGTAACATCCCATATGGTTTGCAGTGCCTACGATATCAACATTTACGGGCTAGTCCCCAATAAACAAAAAGTTTAGCCTATACCTTCTTAGATTATTCTACGAATAATTGTAAATAGGAAGGAAAACTTTAAATTACTTGAGGAGTTGGGAGGATTACCTGACTAAACAGCTCCGGGTATCTCTCCTGCATCAGGTCCTGAGGTTCCCAGGTGTGCTCCTCCTGACCGTGATTTCTCCACAGAACCTTGACTAAGGGAATCTTCTTGCGGCGCAAGATCCGCACTCCTTTGTCATCGATCCGAACCGGCTCCAAGTGAACAAATCGGTCTGAAGCTACCGGCCCTTCTGTGGTCAAAATTCGCTGCTCCGGGCGTAGTAGAGCCCTTCTCAGCGAAGAGATGTGGAAGACGTCGTGTAGAGCTGCCAGCTCTGGCGGCAACTCTAGCCTGTAGGCTAAGGGTCCGATCCGCTCCAGGATCCGGTAAGGGCCCATATACCTAGGGCTGAGTTTCTTCCTCCGACCGCGCACTCGTGAGACTCCGTGCATGGGCCGGATCTTCAAGAACACTCGATCTCCTACCCGGAACTCCACCTGACGATGCCGAGCATCATAGTATTTTGCTTGTCTGCTCTGCGCCTCCAGCATCCTTTCTCTGATCAGCCTCACCTGAGCCTCGGTGTCTTCAACGAAATCCGATCCCAGCAGCTTCGGATCCTCGTCCTGTACCCAAGAAAGCGGGGTCCTACATCTCCTTCCATATAAGGCCTCATAAGGCGCCATCCTGATGCTGGACTGGTAGCTATTATTGTAGGAGAACTCAACCAACGGTAACATCTTCTCCCACGGCTCCCCTCGGTCTAGTATACACAGCCGTAGTAAGTCCTCCAAGGTCCTGTTGGTGCGCTCGGTCTGCCCGTCCGTCTGAGGGTGGAAGGCCGTGCTAAAAGCCAACCGGGTGCCCAAATATGCCTGCACTGACCGCCACTCCCTGGATGTAAACCGTCCATCGCGGTCCGACACTATCGTCCGGGGCACGCCATGATATCGGACATACTGCTCCACAAACTTCCGTACCAGCACTCCCACCGAGTCATCCTTCCTGATCGGCACAAAGCGGGCCACCTTCGTCAGCCGATCGACAATCACCCAAATCGAGTCGTTCCCTGTCCGAGACCGGGGAAGACCATGTATGAAATCCATCGCTATGTCGTCGAACTTCCACTCCGGCACCGGGAGTGGCTGCAATAGTCCTGCGGGGTTCCTGCACTCCGCCTTCACCAACTGACACGCCTCGCAATGGGTCACGAAGTACGTAATGTCCTTCTTCATGCCCGGCCAAAACATCGTCCTCTTCAAATCAGCGGTCATCTTTGTGATCCCCGGGTGTACGGAGTACCGGCTGCAATGCGCCTCCGTCAAAATGTCTTCTCGGATCTGGCCTCCTGCGGGTATATATACTCTGCCTCTGAAGTGGAGCAAACCATCCCTCAGGGAATAATCTCCTGTCGAACCTTCCTCCAAGGCTCGGAACATCGGCTCTGCCCACACATCTGCCCTCTGTCCGTCCCGAATGCGATCCCGAATATCGTCTATGGCCACTATCGATGCCAGATACTCCCTATACAGATCTGGGTCATCCTCGGACACTAGGGATATCTGCATATCTCTGAATGACTGGACTAGCTCCATAGACATCACCTGGGGCCCAGCTTCGGAAGTGGCCGCTCTCCGACTCAGCGCGTCGGCCACCACGTTTGCCTTCCCTGGGTGGTAGTGCATCTCATACTGATAATCTGCTAAGAACTCCACCCAGCGCCTCTGCCTGATATTCAACTCCTTCTGCGTGTCCACGTATTTCAGGTTCTTGTGATCGGAGAAGATATCGCAGTGGACTCCATAAAGGTAATGACGCCAGACCTTTAGAGCAAAAACGACCGCTCCCATCTCGAGGTCGTGCACCGGGTAGTTCCTCTCGTGGGTCTTCAGCTGGCGGGAGGCATATGCTATGACATGTCCGTTCTGCATCAGCACTGCCCCCATTCCCTGGTATGATGCGTCGGTATACACCTGAAATCCTTCCTTCCCCGATGGAAGGGCCAGAATGGGGGCCGAGACGAGTCGGTCCTTCAGCTCCTGGAAAGCCGCCTGGCACTGCGGGGTCCAAACAAAAGGTGCCTCCTTCTTTGTCAACGATGTGAGGGGGAGGGCAATCCGAGAGAACCCCTCTACGAACTTCCGGTAGTAACCGGCAAGTCCCAAGAAACTGCGTACATCGGTGGCCGTTTTCAACTGCGGCCAATCTCGAACTGCCCGAATCTTCGCTGGGTCTACCGCTAGCCCGGCTCCGCTGATGATGTGACCTAGGAAGGCCACCTCCTTCAACCAGAACTGACACTTGCTGAATTTTGCATAAAGGCGATGCTCCCGCAACCTCTCCAAGGTCAGTGCCAGATGTCGAGTGTGCTCCTCCTCCGTCCTAGAATAGATCAGGATGTCGTCTATGAATACTATGACGAACACATCCAAGTAGGCTTCGAAAACCCGGTTCATGAGACTCATGAACGCCGACGGAGCATTCGTGAGCCCGAAGGGCATCACGGTGAACTCATACAGGCCATATCTGCTACTAAAGGCCGTCTTCGGAATATCCTCCTCCTGGATCCGCAGCTGGTAGTATCCTGATCTCAAATCCAGCTTCGAGAAATAATGGGCCCCCTCCAACTGGTCGAATAATTCGTCTATCCGTGGGAGCGGATAGGTATTCCGGACGGTCAGCCTGTTTAGTGCTCGATAATCGATGCACAGGCGGAGTGTCCCATCCTTCTTCTTCACGAACAGGACCGGTGCTCCCCATGGCGAGGAACTCGGTCTAACAAAACCTGCCTCCACTAATTCCTGCAACTGGGTCCGAAACTCTGCCAACTCCTTTGGGGCCATCCGATAAGGGGCCCTAGACGCCGGCTTGGCTCCCGGCACAAGCTGTATCTGAAAATCTTGCTCTCGGTGTGGAGGTAGTCCTGGCAGTTTCTCCGGAAAGATGTCTGCGAACTCTCGCACCACCGGAATGTCTGTCACCGACTCCTTGACTTCCGCCATCTCAAAAAGAATCTGATAGACCTCCTCTCCCTGCAGATGGGCCTTAACGGCCTGTACCGAAGATAAGAGTATACGAGAGACAGGTCTTATACCTTCGATGGTAATGAAAGAGTCCCCGTGCCTCACGGTGATCCTCTTTGCCTGGCAGTCAATCTGGGCATAGTTCCAATGCAGCCATACCATGCCCAAGATCAGATCGTAGTCTGTCAGCTTCAAAATCGTCGCTGGAGCCTCGAACGCTTTTCCACCAATCTCTGCCTCCATATTGCAGTGATCCGTGGTAAGGAGTTCTGATCCATCCGGTAGTCGCACCCTCATCCTCGAGCCTGTGAACCGCTCCACACCTTCCAGTCCTTCTACGAACGACTCCGACACAAAAGAGTGAGTAGCTCCAGTATCGAACAGCGTGCGGGCAAGCTTGCCACTGATGAAGACTATACCTGGGGTGATTAAATGTCTCAGGGTTCTATAAAGAGTTTTCTTTCCTAGTTAATCTATCTGGTGTGGTTCTAAGTTTAACAACTTAAAGGGGAAATTCTATGAAAACAAAGAAAACATTTCGGCATACCTGCGATGACCTGCTCCGGATTCCGCGGCTGTGCAAGGTCCAAGGCATATACCTGCTCTCTCCCCTGTCTACGATCTTCCCCCTGGTATCCTCGACCGCGGCCGCGCCCTCGGCCTCCGTAATACTGAGCTGGTGGGCCGCCCTGATGTGCTGGAGGTGGTGCCCCCCTCATGGGGCAGTTCCTCCGTATGTGCCCAATCTGATGGCAAAGGAAGCATTCTGGGGGATACGCCATTCCCCCGGGTCTCGGCATCTCCTGCATCCGAAGAGGTGGAGGGGCCAATACCACCTGTTCCCTCGGCTCCGGCCTCACGTCCTGACGAGGCTGGTCCTCTGTCCTCCTCCCCTCTGGTACAGCACCTCGCCGCTGGTCATTCCTACCTCTCCGTCCCTGATCCTCTGCTGGCCGCTTCCGGCCCCGGGTGGTGTGCCAATCTGCCTCGATCCTTTTGGCCATCTCCAAAATCCGGGAGATGGGCCCGTCAGATACAAACAAGAGGGCCTCCCTCAGGTCCTCCCGCAGGCCCTTGTAGAACCTCCTGATATACCCTGCCTCGTCCAGCTGGTAGGAATCTGCGTATCGAGCCAGGTGGTCAAACTCTCGATGGTACTCCACCACGGTCCGAGTACCCTGCTTCAGCTGCAAGAACCGCTCCTCCAAATCATCCCTAGCCGACTGCGGAACGAAATGCTCCAGCAGTGCGGCCCTGAACTCCTCCCAAGTGACCTCCGCAACCTCCCTATCAGCAAAAGTCGTGTCCAACAGCGTCTTCCACCACCTCTTTGCATGGGACTCCAGGCAGGAGACAACCAGAGCCACCCTCTCCTCCCATGGACACCGAATCCCGGTCAGCATCTCGTACATGATATCTAGCCATTCCTCCGTCCGAACAGCCGACTCTGTCCCCAAATAGGACGGGGGAGACAGTCCTCGAAAGATGCTGAGCCAGTTGGCCCCCAGATTGGGCTGCGGGACCGGAACCTGCTGGGCCCTGAAGGCCTCCAGAATGGCAGTCAGGGTCTGTCCCATATCTGACTGAAGGAAAGGAGTGGGGACCGGTGGAGGTGGTGCAACTCCCTGGGTCTGCTGAACTCCGCCCTGTGGCGTAGGCTGCGCTGGAGGCTGCGTAACAAAAGCACACGCTGAGAAAATGTTCAAATATTACCTAAAGGTGGACAAATTATATGTGATCCCCATATGGGCACACCACTGCTTCCGCTGCTTAGTTTGTCCCCAAACTAAACTCGAGCGGGGGTGACCCAGGGTTAGTGGACTGCTATTTCCTTCTGATCGATGTCTCCTCTGATACCACTTGTAAGACCCCATTTTTTTTTCTTTTTCAACCACCGGGGTCTTAGGCCCAGAACCGCCGCTTTGCGGTGACTCCTTCACGTCCCGAAAGGTCATCACCACAAGGCGCCGATTCTGCCGGCCAAATTCGATCACAGAAGTAGCACAATTATTGAAGTAAAAGCAATGCAGTCCACAATAATAAAAATCACATATATATATAATAAAACTCCACGAAGGGAGTGTCCACAGAAACATCAGAGTAATATAAATTACGGGCTTATGCCCGGTACAAAATGTCCTCACTACAAGTCTCTCATGCGGAAGCGAATCAGAAACTACTCAAGGATCGAGACTCACGGTCCCGGCGGTGTGAACTCCGGAGCTAGACTGCCCCACCTCTAGGCGCACCGATCTCTGGGGCTGCTCCTCCATGCTGGGCTCCACGATCCCCTAAAATGATATGGTTCGAAAACCGTTAGTCTAAAAGACTAAGTCCTATCATCCACCACCCCTTCCCCCACGCTCTAAGGCACCGGGCGGAGAGGAAGAAAAGGGAGGACATGAAAGTGGAGAGTAGTCAAAAGCAGATGACGGTGGACCTAACTAGCAAGTTATATATTCGGGAAGCAACATAAGTGTTGTAATAGGTATAACAGAAAGGAAGTAAGTAAGAAATTAAACCTTCACTTATGTGAGTACACATAAGCCAAGGGATCTTTTGCAAGGCTCCCATCGTATAAAGTGTCCCATACCACTTATACGTTGGGGTGTCGGTTTTCAAACAGCAACATATATATATTGAAATTAACCTTTGATTTATAAACTTGCCCACACAAGCTTATAGACCAAGGGGTCGTTTTGCAGGTCCTAAGGTATAAGCGTCTCATTCCACTTATACTTTAGGTGTCAAGGTTGTTATGAATGATTATGATATGCAACTATATGGTGGGTATGTTATGTCATGCAGTGCAACTCACACACCCGACTCTGTGCACACAGACCTTTAGTTCCCCCTTTCGGAGCCGTTACCTCCCAGGATACCTCCGTAGTGGCAAACAGAAGCGGTGGGTTGGGCCTCGCCCACCTCCAAAACCAGTAAAGCACACTGGTCTGACCTATCGTACGCCTCAACGCTTGGTGCACAAAGCGGACGCCTGCGTACTCTTGCCGGCTGGCGCACCGGACTTCTGTTGGCGGAGTGCTAATCACCCCGCCGAGTCAACGATATCGGTGTCGGTGCAATCGAACTCCCCGATATCGAAAGACCCACCACCTTAACTTTTCCTATTTTATGCACATGCAAGTTAAACCGTAAGCACTCAAAACCGAGCCGAAGCTCCCCGGACCAAAACGTCCGTCTCCAAATCAACCGAGCCGAAGCTCCCCGGACCGTCCTGTCCATTTCCAAATCAACCGAGTCGAAGCTCTCATCAACCTTCCTGTGCCAACAGTGTTGTGAAGAGTGCAGCCCTAGTTACTAAGTTACTCTTGTCGGTTTGTTATTACAGTTTACGTTAGCCCAGGACTGCCCCCGGTATACCCCGTGAAGGGCTCTCAAGGGGCACTAGGAACCAAGACGGTGCATTACGGCCCGAAGTTCCCTTTCGCAAGGCACTTATTATTGTTGGTTAATACCCCGTACCCAAACCCTTAATGTTACTCTGGTTCTAACCCTAATGTATTTTAACTCCTTCACCCGCTCCCAGGAAAGACGATGTTCCGTCGAACCCGAGCTCCACCCATCCTTAGTTAACCTAACCACTATCCCATACCCAATTTCATTGATAACCTCCGAATCATCTTGCCACGGCATTTACACATGATTTGTCGCCCTATGACCATGGTATTACAATTTCTATGATTTCACTATATGCAGACCAACTTGAGCAAATCAACAAGTATGATAGGAAGTGCATCAATTTCTCATCCAAACACCCTAAGATAATTACTAAGGGCCTATCATGACTTTTATAACTTAAATCCAGCACTTCCAAATTTTTCCTAAATAATTTAATATTTATTTAATTATCCAGAAATTAAAGCCATGAGTGATTTTGAGCATGAGGTACTACATTCATTCATCATAAAATTATAAGAAAATTACCAGGGCTCTACAATGTCCATAAATGTTCACTGACCAAAAATTATAATTTTACAAGGCCTAAAAATATTATTTAAAAATCATTTATAAATTCTACAAATTGCAAGCCTTGTGAATCAACCCCTATGATTATAGATCCAAAAATTCTACAATAATTACCAGAGATGTAAGAGGTCATAAAAACTCATTTGCCTAAGTTACACCAGATTTCAGTGAGGGAACAACCCATAATAATTATTTGACTATCTTTAGAAAATCAATGGCTTGTGAATGAAGCACTTAAAATAATCAGTTAATAATTCCAGAAAAATTCAAGCATATGTATAAGAATCTAAAAAGCTCTCTGCCAAAATTTCATATCCATTAATCAACCAGAGAAATCAAATTAATTAAAATACCCAAAAACCTATTTTTGTGAGTTATGAAGGAACTATCATGTATTGAATTCCAAGGCTCTCAATATTATTTCCCAGAGACTTCCCTAAACCCAAGAAGTACACTACCCAAGTTCCATGGCCTTTAGGCAAGTTTTGGTGACCTATTTTGCCTTAACAAGGAGGTGTCCTAAACTAGGGTTAGGGTTTAAGGGAGGGTAACCCTCTCCAAATCTTCCAAGACTTTGGTCAGGGGGTTCTAACCTCACTAGTCTCCTCTCCACCAAAAATCACTTCCATTCAAGGTCATTTGACCCCATGCCCTTCACAAGCCCCCAAAGTCCAACCTAGGGGTTTGGACTTGGGTCCTAGGGCATACTCACCCCAAACCACTCCATACACCATAAGGGAGTGTTAAAGCCCATTACAAACCAGTGGACCAAGTTTCAGCCTCTGGTGAGGGAGTTTGGTCAACTAAAATCACTAAGTGCACTTTTGACCTATTTGCCCCTTAATGGGCTAACCTAGGATTGGGTGATTACCCATCCAAAACATCTCCAAATTAAATGAAACTTTATACAGAGCTTCCCTAGGTCCCTAAGGACCTCCCACCAAAATTTTGGGGGATTTGGAGGTCATTAGACCCCTTAATCACTCTAAGATATGATTATTAAATTTTAACAAAAACTATAGAAAAATGTTATCCAAAAATTACCATTTTTGGATATGTCATAGGTGTGGGTAAGAATGACCCCTACATAAAATTTTAAGTCATTTGGAGGTCTGGTTTGATGTGGGCAACCAAAATGGTGTCTGACCTAGCCTAAGGACACCTTCCACCAAACTGAGTGCTGAGGTCAGCACAGTTATCCAAATTGGGTGAAATCAATTTTAAAATAAAGTAGACTCAAAGGGCTACAACTTTCATGTTCACTACTTTTTCTGTAGAGGGCTCTAGGTATTTTTAATAAATACAAACATTAAGAGGTAAAACTGTGACAGAAATGCAAATAATATATCCAAAACTATACTATCATGATTTTTACTGTTTGCACGAATCCTGAAGTAGGATCCAATGGTAGCTGCTCATCTTCTCCAAATGGCCGAAAATCCAACCCGAGCAGGCCCTTTTTACGGGGCTTTTCCCGGCGGCCTGAGGCGGCGCCACCACCGGGAAACATCATCCATTTGTTCCCGGTGGTGGGGGCTATCCATAGCCGGAGTTAGGGCGGCCGGAGGTGGTGGCGCCGCCCTACCCGAGAGCTCCAAAAAGCTCCAAAAATGGCGGTTTTCAGATTTTTAAAAACTCAAAACCGATTCGTTTGAGCATGAAACTTCATCCTAATGATTCCTAGGATCTAAACATAGAGGAAGAGGTGAGGGAGGACCTTCCCGGCGGCCATGCGACGTGTAGATCGGCGAGGGGCCATGGCGACGGCGGCGGCGGCGTTTTCTCCTTCTCTTGCTCCGGCCACCACTTGCTCTTCTGTTAGGGATCCGGAAACCTTCTCCCTGGCTCACTGAGGTGTTTTAAAGGTAGAGGAGGGAGGGGGAGAGGCAGGGCTTGGAGTTTATTATGCCATTAATTGGCTTCAATGGGGGCGGCTCGGATTGAAGAGAGGGGGGTTGCACAGCGCCTAGAGGGTTGGGAAACGGCTGGAGGAACTCCTCTTTCCCAGAGGAGGTTAATGGCATCCATTATTGCTCCCCTCAGCCCCTTCATGGCCGAGCCCCACTCTTTCTTCTTCTCCCCCATTTTTCTCTCTCCTCCATTATTCTCCTCTTTATTTTCTCTCTTTCTTCTTCTCTCTCCTAGTCACCCTCCAAACTGAATTGTCTTCCTCCTACCCCCTATTGGCAGCCCATTTGAATCTATTAATTCCCAAATGAAAATATGGGAGAGGGGTCCACCATAAATACTCTCTTTTATCATTTTCTCTCTCCTATTTTATTTTCTTCTCTCTCTCTTTCTCTCTCTCTCTTCCCCTTAATGAAGGCCCTATGAAATGTCTTCCTTTTTACTCTATTGGCAGCCCATTTGAATTATTAAATCCCAAATGAAAACATGGAAGGGGGTCCACCATGAATGCTCTCTTTTATCATTTCTCTCTCCTCTTAATAATTTCTTCTCTCTCTCTCTTATTCCCTCATTTGACTAGTCAACTCTCTAGGCTATTGGCAGCCCTAATATCTTACATTAATAATGTCATTAGGCTTAGCCTAAGAGGGGGGGTGACTTGAAGTTGGGTTAGCCCAATTAGGTCAAGTTGACTTGACTTGGGTTAAATGTTGACTTGGTTATTTTGACTCTTTGGGTCCACATCAATGGGTCTTTAGTGACCCATTGGACTCCCCTAAGGCCTAGGTAGGGTTAGTTGGAGTTGAGTTGGCCCCCTGGAGGTCACATGGCCCTTAGGAAGGGCACTTTGACCATTTTAGGGTTAGGGTTGGCTTGGGTTAATTTGGCCACTAGTATTGACCCCATTGAGTCTATGGTGACTCATTGGCCCCACATTGGGTCTAGAAATGCCCTAGAGTCAGTTTGAACTCACTAGGTCACCCAAACTCAGTGTTTTGGAAACTTGCTATTTGCAGCCCAAAATGAGTCTCTACTAGACTCCTAAGCCCATTTGGTCTATTTGGTTCCCTATGGTCTTGCCATGGCCCAGGCAAGCCCAAAGTTATTCTTAGGGGGGGCCTAATTGGAAATGGGATGTTACATATATATATATATATTTGAACAACTTCATATAACCCAATGTATATGTATAGGAGTAATGAACTTAATTTCTTACTTTGTAACATATAATCTCTTAAAATATTGAATCCATATCTTTGCAGAACGAAATCTTATTCTTATTGACATATGTTCTTTTTTTGGTAGAAATTTTATCATGTCAAGTAAAACATGATAAATATGGGTAGATATAGTTTATTTTTTTAAAGAAGAAATCTAGTTTTTTAAAAAAATTTTGAGAGCAACTTTGATAAAATGAACGTTCCTATATTTTAAAAAAGCTTGGAGTAAAAATAATTGGAGTCTATAGTTGTTTTTTCTAACATAATACACGTGCCTCTATTTTAGATAAATTAGAAGCAATGCCTAAAACAAGTCCCCAATCTTAAGAAGAAAAACATAAGATATTTTTTAAAACTTAACCCCGTTATTTAAATCTATCAATCTCTAATTAATAAATGAATAGTACAAAAAAATAATGAAATTCCCATATAAATAAACTCGCAACTATATTTTTGGAGAGCAAAAAGGGTTAAGAATGAAACATTTGATTTATTTGTTTTATAATTTATTTTTTGATTTTTAAAGATATTTTTTTTGTGTGTTTTTAATTTATTATCTTATTTTTAATTTTTGGTGTTATTATCTTTTTTGTATTTTGTGTTTATTTCTCTAATATATATGTGCTAAAAATGCGAAAAAGATATATTTTTTGAAATATTTTGTGTTTTGTTTCTAAAATGTTTTGTATTTTTAAGCAAATATTTACAAGAGAGGGTAAAAGAAAAGTTATTTACAAAGAGGAAGAAAGGAAGAGGGGAAAGAGAAAGGATATTTATAAAAAAATTTACAAAGTAAATCTAAATATATATATTTTTTGAATTTTTGTTTTGTAAATTTTTTTGAAATTTTTGACGATAAAACAAAACGAATAAATTTTGGAGCTTTCATTTAATAATTTTTTTGTTTTGTTTTGTTATGTTTTTATATTTTAAAATTTTTTTAAGTGTGGAAAATTTAAGTGCCGAAAGAAAAGCACGAAAACGACCCCCATACTTAATTCCAACATTGTCCCCAATATTGCAATATAAGTATGTGGGACTAAAATGAAATGAAATGCAATATGAACAAAAATAAAAAAGGGGGTGGGGGTAAGAACTTCCCTGGAACGTGTTCGGGGAGGCCCATTTAGAAACATTGCATTATTAGAAAGTATAGCAAACAAAATAAGCAAAGCGCAAAAAAGGTAGACGTAGGGTGCCTACCAGGAGCGCTTTGTTTATAGTCGTGTAGCTTGACTATTATGGCGGGGTTATAATGTCGAGGAGGGTTATAGTTTCGTTAACACCCATACTGGTTCGCCTGCTATGTATAAATTTAACTGATGACCATTTACTTTAAACAACCCTCTTTCTAGGTAGGAGACAAGTACGGTCCCATATGGACAAACCTCTTCAACTTTGTAGGGGTCGGACCAACGTAATTTTAGTTTACCCGGAAAAAGTCCAACACGTGAATTGTAAAGAAGGAAAAGATCGCCCGGAGAAACAAAATTTTGTGGCTTGATTTTTTAATCGTGATAGAACTTAGAACGCTCCTTATAGAACTTATTGCTCTCGTAAGCATTTGCACGCCATTCATCGAGCTCATTTAGTTGAAGTTTTTTGTTTTGAGCAGCTAAGTTAGCGTCGAAGTTTACGAGTTTTAATTCCCAAAGAGCGCGATGCTATAGTTCTACGGGGAGATGACACGCTTTGACAGAGACTAATCGAAATGACATACAAACAATTGCAATTTTGTATGTCATACAATACGCACACAATGCATCGTCGAGTTTGACGGACCAATCTTTCCTATTAAGTGAAACAGTTTTTTCTAATATACGCTTAATCTATCGATTTACTACCTCAACTTGGCACTTGTTTATATGAGGTAGGGGGTGGCAAGTTTGTGTGTGACTCCATATTTAGCTAACGTCTTAGCCATTTGGGTGTTACAGAAATGTTTTCCCCTATTGCTCACAATAGCCCGAGGTGTGCCGAAGTGAGGAAATAGTTCTTTAAGAAAGGTAATGATGACTCGCGCATCATTGGTGGGGCGAGCTTGCGCTTCAACCCACCTTGATACGTAGTCGACCGCCACTAAAATATAAATATTTTTAAAAGGAGGTAGAGGGCCAACAAAATCGATTCCCCATAAATCGAAGATTTCGCACTCTAAAAATAAATGCTAGGGCATCTCGTCAAGACGAGAGAAGTTACCCGACTGCTGGCAGCTATCGCAGGAGCGCAAAAAATTTTGAGCGTCTTTGAAAAGAGTTGGCCAAAAGAAGCCCGCCTCTAGTGCCTTCCGCGCGGTCCGGTTAGCTTGATAATGCCCACCAGTTGGACCCTCATGGCAGTGCCTAAGTATTTGTGTGCACTACACACATGCGATGCATCTTCAGACCGCCTGGTCCACACAGAAATAAAAACAAAAAGGGTCCTCCCAAAGAAATTTTTCAAGTATGAAAAGAATTTCTTCTTTTGCTGGCTTGGTTGTAACACCCCAAAAAGGCCCAAAAGACTCAACTTGAAAATTGAGTAGCAGGTCAGGTTACACGGCCTGGGACACGGGCGTGTCCCAGGGCGTGTCGGGTGACACGGCCTGGGACACGGGCGTGTCCCAGGGCGTGTTCTATTTATTTTGCAAGGTTGGCCTATTCCGGGCAGAGCCGGACACGGCCTTGAACACGGCCGGGAACACGGGCGTGTCAGGCTGGACACGGGCGTGTCAGCTGCCGTGTTCCGACCCGTGTTCTGGTTGCAGCTCGATGGAGCAGGAGACACGGGCGTGTCTCAGGTTTGACACGGGCGTGTCAGGTCCGACACGGGCGTGTCGATGACCCGTGTGGTTCAGTCGGTTCAAGCTGTGTGCACCGCTGAAGGGGTACACGGCCTGTGACACGGGCGTGTCACAGGCCGTGTCGGCCAAAAAGTGAAATTTTGGGGTGATCTTGGCCGTTCAGTTTCCTCTCTTTTGATCCAAAGGCTCAGATGGTTTCTTGGACTGAATAAGTCGTGAGAGAAGGATCTTCATTCTTCTTTTATTCTTAAGGAAGAGAGAAAGAGAGAGGAAGAGAGGAAGAAGGAGGAGGAGACCAAGCCACCGGCGAAGCTCCCGTGGTCCGATTCGCGATTCGAAGCCGGCGTTGTGACGGCAAGGCTGCTGCGGTTCTTTCTCACCGGCTAGTTTACGATGGCACCGAAGAGATCGACAAGGGTAACGATCTCCCTCCTTGGACATGTGAAGTCCTTCTTTTCTGCATTGCATAGGGAAAGCCCTTCCCCGCGAGTGTGCGGTGGGTTGTGGTGTCCCTTGGGGTAGATATGTGAAGTCCCCCTTGTTAGAGGCCGGAATTGGAGTACGGCTCTAGGCATGCTGTGTGAAGCCCATCTGGATGGAATCTGGATTGGTGATGCTTGTTTGCATATCGGAGAAGGCTCCGTGATAATGGCTTGTGATGCCTTGTTCCTACCTGTTGCTTGGTGCGGCAGGAAGTACTGGACGATGTCCAGGAAATGAAGAGGGTTGGCGGCAACTCTTGTGGCCGTGCGTTGCCACTTTGTGAGTAGTTGAGCCGTTGGGCTGCAACTCGTTGAAAAGGCTGTGTGCCGAACAGGAAAGGTGAAACCGACCCGCGCCTATAAAATGCCATGGATACTTCCGTATTCGAGGTGGCTCGGCGACTTGAGCAACGGGGGGTGGCTGATCCGTACCTGCGTTAGGTCCGTCCGACTTGGAAGCCTGGTATAGGTTTTGTTGGAGCGCCTAATGAGAGTCTTAGGCCCGCGCGCCGGAAAGACTAGAAATGCTCAAATACCGTGTAGACGGTGGTGTTGACCCTGGTATTCCGGTACACCGAAAATGTGCCCTGAGTGCACGGACTGTCGGGCCGGGCGGCCGATGGTTGTGATGGCTTGAATGTGCCTGCGCGCACATAGTTGCTATTGTTGATGCCATGCTTGCAGGGAAAGAATGCTCATGCCCCGAGAAAGGGGTAGGATTGTTATAATTGGGTCAGCTGAATGCTGACCGTTGCATTGTTTGCCACCGGTTGGGTGGAATTGTTCCCGTGCAGGTGCTGGAGAGCCAAGTGGTAAGTGATGGGCGGGAGAGCCCTACTGCTGTTGCTGCTGCTGCTGCGGCTAGCCTGGAAGGCTAAGCGAATGGCTTTGTTTTGTTTTCTCTTTTACTCATGTATGGCCGGCCTGCGCGCCGAGGTTTGTAAAACATGATTTATGTTCAGAGGAATTGTAAGGCCTTAAGGCCAAACTCTTGTGGTTGTGTACATTCCATGGTTTATATATAAATGTGGTTTTATATATTGGACATTCCGGTTAAGAGTTCAAAGCTGTAACTTAAAGCTTCCGCTAGAATGCTCTGAGTTAGGATTCGTGTCTGATTTGGTACTCTCCTGTGACCTCACCGTCTGTTTGTGGCATATAGTGTGGGGCCCCGGCCGGACCTTCTACTATACGTCATTTAACGGATGGGGTCGTTACATTTTGGTATCAGCTTTTCGTCGGTCTTCCTCTTTCGAATTCGTGGTCGAATTCTTTTGTGGGGTGGCGAGCACGTGTTTGTGCGACCTGCTGTAACGCTAATGAACTCTGGAATGTCCAAAGGAATGTACAAAATCTTGTTTGAGGAATCTGCGCGTTCCTTTTTGTGTTGTTTTGCTTGCATACGTTCGCTAATGTGTGTCTTGTCCACCTATAGGTGACACGTAGTGGTGCTGGGCAGTCTGAGCCCCAGCGTTCTGATGAGAGTGCGGCACCAGCTGAGGTGCCAACACCTCCTCCATCTGCGGAAACTGTTCGTTTAGTTGCTGAGGCGCTCTTTGCCATGATTCAGCCGACCGGGCAAGCGCAGCCGGCAGTAGTGCCAGTTCGTGTTGATGTAAGACCCGAGCCGGTTGAGCCTGTAGATCCACGAGCAGCTGACCGACAGTTGAAGCAATTCATGAGCTTCAGTCCTCCGACGTTTGCGGGAATGGGATCCCCAACGCAGGCGGAAGATTGGTTATCGCGTGTCAAGAGGATAATGACAGCGATCAGGGCGGAGGAAACTCTCAAGGTCACCTTAGCCACCTTCATGCTGGAAGGGGAGGCGCGGTTGTGGTGGGATGAGGTAGAGGTACACCATTTGGCGGGCAGGCAATTAACACAAGTGTCGATTGAGGAGTTCTCTCGGATCTTTCTGGCGAAACATGTCCCAGCGGCGCAACGTATTGCTATGGAAAACGAGTTCCAACGGTTAAAGCAAGGGGAAGATAGTGTGGATGTCTACTTGCACGAGTTTACCAGGTTGGGACGATATGCGGGAACAATCTTCGCGGATGACCAAAGGAAAACGAATCGGTTCTATGAAGGATTGCGGGATGAGTTACGATTCCTGCTTTCGAGTTCTGTGAGCCAAGGGTTCCAGGCGTTGGTTGATACGGCGTGCGCGTTGGAAAAGGACATGAGGCGAGTGCAAGGGAATAAGGGCTTGGTGGTGTCTAAGCCAGAGTTTCAAGCACCTCGCCCAGGCAAGTCGTTTTACCAGAAGAAAGGGGGCAAGAGGTCCAAGCCATCTGGGCAAGTAACTACGACCGTTGTGTCGGGAGCGACATCAAGGCCGGATGCTCGTACGTGCTATAACTGTGGCCGGGTGGGGCATATAGCTCGTGATTGTCGAGTTGTGCAGCCCAAAGGGGAAAAGAAGACGGGTGCGTCATATGCTGAGAAGGGCAAAGCGGTGGTGGATTCCTCTGCTTCCCAGGCGCAGCCCCGAATCTATCAACTTGGCCAACAGGAAGCGATTAAGCAAAGTGACGTCGTCACAGGTACGAGTTGATTTAGTTTACTTGCTGTGCTTTTGGTTTTGGTTTTGTTTAGCTTGTGCATGATGTGTGTGTGCTGCAGGCTTTGTCCTGATTCGGAATAACTTAGCGAGAGCCCTGTTTGATACGGGTGCTTCGCATTCTTTTCTGTCTGAGGATTTCGTATCTCGCATTGGGGTACCGAGTCATGTGACGGTGGATAGTACAAGGGTGCTACTGCCGAATGGCTGTGTGATGCTTGCGGATAGGGCTTGCGATGTGGATGTGCAAATAGGAAGTCGGGATTTCGGTTTGAGTGCAGCTGTGCTACCGTTATCGGAGTTTGATGTGATCTTTGGTATGGACTGGCTCTCGGAGCAGCGTGCCTTTATTGATTGCAACTCCAAAGAGATTACACTGGGCCAGAATACCGGGCTTGTGACGAAGTTCGCTGGTATGCGAGGAGTTGGCGGAACGTTGTTGTCTGCACTCCAAGTCGTCAATGCTGTGCGGAAGGGCGCGGAGTTATTCTTCACGCTAATTCAGGCTGTTGAGCCAAAGGCCAGTGTCGGTGAAGTGCCAGTTGTGTCAGAGTTTGCCGATGTGTTTCCTAAAGATCTTCCTGGGTTACCACCCCAGCGGGAGATTGACTTCTCTATTGAGTTGGTGCCAGGTGCGAAACCTGTGGCCCGCTCTCCATATCGCGTCGCGCCAAAAGAGATGGCTGAGTTGAAAGTCCAACTGCAAGAGTTGTTGGAGCAGGGTTATATACGCCCAAGTATGTCACCTTGGAGCGCGCCTGTTCTCTTTGTGAAAAAGAAAGATGGTAGCTTACGGTTGTGTATTGACTACCGCGAGTTGAATAAGCTGACGGAGAAAAACAAGTATCCGATCCCACGGATTGATGACCTTTTTGATCAGCTGGCGGGATCAACGGTCTATTCCAAGTTGGATCTGAAATCGGGATATTATCAGCTAAGGATTCGGGAAGGTGACATTCCCAAGACAGCGTTTGGAACACGCTACGGTCATTATGAGTTCACGGTAATGCCGTTTGGCCTATGTAATGCGCCTTCGGTATTTATGGACCTAATGCATCGAACGTTCCGAGAGTATTTGGATTTGTTTGTTATTGTGTTTATCGATGACATCTTAGTATACTCTCAGTCAGAAGAGGATCACGCAAACCATTTGCGGTTGGTCTTGCATACCCTGCGGAGGAATAAACTTTTTGCCAAGTTCTCAAAGTGCGAGTTCTGGCTCTCTTCAGTAGCCTTTTTAGGCCATGTGGTAAGCGGAGAGGGTATCGCGGTGGATCCGTTGAAGATAAGTGCCATCCGAGATTGGCCAGTGATGTCTTCAGTGGCCGAGGTCAGGAGCTTCCTTGGACTTGCGGGCTACTATAGACGGTTTGTGGAAAACTTTTCACGGATTGCTTTACCTCTCACCACGCTGACGAGGAAAGATCAAAAGTTCATATGGACGCCGGAGTGCGCTCGAGCTTTTGAAGACTTGAAGAGTCGTTTGACCACGGCGCCAGTGTTGACGTCTCCATGTGGTACCGATGGGTATGAGATCTATAGTGATGCATCTGGGAGCGGCTTAGGCTGCGTTCTTCTGCAGTTTGGGAAAGTGATTGCTTATGGCTCGCGTCAGTTGAAAGTGCATGAGCGGAATTATCCCGTCCATGATTTGGAGTTGGCGGCGGTAATCTTTGCGCTCAAGTTATGGCGGCACTATCTATATGGCGTCAAGGTGGATATCTATACGGATCACAAGAGCCTAAAGTATTTGTTGGATCAGAAGGATTTGAATATGCGACAACGAAGATGGATGGAGTTCCTCGGGGACTACACCTTCGAGATTCACTATACTCCCGGGAAGGGAAATGTGGTCGCTGATGCTTTGAGTCGGAAGACTCCGGTACGGGCAAGCTGGTTGCAGAGGCATGATCAGCGTTTGATCCAAGAATTGGAGGCAATGGAGATATCGTGTGTTGACAAGGGTGCGTCAACCGATGCGTGCTTGAACTGGACGGAGGTGCAGTATGACCTTACGGACAGAGTTCGGCGAGCAACGGAGCTTGATGAAAGTCTCCAGCGCTATGCTAAAGATGGGCCGGATGATCAATTCTCTTGGGATAACGGGTTGTTACGGAGAAATGGTCGAGTATGCGTCCCAAGTGTGGGTAAACTGAGGGAAGAGTTGATGTACGAAGCTCACTTTGCAAAATACTCAGTTCACCCAGGGAGCACAAAGATGTACAGGGACATGAAAAAGCTGTTCTGGTGGCCCGGATTAAAGAGAGATGTGGCTCGTTATGTGGCTAAATGCAACACCTGTGCGTTGGTGAAAGCAGAATGCCAGAAGCCTGGCGGGTTTCTGAAGTCGTTACCTATTCCGGAGTGGAAGTTCGATGATATTTCGATGGATTTCGTGCACGGGTTGCCGAGATCTCAACGCGGTCATGATTCAATCTGGGTGATTGTGGACCGGTTGACAAAAGTGGCGCACTTCCTTCCAAATAGAAGAGATGATTCAGTGGAAACCTTGGCCAAGCTGTATGTGGAGCAGGTTGTTCGACTGCACGGTGTTCCCCGGAGCATCGTTAGTGACCGTGATGGGCGGTTCACATCGAATGATTGGCGGCTCGTTCATCAAATGTTGGGTACAAAATTAGCGTTTAGTACGGCCTTTCATCCCCAAACGGATGGCCAGACTGAACGAACCAACAGGACGATGGAGGATATGCTCCGCATGTGCGCCCTAGACTTTGGT
This sequence comes from Platanthera zijinensis, assembly GCA_039513925.1. Classification (NCBI taxonomy): domain Eukaryota; kingdom Viridiplantae; phylum Streptophyta; class Magnoliopsida; order Asparagales; family Orchidaceae; genus Platanthera; species Platanthera zijinensis. Next base: position 132,516,430 of record CM077081.1, read on the forward strand.
AAGAAATGGGAAGATTACATATTTCTCGTTGAATTTGCCTATAATAATAGCTACCAAGCGAGTATTGGTATGGCACCATTCGAGGCGTTGTATGGTCGGAAATGCCGTACACCCTTAGCTTGGGCAGAAGCAGGCGAATCGAAGCTGAATGGGAAAAAGGAAGTCGAAGAAGCTACTTCGCTCATCCGCTCTATTCGGGAGAGGCTATTGATAGCCCAAGATCGTCAAGCCAAGTACTACAATGCCAAGCACCGGAACGTGGAGTTCGCGGTGGGTGATTGGGTATATTTGAAGATCAAACCCTTCAAAGGTGTGTCCAGGATTCGGCGTTTGAAAAAGCTAAGTCCGAGGTATCTTGGTCCGTTTGAGGTGGTAGAGCGTGTTGGGGAGGCTGCTTATCGACTAGCACTTTCAGCGGACTTGGGTGGATTACATGATGTGTTTCACATCTCAGTCCTTCGTAAGGCGCTAAAGGATCCAGCTCAAGTCGTGGAGGCTGATCGGGTACCGGTCGAGTATGGGCTAACGACAAGGGTTAGACCCATTCGGATCGAGGATCGAGCCGAGAAACAGTTGCGGAATAAAGTGATCGGGATGGTCAAGGTCCGATGGGACAATTGTGGCCGTGAAGAGCTAACATGGGAGCGAGAGCAGACCATGCGAGCCGAGTTTCCCGAGTTATTTGTATAACTGTAGACCGTGTACTTTTTGTTATAACATGCTTATAGCATTGCTGGTTTTCTTTCCTTACCGTGCAAATTTCGGGACGAAATTTTGATAAGGGGGAGAGGGTTGTAACACCCCAAAAAGGCCCAAAAGACTCAACTTGAAAATTGAGTAGCAGGTCAGGTTACACGGCCTGGGACACGGGCGTGTCCCAGGGCGTGTCGGGTGACACGGCCTGGGACACGGGCGTGTCCCAGGGCGTGTTCTATTTATTTTGCAAGGTTGGCCTATTCCGGGCAGAGCCGGACACGGCCTTGAACACGGCCGGGAACACGGTCGTGTCAGGCTGGACACGGGCGTGTCAGCTGCCGTGTTCCGACCCGTGTTCTGGTTGCAGCTCGATGGAGCAGGAGACACGGGCGTGTCTCAGGTTTGACACGGGCGTGTCAGGTCCGACACGGGCGTGTCGATGACCCGTGTGGTTCAGTCGGTTCAAGCTGTGTGCACCGCTGAAGGGGTACACGGCCTGTGACACGGGCGTGTCACAGGCCGTGTCGGCCAAAAAGTGAAATTTTGGGGTGATCTTGGCCGTTCAGTTTCCTCTCTTTTGATCCAAAGGCTCAGATGGTTTCTTGGACTGAATAAGTCGTGAGAGAAGGATCTTCATTCTTCTTTTATTCTTAAGGAAGAGAGAAAGAGAGAGGAAGAGAGGAAGAAGGAGGAGGAGACCAAGCCACCGGCGAAGCTCCCGTGGTCCGATTCGCGATTCGAAGCCGGCGTTGTGACGGCAAGGCTGCTGCGGTTCTTTCTCACCGGCTAGTTTGCGATGGCACCGAAGAGATCGACAAGGGTAACGATCTCCCTCCTTGGACATGTGAAGTCCTTCTTTTCTGCATTGCATAGGGAAAGCCCTTCCCCGCGAGTGTGCGGTGGGTTGTGGTGTCCCTTGGGGTAGATATGTGAAGTCCCCCTTGTTAGAGGCCGGAATTGGAGTACGGCTCTAGGCATGCTGTGTGAAGCCCATCTGGATGGAATCTGGATTGGTGATGCTTGTTTGCATATCGGAGAAGGCTCCGTGATAATGGCTTGTGATGCCTTGTTCCTACCTGTTGCTTGGTGCGGCAGGAAGTACTGGACGATGTCCAGGAAATGAAGAGGGTTGGCGGCAACTCTTGTGGCCGTGCGTTGCCACTTTGTGAGTAGTTGAGCCGTTGGGCTGCAACTCGTTGAAAAGGCTGTGTGCCGAACAGGAAAGGTGAAACCGACCCGCGCCTATAAAATGCCATGGATACTTCCGTATTCGAGGTGGCTCGGCGACTTGAGCAACGGGGGGTGGCTGATCCGTACCTGCGTTAGGTCCGTCCGACTTGGAAGCCTGGTATAGGTTTTGTTGGAGCGCCTAATGAGAGTCTTAGGCCCGCGCGCCGGAAAGACTAGAAATGCTCAAATACCGTGTAGACGGTGGTGTTGACCCTGGTATTCCGGTACACCGAAAATGTGCCCTGAGTGCACGGACTGTCGGGCCGGGCAGCCGATGGTTGTGATGGCTTGAATGTGCCTGCGCGCACATAGTTGCTATTGTTGATGCCATGCTTGCAGGGAAAGAATGCTCATGCCCCGAGAAAGGGGTAGGATTGTTATAATTGGGTCAGCTGAATGCTGACCGTTGCATTGTTTGCCACCGGTTGGGTGGAATTGTTCCCGTGCAGGTGCTGGAGAGCCAAGTGGTAAGTGATGGGCGGGAGAGCCCTACTGCTGTTGCTGCTGCTGCTGCGGCTAGCCTGGAAGGCTAAGCGAATGGCTTTGTTTTGTTTTCTCTTTTACTCATGTATGGCCGGCCTGCGCGCCGAGGTTTGTAAAACATGATTTATGTTCAGAGGAATTGTAAGGCCTTAAGGCCAAACTCTTGTGGTTGTGTACATTCCATGGTTTATATATAAATGTGGTTTTATATATTGGACATTCCGGTTAAGAGTTCAAAGCTGTAACTTAAAGCTTCCGCTAGAATGCTCTGAGTTAGGATTCGTGTCTGATTTGGTACTCTCCTGTGACCTCACCGTCTGTTTGTGGCATATAGTGTGGGGCCCCGGCCGGACCTTCTACTATACGTCATTTAACGGATGGGGTCGTTACACTTGAATAGTCTTTTGGGAGCACCCGCACAACTAAATAGTTCGCAAAATCTGCGAACCAAGGCAGGGAAGGCAAAATGGAATTTATGGCTAGGAGGCGTTCCTCGGGGAATCTGTCATTTATGTCAGATTCGACGAGCGCTTACGCACCCGAATTATCTAAACGGGAGAGGTGATCGGCGGCTAAATTTTCACGCCCTTCTTATCCCAGATCTCCAAATCAAATTCTTGCAGGAGGAGAAACCATTGAAGAAGGCAGGGCTTATCATTTGTTTTAGCTACTAAATATTTTAAGGTGGAGTGTGTTGGAACAACCTATTACTAATTCTGGCAAGGATAACTATATTTTTTAGGAAATTGGTTTGACCTAGATGTATAGTTGAAAAGGTCAAATTAGAATGAGTCTAGGGCTTAGAACTTAGGTTTGAAGTTGCCCCCAGGACCATTCAAAGATCAAGACTTAGAGCTGAGACAAAGACAATTTTCGTCGAACTCAGTTCGACGAAACGTCGAACTCCGTTCGATGCTCTCTGAGCTCAACTCTGCTGAGTCGTCGAACTCCGGTCGACGATCTTCGAGCTCAGATCGACGATCTTCTTTCAGCTACTTTCCCAGTCGCTAAGCTCAGTTCGACGATCGTAGAGCTCAGTTCGACATTTTCTGTCTGTTGTGTTAATCCAATCTCTGAGCTCAGTTCAACGATCGTAGAGCTAAGATCGACGATTTTTGTGAGAGATCGACGCCTTCAGAATTCAAATTCAAGGACAGTTATGGATTATAATTAGAATTAATTCCTGCATTGATTGCAAAGGATTTCCTCGCCGTTTCAATCAATCTAATGCAAGTTTCAAGGAAAGACTAAGTGGAATATTGCTTAGGACTTTCCCCAGATACAGTTGTCTATTATGGAAGTCATTTATGACTGATTAAACGACCGTCTAAGAGAATATCTGATATACTCCTTCAGTTTTCATTTTCGATAGAACAGACACACAAGATACAGTGATCAATACAGATAATATAAAGAGATACAGAAGAATTAGAATACATTACAGAAGATTGAACAACACAATTTCTCTGATCAAGATTTCAACTTCTGTGATTTACAAATCTACCGAATCTTCAAGTGTTCAAAGGCTTTAATATCAAGGACTCCAGACACCAAATATTTCAGCATCTGCTGGAATCATCTTCTGCTAGAGATCTGAAGCTTCTGAAGGCCTATCACCCTAACAAAGCTTTCACTCCTGAACCATTCTATATCTTAGGGGGAGCTTTGACAACATCAACAATCCACTAGTCTTCTCTCAGTGATTTGAGACAGAGAAGACATCATCATCTCTTTCTTTTTCTTTTCCTGCTATAAAAGGGTTATCAAAACTCCCTTCAAAAGTTCTGAATCTGGTTCTGAGAGCCTTGTCAAAACTCAGTGGTGGCAAGACACCTTATCAAAAAATCTAGATCTGGTTTTTGAGCACCTTATCAAAAGCTCATTGGTGCCCAGGACACCTGATCAACTCATCTTGCTGTGGATTCCTACCAAGGGTGGTAGAAGAGTGGATGTACCCAAGTTTTTGGAGAACCACTATAGATCCTTGTGTCTTCTGGTTGCTGTGTGTTTGTTATTGCTGTGTGTTGTGTGATTCTTATTTCTTGCTTTAACTTTGTTTTTCTATAAGCACCTTACACATATAATTAAATTAAATCTTCCACTGCCTTACAATTTTTAATTGTAAACATTATTTTAAAATACTCTATTCACCCCTCTAGAGTCAAGGTAGATCTTTCTCTCACTTTCAATTGGTATCAGAGGCAAGTTGGTTCTTACAGGCTAACACCTGAACCAAAAGATCTCTGAAAAGATCAATCTTATATAGAGGGGTATTATTTTCTGTATTATAGTTATTTTCAAAAACCATGGCACAAAACAAAGACTATGCTAGCACCAGACCTCCAGTGTGCAATCTTTCCAAGTTTGCACTTTGGAAGGCAAGAATTAGATTATACATGAATTCTATTGATGAGGATATCTTCAATTCTGTTTTGACAGTGTAACCAAGACCTCCAGAGACCACAAGCACAAGTGCTGTTCCAACTCCCTCATGAACAGATGCTGAAATAAAGAAGTGGAAAACTGCAGATGCAAAGGCCATGAATATTCTTGCTCAGACTATGTCTGATGAGATATTCCAGAAGGTTGCCGAATGTTGCTCAGCTAAAGACATATGGGATAAGCTTTCAGAAATTGTATCAGGATTTGCTGATGAAAGAAAGGACAGGAGATCCCATCTCATATCCCAATATGAGAAATTCAAGAAAGGTGAAGCTGAATCAGTTGCAGACAAGTACACCAGGCTCATTCTGATAGTCAGTGAGTTAAAGTCATTGGATAAGGAAATCACACTCACTTAACTCAATGACAAGATTCTAATGTGCTTCCCCAGCACTTGGGATTCAAGGATCTGGCCAATTAAAGATGCCAGAAGCCTAAGTGAAATTACCACAGAGGCTCTTCTGGTCAAGCTCAAATCTTATGAGCTGCTCATCAAGAATAGGGAAGAAGAACAAAAGGCTACTTCTCCAGTCATCAGAAAGGAGAAGACCATAGCCTTCAAATCTACAGAAGAGAAGCCTGAACACAAAGCTACAGGAAATGATGAGCTCCTAAGTCTACTGGCTAAAAGATTCTATAAGATGGCCAGGAAGGACTTCAGAAAGAATTCATTCAAAGGGCATGAGAAGCCTAGATATGACAAGTCCAATAGCAAAGAAATCATCTTCTTTGGATGCAAGAAGCCAGGCCACATTGTGCCTGACTGTCCAGAGAATAAAAACAAGGTCAAGAATGATAAAAATGAGAGAATAAGAGACAAGGACTCTAGAAAGAACAACAGCAACAGATCCTCATCCAACAAAAATAAACATACAAGGAAAGGATTTATAGCTGAAAGCTAGAGTGACACTGAAGAAGAATCAGAAGCCTCATCCAGCCTAAGTGATGATAAGGATGATGCCGAGGAAAAAGAATTCTGCATGATGGCAATCAATACCTCCCAGCAAAACTCTGATGTAGAACAAGAGTCTGATTCTGAAGTTGAAACTGGATCTGAAGAGGATGAGGTAATAAACTATTTTGATTTTACTTCTGAGGACTTTAAAATTGAATTTAAGACACTGTGTTTAGATTTGCTAAGGTCTGAGAAAGAGATAATCTCTCTTAGAAATCAATTATCTGACTACAGTGTCCTAAAATCAAATAACCTCAAACTCTCTGAGGAGTTAGAGTGTTATAGGGAGGAGATAACTGCACTGAAAAGTGAACTATCCAAGGCCAAGCAGTTTGAAGAATCCCTTAATGGGAGAAGCATAAGACTGATGGGCATTACAAGCACAGTGAACTCAAGATTTAACAGTACACTAGGCTTGGGTGATTCATCCAGCCAACCTATAGTATTAACAACCCTAATTAAATTTATTTCTGAAATAGGAAAGGGTGTTGTAGAGGTAGCAAGGAAGAATCCAGATTTACCTAAGGAAAATCAAGTTCAATAGAAAACATCAAACAGAGCTCGACGATCGTCGAACAGAGCTCGGCGATCCAAAGCTGGATCGTCGAACTCAGATCGATGATTTCTGAACTCTGGTATAGTCGATCTTCGAACGGAGCTCGACGATCTGACCCAAGATCATCGAACTCAGGTCGACGATCATCGAACGGAGATCAGAGCTTTGAACCTTCTTTTAGAGGTAAATCTCAAGTCAATCCTAGAAGTCCCTCATCCCAAAGCTTCAACCCTTATACTGAATGGATAGTACCTCCTAGGAGATACCATCCTGAAGGATATAAGAGTCAGCCAGGGATGTCTTTCATTTCTGAATTTAAAGGTTATCAACCTAGACCCAAGGTAAACTTTGTCAAAAACATATAAGCTGTTTATGTGCAGGTGAAGACCTATCCAGAGATGGTCCAACAATGGTATCTGGATAGTGGGTGCTCAAAGCACATGACAGGGAACAAGGAGAATCTATCATCCTTCATAACCAAACTTTGACCCAAAGTAATTTTTGGTGATTCAAATTTTGGTCAAACAAAAGGATATGGTGCTGTTCAGATAGGTTCAGTGACTTTCAAGGAGGTGGCATATGTGGAAGGACTGAAGCACAACCTGATCAGCATCAGTCAACTATGTGATGAAGGATATAAGATGATTTTCAACAAATCCCTGTGCAAGATCAATTCAGAGGATAACACAACTGTGTTAACAGGTAAAAAGAAAGGTAACATCTATCTTGTAGATTTTCTTTCAACCCATACAGACATTTGCTTATTTAATTCAGTATGCAAACCAAATGATCTATGACATAAGAGACTAGGACACCTAAACCTTAGAACCATTACTAGGCTGTCCAAGGACAACCTTGTTAGAGGACTACCTTCTGGCCCCTACAAGAAGGAAGGACTCTGCAGGGCCTGTCAATTAGGCAAGCAAACTAAAAATAGTTTTAAGTCACTTAATAAGAGTGATTCACCTAGGATTTTATATCTGTTACACATGGATCTTTTTGGACCCATTACAGTACAAAGCTTAGGAGGGAAATCTTATACTTTGGTGATTGTAGATGACTTTTCCATATTCACTTGGGTATTCTTTCTAAGGAAGAAGTCTGATAACTTTAAGTGTCTGACAGAGTTTATCAAATGTATACAGATTGAGTTCAATACTCACATTGCCCTGATAAGAAGTGATCATGGGACAGAGTTTGATTCTCTTCTTATGCAAGAGTTCTGTCAGAGTGAAGGGATCAGGCATACTTTCTCAGCTCCTAGAACTCCTCAACAAAATTGGATAGCTGAAAGGAAAAATAGAACCCTAATTGAATCTGCTACTACATTGTTGACAGATGCTCACCTACCTCTATATTTTTGGGTTGAGGCAGTGAACACCTCCAACTATGTGTTGAATAGAAGCCTAATACATAAACTAAAGGGCAAGACTCCCTATGAATTGCTCAAAGGGAAGAAACCTAAAGTAGACTATTTCAGAATTTTTGGCTGCATTTGTTATATACACAATAATGACAAGAAATATTTAGCAAAATTCCAAGCTAAAGCTGATGAAGGGGTGTTTCTGGGATACTCCATGATCAGCAAGGCTTATAGGGTATATAATAAATCCACTCTTAAAATAGAAGAATCTGTTCATGTTTCTTTTGATGAGACTAACCTGTTTTATAAGGAGAAGTCTGCTTCTACCATAGAACAATTTCAGGTACACTCTCTTTCAGAAAGTATGGACAGATTACAGGTTAAAGAAAAGGATGCAGCTTTTCCACCTATCTAGCAAAAGGATGAGAGCAGTGATGATGACGAGGATGTGCAACATCTAAAAGAGCCAGTTGTTGTTCCACAAGAGGAAACAACAACAATGGTTGGTGAACAATCAACACCCACTGTTGATCTGGTAACAACAAGAGATCATCCAATCTCCCAAGTAATTAGAGATATCTCAGCTGGTGTGCAAACCAGAAATTAGGTCAACCAGAACCAGATGCACACTTGCTTTCTATCTCAAGTTGAGCCTCAATCCATTCAAGATGTAGAACAAGATACCCACTGGATCATTGCTATGTAAGAGGAACTATATCAATTTGAGAGGAATAAAGTTTGGGAACTAGTGCCAAGGCCTAAGGATCACTCCATTGTTGGAACAAAATGGGTGTTCAGGAACAAGTTGGATGATCAGGGAGTTATTGTAAGGAACAAGGCAAGGCTAGTTGCTCAAGGCTACTCTCAAGAAGAAGGAATAGACTATGACCAGACCTTTGCAGCAGTTGCAAGGTTAGAGGCCATCAGAATATTCCTAGCTTATGCTGCTCACAAGGGATTCAAGGTCTACCAAATGGATGTGAAGAGTGCTTTTCTCAATGGAGACATCAAAGAGGAAGTCTATGTTAAACAACCTCCAGGTTTTATCTCTTCAACTTATCCTGATCATGTTTTCAAATTGCATAATGCATTATATGGTCTCAAGCAAGCTCCTAGAGCATGGTATGAGACCCTAACATGTTTTCTTCTGGAAAATGATTTTATTAGGGGTAGAGTAAACCAAACTCTTTTTATTAGAACCCATAAGTCCCATACCCTACTAGTACAAATATATGTAGATGATATTATCTTTGGTTCTACTGATTCAAATCTTTGCAAAAAGTTTTCCAATCTGATGCACTCTAAATTTGAAATGAGTAGCATGAGTGAGCTTTCCTTCTTTCTAGGATTGCAAGTAAAACAACATGCTGAAGGCATATTTATTTCTCAAACCAAGTATGCAAAGGAACTGGTTAAGAAATTTAGTATGTCTGAAGCATCTTGTATGAAAACACCTATGCCTACTAATGCTGTATTGGATGCTGATGAACATGGAAAACATGTTGATCAGACAACATATAGAGCAATGATTGGCTCTCTATTGTACCTTACAGCTAGTAGACCTGATATAATGTTTGCTACATGCATATGTGCTAGGTTCCAAGTAAGCCCTAGAGAGTCACACTTAACTTTAGTAAAGAGGATTCTCAGGTATGTGAAAAGTTGTCCAAATCTAGGACTCTGGTATCCAAAAGACTCAGGATTTGAATTAACTGATTTTTCAGATGCTGATTATGCTGGATGCAGAGTAGACAGGAAAAGCACCAGTGGAACCTGTCAGTTCCTTGGTGACAGACTTGTCTCCTGGTTCTGCAAGAAACAGACATCTGTGTCTACTTCAACTGTTGAAGCTGAAAACATGGCAGCAGGCAGTTGTTGCTCACAAATTCTGTGTATTCAAAGCCAGCTTCTAGACTATGGCTACAACTTAGAAGGGTCAAAAATCTTTTGTGATAACACTAGTGCTATCTCCATAGCACAAAATCCAATCCTCCATAGTAGGACAAAACATATAGATATTAGGCATCAATTTCTAAGAGATAATGTTGAAAATAATAAAATTGAACTACAATATATCCCAACTGATTTGCAAAGGGGAGATATTTTCATCAAGCCTTTGGATGAGAAGAAACATACCTTCTTCCTCAATCAGTTAGGAATGCTAGATGGAGGCTGTCTAAAATAAATTCCAAGATTTTGAAAATCTAAAAACAGACCAAAACTAGGCTAAAAACTTATATTTTCTATTGTCTGTAGGTTCTGTTTTATCTCTGAATTGCGCTCGACATTTTTCCAAAAATCGTCGAACGGAGATCGACGCTTTACAATAACCGTCGACCGGAGTTTAGCATTTTCCAGGCAGCGCTAGGCTATCTTCCTCTGGTCAACGATCATCGAACGGAGTTCGACGCTCTCCAGTATTGTCGAACGGAGATCGACGTTATTAAAGACTCTTCAGATTCCAATAGAAGCCCAGATCGTCGAACGGAGTTCAACGATCCTTCCTTTCCGCCGTGGAGCCCTAATATAAAAATCATTTTTCGTCGTCGTTCTTCGATTGCGCATTCATACTCTCTGCAGTTTATTTCTTTCCCTCCAAACTCTACTACACTTGGTTGTGTATAATACTTTCTTGCAGGTACTCAATGGTCGTGAATGTTGCTGTGCTTGCAAAGATGAAGTTTGATACCGGGTTTGATATTGATATGGATTCATTCGCCGTGAGCGATCAAATATTCAAAGATATTCTGGAACTCTTCAAGGAACAATAATTAGAGAATATTATGTAAACAAGAATGAAGATTGCGGCTGACGAAATAAAGGAATGGGTGTTTACTGCAAACAATGAGGATGAGAATACTATAGTTGGCACGATAACCGGGACTCAGGTACCATTGTCCCCTATTCTTCTGACTGAGGTATTCAACTTAAGTTCTGGAGATGATTCCCCTGATATGTCTGGTGAAGAATTTGATTCCATGTTAGATAGAATGGGTCACTCTGCTGTAAACCCTAATAAGCTGTTGAAAAAGAATCTATCTGTTGAATATAGATTTTTGGCTGATGTTGCGGGCAAAGTGCTGCTGGCCAAGCATTCAGCACATGATACCATCTCAAGGTATCAGTTCTGTTTAATGGGAGCAATAGTTGACAAGAAACATCTGAATTGGGGAACTATCTTCTTTGATTTGATCAAGAAGAAAATTAACAAAAGTATTGTCAATTTTGGGAGGATTCTAGGGTTTTCCTGCATTCCAGGTGCCCTGAATTACTGGTTTCCAATGGGATGCACATCAATGCATCTAAGAGATTAACCTCTGCCCTATTTGGGAAATGGAACAGGCAGATTATAAATCCTGCCAGGACTGCCATTGCTTCAGGCACAAGGACTCCTGCAGTCACTTTGTAACACCCCTATCCGTCACATAGTATATAACAGTAGGTCCGGCCGGGGCCCGACGCCATATACCATGGACAGACTGGTTGGTTACGCGTTGAAACCATTCAACCAATCACAACATCCTACACAACACCTAGCGGAATAGATTTATTAGAGTTGCAAAGAATAAAGAACCCTGCCAAGCATGAATGTCCACTACTCAAACCCATAGGAATGTATAATACACAAAACGGAAATAGCCTTATGGCCTTACAATAGTTTGCTTAATAAGAGCGTCTTCCAAACCTCGGCACACAGGCCGGCCACACATGAGTACAAAATGAAAAACACTCAAAACTTGGCCTTCGAGGGCCAGTACAACAACTTGGGCTTTAGCCTGCTAATTACCTCTCGGCTCCGCAGTACCTGCAAGCAACAATCCACCGCACGGTGGTAAACAAAGGCAACGGTCAGCTATGCTGACCAAATTATAACGATTCCGCCCCCAAACCGGGGCGGCAAAGCTTCTTCCCTGCACTTGTTAGCAAAACAAGCAACACAGTAAAACAAGCATCTCATCATAGGTGCACGCTCTCACGGCCGTACACCCCGTGCTCTCAGGGCACTTACTCGGCGAAGCCAGTCCGAAACCCGTCTGGTCCTTAACTCCACCACCACCCACAGGGTGGCAATCTTTGTGAGCATTTAGTCTTCTCAGCCGCAGCCTAGACTCGATATCCAAACCTCGGTAAGTCCCACGTAAAACTTTAGGTCGCTTTAACCGAGCAGGTGGAGCGGTTAGGGGTACACTAGCTCGTTGCTCACCCCGTCATTGCCATTTGACCACTGACGCAGACTAAGCTTCCCCAGTCCCAAATAACGATCAAACATGGTGCATAGCCCCGCTATGTACCCGGTTGGCTCCCAGGCCACCGATATGACAGAAATGCGTTTCCGTCCAGATTTCCGGGTGCACCTTGGGGTTAATCCCCCAGGTTCCCTGATGCATTCTACCGCATAGCAACCCGAAAACAATCACAACGCTCGGAGTCTTCTCCGGCTAGAGTATGCATAGCAAAACATCACCGATCCGGAAAACACGTCCGGGTAGGCTTCACACAACATGCCTATGTCCGTACTACGATTCCGGACTCTAACAAGGGGGACTTTACATATCTACCCCAAGGAATACCACAATCTCGCCGCACACTCGCGGGAGAGGGGTTTTCCCATGCAAAGGAAGAAGAGCTTCACATGCTCAAGAAGAGAATCGTTACCCTTTCGCTTTTCCTCGGCGCCATGACGTTCTAGATGGATGGAAAGCACCGTATCGGCCTCGCCTTCGCGGATCCGGACTCGGATCGCGATTTGGAGCTCCGAAGCTCCTCCGGTGACCGGATCTAGCTTCTTCTTCCTCCTAGAAGCTCTCTCCTCTCTCTAACTCTTAGAGAGAGAACCAACCAAAGGGAATTAGAGTTTCTAAACCCTATTCCCGAATAAAACATCCCAGCAACAGCCCCCCACCGTTGGATCCAAATCCAAGGGAACGAACGGCCACGATTAGGCCTAAAATACAAAATCTGGCGCCGAACACGGGTTGCAAGACGGCCGTGTAGCTCATTCGCCGTCTCGACCAAAATTGAAAACCAGCAACACGACATGTGACACGGCCTCCGACACGCCCGTGTCACCTGCGACACGCCCGTGTTGAGACCCGTGTCACGCCCCCCGTGTGCAATCGATCAACACATCGCAGTCAGAGAGGTACACGGTTGGGTGACACGGCATCAGACACGCCCGTGTCAAACTAGACACGCCCGTGTTCGTGCCCGTGTCACTGCCCGTGTACCCCACCGTACAGCCCAGGTGTGACACGGCCTGGGAAACGCCCGTGTCCTAGGCCGTGTTCCACCACACAACCATCGTCGACCTGAACTGGTCGACTACACGGCCAGCTTGACGGCCCGAGCTCGACACGCCCGACACGGCCTCCGACACGCCCGTGTCGGGGCCCGTGTCACCTGCACCAAAACCTTGTCTTGGCCAAAAGTGATCCCCGTCGCTCCTACAACATTTTGGGGTGTTACAATTCTACCGTCCTTAAAGAATTTCGCCCACGAAATTAATAAAGGAAAAACAGGACTTAACGTAAATCAGTACCTGAGCGGAACAATTCCAGGTACTCCTCCAGCATAGTCTGCTCCCGTTCTCAAGAGAGCTCCTCTCGCCAGCAATTATCCCACCGGACCTTAACCATCCGGATCTCCTTGTTACAAAGCCTCTTGACCTCAACATCTTCAATACGAAGGGGCTTGACCCTAGTCGTCAACCCCTCGTCCACCGACAATTGGTCAACGCGATTACCTGCGAAGGCTCTTGCACCGCCTTCCGCAATACAGAGATGTGGAACACATCGTGTAGTCCACTCAACCCTACCGATAACTTCAAACGATAAGCCGCTTCGCCGACACGCTCCAGAATCTCAAAGGGTCCAAGGTATCTTGGGCTCAGCTTCTTCAAGCGTCTCACCCGCGAAACACCCTTGAACGGCTTTACTTTCAAGTACACCCAATCGCCCACCGCGAACCCACATTCCGATTCTTGGCATTGTAGTACTTAGCTTGCCTATCCTGAGTGATCAGTAAACGCTCTCGAATGATCCGCACCAAATAAGTAGCACTCTCCACCTCATGCTTCTTGTACAACCTTGCCTCACCCGTTTCTAACCAAGACAACGGCGTACGACATTTTCTACCATATAGGGCCTCAAAGGGCGCCGTTTGGATACTCGCTTGGTAGCTCAAGTTGTACGCAAACTTTACCAAAACAGATGACCTTCTACTGCTTCCCGAAGTCTAGAACGCACATGCGAAGCATGTCCTCCAACATCCTGTTGACCCACTCGGTCAGCTCATCCGTCTACGGATGGAAGGCTGTGCTGAACTTCAACCTAATCTCCAGCACTTTCTGCAACCACTACCAATCATTGGACGTAGAACGCCCACCTCGATTGCTCGCAAAGTTGCGGGGCACACCGTACCGTCTAATGATGTTATCCATAACCATTTACCTGTTACTCCACCGAATTATCCTTCCCATGCGGAATGAAGTGCGATGCTAGTGTCAACACAACTACGAACACCCAAACGGCATCGTTACTTCACCGTGACTTTGGCAAACCATGCCCACAGTCCAGTCGAACTTCTATTCCGAACTAGGCAAGGATTCAAGAATCCCCGGCACTTGGCACTCTGCCTTCACTAAGGCGCAAGGCTGACACTTAGCCACAAACAATGCTACGACTCTCTTGAGCCCCGACCACCAAAGCAATTTCTTAGGTATCGGCACCACTTGTGCCTCCTGAGCGAGTTGAGTACTTGGTAAGACGTATCACAACTCCACCCATAAATTACCCCTGCTTGGGCTGCACAAACGATTGTCTTTACTTGGTAGCCTACCCACCGCCGTTGACCTGGGATTTTGACCCACCGAGCCGCACCCATGATTTCCTTTATGCAGCTACACAAACCATAGTCTGCCAACTACGATCAGCCAGGTCATACTGGACTTCCGACCAGTTCAGTTATGCTTCGACGCTAGTGTGCTTGTTAACGCAAGAGATAGCTAGCATCTCCAAATCTCGGGTCAAACCCTCAACATGAAACTACAACTAGTTGGCTTGGGCGGAAGCCCTGCGTCTCAACGCATCCGCAACACATTGCCTTACAACGAGCACAAAAAAATAACTTTGGAACGTATGGTCCCCCAGGAACTCCATCCATTTTTGTTGCCTCAATTTTAGATCCTTTCGATCCAACCGATGCATGAGGCTCATAGGATCGGTACAGACACCGACTTTGTCACCATACACATAAGGCCTCCCTAGCTTTGGTGCAAAACACACGGCCACGAACTCCAGATGACGGACTGGACAATACCCCTCGTGCTCTTGCAACTAATGCGAGCCATATGCCATAACATTACCACGCTGTAGCAGCACGCAGTCTAATCCGCTGCCTAAGGCAGTGCCGTAGATCTCACAGCTTCTGGTTCCACTCGGCAAACTTAACACTGGCACCGCGGTTGACCAACTCTTTAACCCTTCACAGCTTGGGCATACTCGCGCATCTAAGCAATCCTTTTAGGATTTTCCTTGACAACGACGCGAGGGGTAATACTATCCGCGGGAAGTCCTCTACGATGCGCCTGTAGTAGCCATCCACACCAGAAACTCTGGATTTCCGCTACCGAGACAACACAGGCCACCCTCGTATTGCGACTAACAACGCTAGACCCACACACCCTCACTCTACCAACTAAAGGACCAAGAAGCGCTATGAGGATAATCCAAGACTCGAGTTCGGAGAGCTTGGTGTATACATGGTTCCTTCTTAACATCCACAAAACCAAGAGCAGATATTCAGAAACGATACCCTTCGCACTAAAATTACCCCCAATGTGTCGTCGATGAAGACGATCACAAACTGGACTAGGTACTCCATGAACGTTCTGTTCATCAGATCCATAAACACCGATGGCACATTAGTCAGCTCGAACGACATGACCATAAACTCAAAATGCCCATGTCTTGCGTTGAACACTGTCTTTGGGATATCGCTTTCCCTGATTCTCAACTGATAGTAACCAGACTTAAGATCCAACTTTAAGTACACCGATGACCCACCCAACTGATCAAACAGATCGCCAATTCTTGGGATCAGGTACTTGCTCTCTTTTATCAACTTGTTCAGTTCTCCATAACCGATTCAGAGTCGCAAACTACCGTCCTTCTTATACCCGAAAAGGACCGGTGTGCTCCAAGACGATAAACTTGGACGCACATACCCTTGCTCCATCAAATTTTCTAGTTGAACCTTTACTCCACTATCATCTTAGGCATCAACCTATAAGGAGAGCATGACACAGGTTTAGCACCTGGCACAACGAGATCGTGAAATCGATCTCTCGCTACGGTGGGGCTCCAGGGAGATTGTTCGGGAACACATCGGGATGCTCAAAAACCCACTGGGATACTACCCAGAGTGGACTTAGGCATTACAGCCTCCACTAACGTGAAGAACAGCTTTGTACCGATACAAAACTGTCTTGACCACCGAGAGGGCAGACGCCAGTGTCCTGCTCGATCCCTTCAGTTCCACAAATGTTGTCTCCTGCCCAACCCCCAGCTAGGTCTCCTTGCGGTTGCAAACGATAAAAGCCTTCTACACTAAAGGCTAGCCCAACAAAGATGATGTCAAACTCTACTAATGGCAGCAGCGACGCTAGCAAGTCGAATCCTTGACTTTCAATAAGACTCTTACCACACAGACTATATCTCCGCGCGCACTTGACGACTACTGGGTAGTAACCCATCCGGATTGCCAAGATTCCAAAATAAAGCCTAGAGCTTCCAGTTCTATGTAATCACACATAAGGCAAGAAGCAAGGTTGCTAACAATTAAACCATACCTGACGACCCGACGGTCGGCCACATGACCTCCTGCTGGCCAAGGATGTTCACTCCCGGTTGGGCCGGAGTAAACAGCGATGCGGCGGACGCCACCGCCTTGCCTTTCTCTTCAGATAACGACCCCGACTTCTTTTTGGACATTGGGCGTCCACTCCAACAATCCCGGGCATAGTGCCCCGGCTTTCCACAAACAAAGCATGCATCCGGGGTTTGAACCGTAGTCGCTCTAGATGTGCTAGAGGAAGGGACTACACCCGACCTCCTAGACTTCTTGTACCACCTACGGTACCCAGATTTTGAGGTTGGCATTTTGAACATCGTTTCCTTTACACCAGAGGCTTCAACTGCTCCTGCCAAAACTTTCCTTGTCTTCGGAGCACTCTCCCAACACTCTCTGGCGAGATGCCCTTTCTTGCCACAAGAATAACAATTGAGGGTAGCTCGGGTAGTGGATAACCCAGCCTCCTTTCTCGGCATCTTTCGATAGACAGTCCTTATAAGATCAGTAGGGTTTGGTACCCTATCCACTGGTACTTGGTGAGTTTTCCCCAACTCCACCTCCAAAGCTCTAGCCGACTCCACTAAAGCTCGGAATCCCAATAACTTTGGTCCTAGTAGTAGGATACGCAACTCGCTGCGCAGACCGTTATAAAATCTATCCACTATAGATTGCTCGCTTTCCTATTCAGAGCCTGGGTGGCGCCTTAACATAAGGAACGTCTGCAAATATGCGTCAACTGAATGCTCTCCCTGCACCACAGTCATGCTCATCTGCTGCTCTAAAAGACCTCCAAATGCCCTTTGCTCCAACATACCGCCCGATGTTGGGGCCATCTCAGGGACAAAGGGTTGCACATTACTCCCATGTTGTGTGTTGGTCACATCGAATACCGCTTCATCCACCCTTCTTATGGTTTCCAGAGACGTAGGGGTCTCAGGAACGTTACTTGGTGTCGTACTTTGCTCAGCAAACGTGTGTTCAGACTGCCACGCTCCACTTCCGGACACTTATAGTCGTTCAAAACACCATAAGTGACTGAACAAAATTTGCAAAAAGCAATTATAGGAACACGCAAGTTCCTCAAACATGTGTATTTTCATTCCTAAGTGGACATTCATGGGTTCTTTTCATGTTATAACGATGACGCACACACATGTGCTCACCACCCCTTAAAGTGAATTCGCCCACGAATTCATTTAAGCTTGACCGAAACCAGTAGTCTGATACCAATTTGTAACACCCCTATCCGTCACATAATATATAACAGTAGGTCCGGCCGGGGCCCGACGGCATATACCACGGACAGACTGGTTGGTTACGCGTTGAAACTATTCAACCAATCACAACGTACTACACAACACCTAGCGGAAGCAATTTATTAGAGTTGCAAAGAATAAAGAACCCTGCCAAGCATGAATGTCCACTACTCAAACCCATAGGAATATATAATACAGAAAATGGAAATAGCCTTATGGCCTTACAATAGTTTGCTTAATAAGAGCGTCTTCCAAACCTCGGCACGCAGGCCGGCCACACATGAGTACAAAAGGAAAAACACTCAAAACTTGGCCTTCGAGGGCCAGTACAGCAACTTGGGCTTTAGCCCGCTAATTACCTCTCGGATCCGCAGTACCTGCAAGCAACAATCCACCGCACAGTGGTAAACAAAGGCAACGGTCAGCTATGCTGACCAAATTATAACGATTCCGCCCCCAAACCGGGGCGGCAAAGCTTCTTCCCTACACTTGTTAGCAAAACAAGCAACACAGTAAAACAAGCATCTCATCATAGGTGCACGCTCTCACGGCCGTACACCCCGTGCTCTCAGGGCACATACTCGGCGAAGCCAGTCCGAACCCCGTCCGGTCCTCGACTCCACCACCACCCCCAGGGTGGCAATCTTTGTGAGCATTTAGTCTTCTCAGCCGCAGCCTAGACTCGATTCCAAACCTCGGTAAGTCCCACGTAAAACTTTAGGTCGCTTTAACCGAGCAGGTGGAGCGGTTAGGGGTACACTAGCCCGTTGCTCACCCCGCCATTGCCATTTGGCCACTGACGCGGACTAAGCTTCCCCAGTCCCAAATAACGATCAAACATGGTACGTAGCCCCGCTATGTACCCTGTTGGCTCCCGGGCCACCGATATGACAGAAATGCGTTTCCGTCCAGATTTCCGGGTGCACCTCGGGGTTAATCCCCCAGGTTCCCTGATGCATTCTACCGCATAGCAACCCGAAAATAATCACAACGCTCGGAGTCTTCTCCGGCTAGAGTATGCATAGCAAAACATCACTGATCCGGAAAACACGGCCGGGTAGGCTTCACACAACATGCCTATGTCCGTACTATGATTTCGGACTCTAACAAGGGGGACTTTACATATCTACCCCAAGGAATACCACAATCTCGCCGCACACTCGCGGGAGAGGGGTTTTCCCATGTAAAGGAAGAAGAGCTTCACATGCTCAAGAAGAGAATCGTTACCCTTTCGCTTTTCCTCGGCGCCATGACGTTCTAGATGGATGGAAAGCACCGTATCGGCCTCGCCTTCGCGGATCCGGACTCGGATCGCGATTTGGAGCTCCGAAGCTCCTCCGGTGACCGGATCTAGCTTCTTCTTCCTCCTCCAAGCTCTCTCCTCTCTCTAACTCTTAGAGAAAGAACCAACCAAAGGTAATGAGGGTTTCTAAACCCTATTCCCGGATAAAACATCCCAGCAATAGCCCCCCACCATTGGATCCAAATCTAAGGGAACGAACGGCCACGATTAGGCCTAAAATACAAAATCTGGCGCCGAACACGGGTTGCAATACGGCCGTGTGCCTGGCCGTGTAGCTCATTCGCCGTCTCGACCAAAATTGGAAACCAGCAACACGGCATGTGACACGACCTCCGACACGCTCGTGTCACCCGCGACACGCCCGTGTCGGGACCCGTGTCATGCCCCCCGTGTGCAATCGATCAACACTTCGCAGTCAGATAGGTACACGGCTGGGTGACACGGCATCAGACACGCCCGTGTCAAACTAGACACGCCCGTGTTCGTGCCCGTGTCACTGCCCGTGTACCCCACCTTACAGCCCAGGTGTGACACGTCCTGGGACACGCCCGTGTCCTAGGCCGTGTTCCACCACACGACCATCGTCGACCTGAACTGGTCGACTACACGGCCAGCTCGACGGCCCGAGCTCGACACGCCCGACACGGCCTCCGACACGCACGTGTCGGGGCCCGTGTCACCTGCACCAAAACCTTGTCTTGGCCAAAAGTGATCCCCGTCGCTCCTACAACATTTTGGGGTGTTACACACTTCCTCTCCATCTCCAAAAGAATAGCCTGCCTCCTCTCCTCCTTCTCCTCCACATGTGTCTACCCCCATCTCCATATCAACCACAACAATTTCCTCAACCATAACCATCTCTTCCCCCATTACCATCTCATCACCTCTTTCACCTCCAGCCACTTCAGAAACATTCCACCCACTCCACTATTATCCACCTCTTACCATTCCATCATTCAATATATTGGAAGACTCCTTCATGGATGATTTCCCTTCCTCTCCTCTATAGCTTGCTTCTACCTCCTCCTACCAACAACTACTTCAAGATATACTCTCCCAATAATCCTTCACTCCATCCATCTCCACTCCTATACCATCCATCTCCACCATCCCTATCTCTCAACCATCCATTCTACCATTCGCCACAGCATCAACTGCAGTCCATCCACCATCAGTTCCAGCCACCTCTTCCTCCACCTCTACACAAGTATTCCTTGAGCAAGTGGATCTTTCAGCTCTGGTTGATAGGCTTTATGGGATACTAGCCCCCAAGCTAGTAGCCCAACTGGAGACCTCCTTGCCTCCACTCCTCAAATCTATACAGGAGCTATCTAACAGGCTGTCTGCTATCTCCTCTTCTCAGGCAATTCCTTCAATGGAGTGCCTTGATCTAGTCCTGACTGAATCAAGGCAGGGAGAGATGCCTTATGAAGCTGAAGAAGTGCATGCTGCTGCTCTTGTACCAGTGTTTACAGTGGACCTCAGGTCACTGCTGTGTGCTTTTGATATTCTTCACAGAAGATATTTACCAACTCAGGGAGTTGAAGACCTCACTAAGTCCAGTTTGCCAATTTGAGAATGTGATCCCAGCCTGATTATATCATATGTTAATTCTCTTAAGGCTGAGGATGCTGTAGCTTCTGTTTGTATTGTTGCTGTTGCTGTTATATCTGTTGAATCTACTGACATTGAAATGTTGTCTGCTGATGCTGATACTGCTGCTGCTTAAGAATTGGCTAGTTTTTTGGAAAAAAAAGTTTCTGAGACTCCTGCTGTTTCATCTGCTCCACAAGTGTCTGTTACTTCATCTGCTCCTGCTAAAGTTCCTGCTGCTGTCCCAACACTTCCTGCTCCTGTTGCTCTTGAGAAATCAAAAATCCAAGAGGAATACATCAAGAGAATAGATGATCTGTATGACAGACCATAGAGTTCTGATAGTGACAAGTTTAATACTGAATCTGATGACTCTGCTGACACCATTGCCAAAAAGAGGAAAGCTAGAAGCAAAGCTATGATGAAAGTTCCTCCTGCAAAGGCCAAAGATGTTAATGACATACCTTATTACATTCTACATGACTACCAGATAACAGAGCCCTGGATGTAATATTCCAAAAATCAGTTAAAGGCTATGAAAAAGAAAAGGAAACTGGATAAGTATGAGAAAGGGTCCTCCCAGGATAAGCCTCCTCCTCCTCCTCCTCCAGACTCAGGATCAGGTGGAGGCTCAGCCTTTCAAACCTCTGCTTCAAAGCAAATCTCCTCCCAATCTTCCCAGAGATATAATCCCAGAGGACAATATCAAAAAAGTTATCAGTCTAGAAGAGGTCAACACAGAGGAAGTCAGAAAGAATATAGAACTTATTCCAGACAACAAAGGGAAGGACAAGGGCATATGGACTCAACTCAAGGTCCTTTCCTTTACAAACTCAGAGATACTGTTGTTACAAGGACATCTACTACTTCAGAAACCATAAATTGATATGAACCTTCAATTCCTTTTGAGGATCCAGAAAACAATCCTCTATCTTGGACTGCCAAGATGAAAGAACTTGCTGCTCTAGATCAATTGAAAAAGGCCAGAGAATAAGGTAAAGATACTTCCAATATCTCTACTCTTTCAGAGCAAAGAAAGGCAGAGCTGGAGAAATATGCTTCAAGGAAGTTATTTGACCCAGAGGATTACCTGAAACTGCATCCTGAGGCTGTAGTTCCAAGGCCCAGATCCTAAACCTCCTTAGGTGCAGAAGATGACAGAAGATCAAAGAAAGAGGCTCTCAATCCCAATAGAGAGATTGTATTTAAGAAAGAAAGTGAAAGAAAATGATCTCTGTAAGCAGGAAGTACATTCATCTTTAAACATTTGCTGATATTCTATCTGAATGCTGCCATGTCATATATTCTGCTCTGTTGTTTTAAATTTTGCTTTTCTGTATATGCTTTTGTATTTCTTACTGAGTCCTGTAAATAGTAATCCTAACCCAAATAGGGGGAGATTGTTGGAACACCCTATTACTAATTTGGGCAAGGATCACTATGTTTTTATGAAATTTTTTTGACCTAGATGTATAGTTGAAAAGGTCAAATTAGAATGAGTCTAGGGCTTAGAATTTAGGTATGAAGTTGCCCCAAGGACCATTCAAAGATCAAGCCTTAGAGCTGAGACAAAGACAAATTTCGTCGAACTCAGTTCGACGAAACGTCGAACTTTGTTCGACGCTCTCTGAGCTCAACTCTGCTGAGTCGTAGAACTCCGGCTGACGATCTACGAGTTCAGATCGACGATCTACGAGCTCAGATTGACGATCTTCTTTCAGCTACTTTCTCAGTCGCTGAGCTCAGTTCGACGATCGTAGAGCTCAGTTCGACGTTTTCTGTCTGCTGTGTTAATCCAATCTTTGAGCTCAGTTCAACGATCGTAGAGCTCAGATTGACGATTTCTGTGAGAGATCGACGCCTTTAGAATTCAAATTCAAGGATAGTTATGGATTATAATCAGAATTAAATCCTGCATTGATTGCAAAGGATTTCCTAGCCGTTTCAATCAATCTGATGCAAGTTTAAAGGAAAGACTAAATGGAATATTGCTTAGGACTTTCCCCAGATACAGTTGTCTATTATGGAAGTCATTTATGACTGATTAAACGGCCGTCTAAGAGAATATCTGATATACTCCTTCAGTTTTCATTTTGGATAGAACAGATACACAAGATATAGTGATCAATACAGACAATACGAAGAGATACAGAAGAATTAGATTACATTACAGAAGATTGAACAACACAATTTCTCTCATCAAGATTTCAACTTCTATGATTTACAAATCTACTGAATCTTCAAGTGTTCAAAGGCTTCAACATCAAGGACTCCAGACACCAAATATTTCAGCATCTGCTGGAATCATCTTTTGCTGGAGATCTGAAGCTTTTGAAGGCCTATCACCCTAGCAAAGCTTTCACTCCTGAACCATTTTACATCTCAGGGGGAGCTTCGACAACATAAACAATCCACTAGTCTTCTCTCTGTGATTTGAGACAGAGAAGACATCATCATCTCTTTCTTTTTCTTTTCCTGCAGTAAAAGGGTTATTAAAACTCCCTTTAAAAGTTCTGAATCTGGTTCTGAGAGCCTTCTCAAAACTCAGTGGTGGCAAGACACCTTATCAAAAAATCTAGATCTGGTTTTTGAGAACCTTATCAAAAGCTCATTGGTGCCCAGGACACCAGATCAACTCATCCTGCAGTGGATTCCAATAAAGGGTAGTAGAAGAGTGGATGTACCCAAGTTTTTGGGGAACCACTATAGATCCTTGTGTCTTCTGGTTGCTGTGTGTTTGTTATTGTTGTGTGCTATGTGATTCTTATTTCTTACTTTAACTTTGTTTTTCTACAAGCACCTTACACATATAATTAAATTAAATCTTCCACTGCCTTATAATTTTTAATTGTAAACATTATTTTAAAATACTCTATTCACCCCCCCTCTAGAGTCAAGGTAGATATTTCTCTTACTTTCAGAGTGGTCGGTAAATACGATAACTTTAGATAGCGTTATATACGAGCAAAACATATCAAATGTGAAAACGACGGCTAAGAGTTCCTTTTCTGTTGTTGTGTAATTTTCTTGTGCGGAAGTGAGCGTCTTGCTAGTGTAATAAATTTGATGAAAATATTTTTTTATGCGTTCGCAAAGAACGGCACCTACGGCAATATTACTAGCATCACACATAATCTTTAACAAAAGGGACCAATCGGGCGCCACTAAATTGGGAGAATTTATAAGTTCTTGTTTTATAAAATTCAATGCGGACTCGCATTCGCTACTAAAGACAAAACTAGATTTCTTTTCCATGAAGCGAGTAAGAGGCTTTGTTTTTTTTAGAAAAGACTTGAATAAAGTGCCTATAAAAGCCTGCGTGGCCTAAGAAACTCCTAATGGATTTTACGTTGGAAGGCGGGGGAAGTTTTTCTATAATTTCTACCTTGGCCTTATCTATCTCCATCCCCTTAGACGAAATCTTATGGTCGAGAACCAAAACTTCTCAAACCATAAAGTTACACTTTTCCCAATTCAAAATGAGATACGTGTCCTCGTATTGCTGGAGGACATAATCTAGATTACAAAGATAAGCTTGGAATGAGCATCCGAATACAGAGAAGTCGTCCATAAAGACTTCCATGATGTCTCCTACCAGCTCGCCAAAGATTGCCAGCATACATCTTTGGAATATAGCTGGCGCATTGTAGAGGCCAAATGGAATTGTTCGTTAGGCGAAGGTGCCAAGCGGGTAGGTAAAAGTTGTTTTATCTTGGTCATCAGGGGAAATGGGTATTTGGAAAAACCCCAATAAATAATCAAGAAAACAATAATATGGATGATCGGATAAACTCTCCAGAATTTTGTCTAAAAATGGTAGTGGGAAATGGTCATTACGGGTTGCATCATTAAGTTTCTTATAATCGATGCACAAGCGCCAACCCGTAACAGTACGAGTTGGGACAAGTTCATTGTGCTCTTTTTCCACTACAATTAGACCGCCCTTCTTGGTCACGACATGAATGAGACTAACCCAAGTAAAATCTGAAATAGGATAAATAACCTGCATATAATAATTTAATTATTTCGGCTTTAATGATGCTTTCATGTTTGGGTTAAGACATTGCTGCGGCTGAATGGTTTTGCGGCAATTATCGGCTAGGAAAATCTTATGGGTACAAAAAGTGGGGTTAATCCCATTAAGATCAGAAATTTGCCACGCAATTGCGTGATGATATTTAAGCAAAAATTCAAATTAATTGGAAGTCTCCAAATCGCTTAAATGCAAAGAAATGATAACGGGAAGGATATCATTTTTTCCCCAAAAGGTGTATTTGAGAGATTCGGGTGGGGGTTTGAGGTCTATGATGGGCAGTTCTTCTAGCGAGTTTTTGATTCTAATGTCTTTCGAACCAATTGGTTCGAAAGGCAAATCTAGAGATTTATCCTCTTCGCAGTTAAAATTTTCGAGCGCAAAAATATCGTCGTTAAGAAAAATTGACCCGAAAATAGGAGATAACGATCTTCATCTCCAACCCGATGGAGGAGATGATCGTTAATCAAATCAATTAATGCGCAGGAGGTGGAGAGAAAAGGGCGACCAAGTATAATTGATACATCAGTGTCCTCCTCTATGTCCAAGATGACGAAGTCTACCGGAAAGATAAACTTATCAACTCAGACAAGGACGTCCTACACTACCCCGACGGGGAACCTAACCGAGCGATCCATTAATTGGATATGCATATTAGTAGGGTCCGGAGTGCCCAAACCTAATTTTTGAAAGAGCGAGAATGACATTATATTAATGCTCACGCCTAAATCTACAAGGGCGTATTTTACTAATATATTGCCAAAAAGGCCCGAGATGGAAAACCGTCCTGGGTCATTTGGTTTTGGGGGAAATTTATTAGTATGAGCAACCCAACAGCCTGTTTTGAGAGAGATATGCAAAATATTTTCTAATTTTTGTTTATTAGAAAGAAGTTCTTTCAAATATTTCACATACTTTGACATCTGCGAGATCACCTTGTAGAAGGGAACATTAATATGAATTTGTTTTAATAGTAAAATAATTTTTTTTATTGCGCGTCCTTACGCTCATTATCTAACCTATGCGGATACGACAAGGCCTTATTTAAAATAATTTTTTGGTTTAAAATCCTTAAAGACGGCGTAATCGAAGAAGGGGGAAGAGGGGTCGGAGGAGAAATATGTACCAGCGGCTCAATCCGTTTTGGATCGACCACCTCCTTACCGCTTCAGAGAGTTATAATATTGCCATTCTCCCGAGGGTTGGACTCCGTGTTTCCCAGCAGTTCCCCGAGCGCGAGCTCAGATATTATTCTTGTCAGTTGTCCAACCTATAGTTCAATATTTTTTAGCGATCCGGTGATGTTCCAGATATTTGACTGATTGGACGCTATGTATTTATAAAAAAATTCCTCAATGGGAGAAGGTTTCGTAGGAGGAGGCATGAAAAATGCGGGCGCAAAAGAATTTGGAGGGCGTTGTGCGTTCTTCGCATTGCTCTAATTGAAATTGGAGTGATTCTTCCAACCCGGATTATAGTTGTTACTATAAGGGTTGTTGTTGGGGTTGAAGGAAGGATGACCCAAATTTCCCATGAAGTCGACGAACTCTTCGACCATGCAGACTGATGGGCTAAAACCCGAACAGGCAAGTGTACCTGTTGAATCGTAGTATCAAGGTCGTAATTAAAACTCGGGGATGTCAAGTACTGCTACTCACGCTCGAACTATTATCCTACCGGAAAACTGTTGGGATTTGAGAATTTTTTAAAAGTAAAATAAACGATAATTTTTAGACGAAAAACTTATATTAAAAAGATAGCATTCGATCAATGATTCACCATAAAATGAAATGAGAGGGATAAAAAGGTATATTTTTCAATTTGCAAATCATACTCGACCGTGACGGATCCGATAATAGGAAATAATCTCGCTAGAGAATTAAATCCCCCGACTTATAGACATTTTGACCGAAATCTCTTTCTAGTAAAAAAGGCCTAAAGCCGCATTATCGAGGTGACCCGCACTATTGGATTTGACTCCAATCCGGAATATTTACGTCATCCTATCTCTAGGGTTGCGTTCAACTCCTTCCTTCTTTGAGTGATCTTTCACATTCACGAGCCTCTCGGCTACTCAAATATGAGATCCAAAGCCCACTACCGTATACCGGAAATACAGAGTCGACAAAATAAAAATCAAAGAAGGATCGAGTAAACTTAAGCAAATATAAAACTATGAAATAAAAGAAACACTCATCTCATTTTATGGATCCTCACGATCGAAGGCTAAGAGAAATTAGTTATGCATAATTGAAAGGAAAACCATAATAAAAAGAGAAGAAAATTTCATTAATAGCAATTTATAAAAAGAGAAGTACACAATGCTTAAAACAAAACAATATTAATATCTCTTAAACAAAATGAAATTACAACAAGGCAAACTAGGCAATACAATTACAAAAGCTCTCTTGACTTGTACTCTCCACTTGCTCTCTCCAAAAGCCAACTTCCAAAACATGAGACCATGGGCTCCTTTTATAGAATAGGAGGGAAAATTCTAGAATGAAGAGGAGAAGAAGGGACACAAGGGAGGGGCCGGCCATGCATGGTGAGGTGGGTTCATGCATGCAATTAATGAAGGGAGAGAGAAAAAGGTGGGTTCATGCATGCATTTTCATTTTAAAAAATGAAAAAGAAACAAAATAAAAATAAGAGGGGGGATGGATGGGTTTAAATGAGAATGAGAGAAAGGGAAAGAGGGGTGAATGAGAAATAAATAAGAGAGATGGGGTGAGTGGGGAGAGTCATGAGGAATAAAGAGAAGA
Source organism: Platanthera zijinensis (assembly GCA_039513925.1). Lineage (NCBI taxonomy): Eukaryota > Viridiplantae > Streptophyta > Magnoliopsida > Asparagales > Orchidaceae > Platanthera > Platanthera zijinensis. The sequence continues at coordinate 132,543,955 of CM077081.1, forward strand.
GAAAATAATAAAGTGGATAGAGAGGTGATGAATGAGGGGGGGGGGGGGCGGCCATGCATGAATGGGGGGAGAAATATGAAAATAAATTGATGAAAAGGAGGGAGGGATCAGGCCATGCATTAAATGGGGAGCCATGCAAAGTGGCTAGATACATGCATTTTCGGATTGCACTGTGGAGGAGGCTTGGGATTCTCTTGGAGAGGGTCAGGCTACACCAATGTGGCATAAAAGAAGTGGTTTGGGCTGCTGCATCATTGAAATGGGCTGCTCAATTGAAGTGGGCTGCTACACTTGGAGGCTTGGGTTGGACATGTTGGAGGGCTGCATCATGTAGGCTCGGGTTGGACTTTGGAGAAGGAGGGCTGCACCATGTTGCTCTTGAACCTACAAAATAATAATTAAAACATTAGACACTTTACCATAACATATCATGATATAAAATATAAATAAAACTAAACATAAAACATAACAATTCATACTATTAATTAGTTATAAAAACTAAACAAAATAAACATAGCATTAATCATTATAACATAACATTAGTTGTTTGAAACTAAACTATAACAAAGATAATAATATTTATAAATAAAACTAAACATAACAATAACATAAAACCTAAAATAATAACAATACATATAATAAAACTACAGATTCTTATATTATAACAATAACACAACAACATCATAACAAGAATACAAAAACACAAAATTATAATAAAACTTAGGAATTTTGACTACTTAATTACCCCAAAAAAGGATGACTAAAACTAGTCATCAAATTCCCCCATGCTTAGACATTTGCTTGCCCTCAAGCAAATAGAAATAAAAAAACGAGGAAAAAAACCAAAAAAGAAAGCAAAAGATATTTTTTTTGTTTTTTAAAGTTCCATAGTTAAGAAAACCAAAACATGAAAAATTAAACTATCCTAATTTCCATGTTATCAACTAGTGGGGTGAGAAATGCACAATAGAAAACTTGAAAGTGGAGGCCTAAAAATCTCATTAAAACATAAGAAAAGTTTACAGATTTCTAAATCTTAAAATAAGGCATCCAAAATAAATGAGAATAAGGAAAACAAAAATAGAGGTTCTAAATAAACGACGCATTAACAAACTACTAGGTTGCTAGATAAAAATTAACCCTAAACACCTCAAGGTAACCTCCAAAGAAATCCATCAATGATTGTGGCCATAGGCTTGTCTGTTCACACTTTCTCCACTACGCGAATTTACGTTCTAAAGATTAATAGGACTTAAATAGGCGTTAAGACTTGGCTTAGGTAAATAATTAGGGTGTGAAAAGCAAAGATAAAAAAGAAGGCTAAGACACACACTAAACCAAGGTTGAGCTCAAAATCAATAAACCATAACCAAAATGAGAAATGATAAGTATGTCATTTCTCCAATTAAAATAAAGACACAAAACAAGGGCATACATTTTTTCTTTTATAAATTTGGCCAAACATAAACCTATTTTTTTATTTATTCCTTTTTATTTATTTATTTTGATTTTTCATTTTTTTTTCATTTATATAAACATAAATATTTTGGAAAGCTCCAAATGTAAGATAAAAATTCCTTTTCATTTTTTCAAAAAGAGACAACCCATCACACAATGATTTTTAAAATGAAGCTCAAGGTTTAGTGTGCAATAGGAAGGGCATTTTTGGCTTTGGTGAAAATAATGAAATGCAAGGTGGAGCTAAATCAAAAAAAGAAAAAAACATGGACAAGGCCCAAAATTATTTTGCAATGGTAATTTTTTTGGTGGGCAATAAAAGCTCAAACTAGCTAAAGGGTGGCCTAAATCATTTCTAAAGTACGTAAAAATGATGCAAATGTTTCGAGAGTAGCTTGGGACAAGTTTTAGACACCAAGAAAGACTACCCCACAAATGAAAAAGAGCTAATATTACCTAGCAACCATTCGTAAGCAACTAATCGAATTAAAAGACATAACTACAAATTGTTAACTTATAACATAAAAAATGGATGCATATATTTAAGAAAAAGAAAGTAGTAAACTAAGCTATGTTAAAATGATAAGTTTAGAACGTTGTTTCAAAGAAATTTAAATAGAACTAAGGAACCGTACAGGCCTACACATCACTAGAAGAAACATAAAAATAAAGATAGAAAATAATTTTAGATTTTGTTTTTCAAATAGATTTTAGCAATTTTTTTTTCTTGAAAATTTTTTTGGATTCTTGATTTTCTAATTTTTTGGGTTTTGTATTATATAATTTTTTTATATTTTTGATGAAGTTAAAATAAAAAGCAATGCTATTAAAATATCTATACTATTTTTTTTGAAATTTAAAAGAAACTAAACCCTCCCTCATACTTAGATTCTTCATTGTCCTAAATGAAAGAAAAAGAAAAAAAATGAGAAAGAGAAGGAGATTGAGAATGAGAGAACAATGCAGAAAGTAAATGAAATAAACAAAATAAGACTTCCCCGGGTTTATTAGATGAAGGCGGTTGTCGCTCCCCCATACTTGCTTTGTAGTGCACTTGATCGTTAGCAGGTTTGACTTGATCCATCTTGAAATCAGCAACGTTGGAGCGGCGCTCATGAACTTGCCTGGTTGGCCTCCGGAAGGAAGAGCAAAATAAAAGCAGAAAAAAATAGATTCCGTGGGCAGGTGCCCAAAATTGTTCTTTATTACAACAATTTAAAGTCCGAATAAAGTTAAAAGTTTTAATAATAATAATAATAAGTCCAAAATAAAAAAAAATGTTCCACAAATAGATAAATATTTAAGAGTCCAAGACAAGATCCTCCGTTGCAGGAGACACAGAATCATTTGAAAAAATAAAGTATAAGTCTATGACCATTCACTTTAAAATAGCCTTTATCCGGGTGCGAGAGTAACACAGTTCCATCAGAAAAGACTTCCTTGTCCGTAAACGGTCCAGACCAACGAGATTTAGATTTTCCAAAGAAAATACATAGACGTGTATTTAAAAGAAGAACTTGATCGCCTGGCTTAAAATTTTTATGGTGGCGAAAGTTCTTATTGCGATAAATTTTTTTTTCCAGGGTCGGGTGGTTTATCAAAATGATTTTTCAAATTTTTATCATTTTCAAAAATAATATTCTCAAGATTCTTTTGTCTAAAATCAGTCATTTTCGAATTTTGCTTGTACGGACATAACAGTGTTTTCAAAAACATTTGATGAACGTTCAAAAAAAGAAGAAGAAAAATTCCTTGGAGAAATATAGGAGTCTTCTTTTTATTCATCAATGAAAAAGCAAGAATCATCATTTTGTAAAGAGTTTTTCATAGATTTGTTAATATCAAATGTAACTTCCTCATCTCCCACATGCAGAAAAAGTTTTCCGTCACTCACATTTATGATTGCGCGAGCGGTGGCTAGGAAGGGACGACTAAGGATAAGAGGGACCTCGATGTCCTCTTCAATATCGAGAATGACAAAATCCATCAGGAAGATGAATTTGTCGACCTTCGCTAGCACATCCTCAACAACACCTAACAAATACTTAATTGATCGATCAGCTAATAGAATACTCATGCGCGTAGGGCTGAGAGTGCCCAAACATAGCTTCTTGAATAAAGAAAAGGGCATCAAATTGATGCTCGCTCCTAGATCCGCTAACGCATGTTTAACGAACAAATCACCAAAAATGCAAGGAATGGAAAAACTACCCGGATCGTTTATCTTTTTAGGAAGATTAGAGTTTTTAACAACCGCCGAGCATTCTTCATTTAAGGTTACATGCGATAAATTTTCTAATTTCTTCTTGTTCGTTAATAAATCCTTAAGATATTTCACATACTTAGGCATTTGACTAATCACTTCATGAAATGGCAAATTAATATGAATTTGTTTAAATATTTCAAGGAAGCGCTGATATTGATTATCTAGCTTATCTTTCCTAAGTCGAGCCGGATAAGGAGGTGGCGGAAATTCCTTTATAACAATCAGAGCATCATTTTGAACGTCATCATTTTCTTTTCCAAAATCAGAAAAAACAGATATATCTTTTTCTTTATCAAAAGTAGAATTTTCATTTTCCGTGGGGATATTTGTTTCCACAACAGGAGGGACAATCACCTTTGGCTCTTCCCTTGTGGTGGGCTCGTTAACAACCTTACCGCTCCAAAGGGAAATCGCATTTGCGTGCTCCCTTGGGTTAGGTTCAGTGTTCGAGGGAAGAGTTCCAGGTGGTCTCTCGTAAAAAGCCTTGGCAAGTTGCCCGACCTGGTTTTCTAAACTTTTCACGGACCCAGTTAGACTTCTAATATTAGCTTCGTTCGGACTTATATATTTAGAAAAGATCTCTTCCAAAGGGGAAGGTTTTTGAAATTTTTGGTTTTATTGTGGTGGTGGTGTAAAATCGTACGGTGGGCGTACGACATTAACATTATTACTCCAAGAAAAATTAGGATGGTTACGCCATCCAGGGTGATAAGAGTTTGAAGAAGAATTAAAACCAGGAGGTGTAGAAAAATTAGAAAAAGCAAAAAAATTATTGGCAGAATTATTTTGAGCAGGCCTGGGTATATTCCCCAAATAATCCACCTGCTCGACAGCAGTAGCAGCATTCAAATTTTCAAATACCTTAGCAGTGGAGGCAGCAGTTATCTCTGAAATCTTCTTGTTTAGCATTTCCACTTGCAACGCCAGTTGCGACACCGAATCCACTTCATAGATACCTGCAGGTTTAGATGGGCAAGTCCTAGACGAATTCCACTAATAAGTGTTCAACGCCATGTCCTCGATAAGCTCAAGAGCGGCTTCCCGAGTTTTGCGGTCCAAAGAACCAGCGGAAGCGGCATCTATCATTTGCTTAATTTCTTTATTTAGCCCATTGTAAAATGTTTGGACCTGTAACCATACAAGCAGAGCATGATGTGGGCATCTTCTCAAAAGTTCTTTGAACCTCTCCAAGTGTCATAGAGGGTCTCAGAAGCAATTTGAGAGTATGATGTTATATCATTTCTTAGCTTAGCAGTTTTGGCGGGGGGGGATATCTTGCAAGAAATTTTTCAACTAATATGTTCCAAGTAGTGATTGATCCTCTTGGAAGAGAACTAAACCACTGTTTGTCTTTTGTTCTTAAGGAGAAAGGGAAGAGTCTTAGCCTTATAGCATCGTCTGAAACACCATTGATTTTAAAGGTGTCACAGATTTAAAGAAAACTAGCAATATGTAAGTTTGGATCTTCATCTTGTAATCCGTCGAACTGTACATATTGTTGCACCTTTTGTATGAGCTAGGCTTAAGCTCGAAGTTATTTTTCGCAATCGCAGGTCGAACAATACTTTTTCCTGTTTCCTCCATGTTGGGTCGAGCATAATCAGACATGGTCCTTTGCTGAGCCATTCCTGGGTTGGGATCTCCCATTTCAGAATTGAAATTACAATCGCCGTAGGAATCCTCAACCATTGTTTGAGATGTGGAAGCCCCGAATCGTAGTTATCTCCGAAAGGAGCGTTCGATTTCTGGGTCCAAATCAACAAGTAGTAACGGATTCGTGCGGGTCAAGCACTAGAAATAAAACGAAAGGGAATGAAAATAAAAACTTGAAGAAAGAAAAAAGAGAAGATAAGATTTTTTTTTATTTTTGCAGAAGTAATAGCGAAAGCGTTTTCAAAATATTGACGAAGAAGTCCCCGGCAACGGCGCCAAAAACTTGATGGGCTAAAACCCAAATAGGCAAGTGTACCTGTCAAATCGTAGTATCAAGGTCGTATTTAAAACTCGGGGATGTCAAGTACTGCTACTCACGCTCGAACTATTATCCTACCAGAAAACTGTTGGGATTTGAGAATTTTTTAAAAGTAAAATAAACGATAATTTTTAGACGAAAAACTTATATTAAAAAGATAGCATTCGATCAATAATTCACCATAAAATGAAATGAGAGGGATAAAAAGGTATAGTTTTCAATTTGCAAATCATACTCGACCGTGACGGATCCGATATTAGGAAATAATCTCGCTAGAGAATTAAATCCCTTGACTTATAAACGTTTTGACCAAAATCTCTTTCCAATAAAAAAGGCCTAAAGCCGCATTATCGAGGTGACCCGCACTATTGGATTTGACTCCAATCCGGAATATTTACGTCATCCTATCTCTAGGGTTGCGTTCAACTCCTTCCTTCTTTGAGTGATCTATCACATTCACGAGCCTCTCGGCTACTCAAATATGAGATCCAAATCCTACAACCGTATACCAGAAATACGGAGTTGACAAAATAAAAAATCAAAGAAGGATCGAGTAAACTTAAGCAAAGATAAAACTATGAAATAAAAGAAACCCTCATCTCATTTCATGGATCCTCATGATCGAAGGCTAAGAGAAATTAGCTATGCCTAATTGAAAGGAAAACCATAATAAAAAGAGAAGAAAATTTCATTAATAACAATTTATAAAAACAGAAGTACACAATGCTTAAAACAAAACGATATTATTATCTCTTAAACAAAATAAAATTACAACAAGGCAAAACTAGGCAATACAATTACAAAAGCTCTCTTGACTTATACTCTCCACTTGCTCTCTCCAAAAGCCAACTTCAAAAACATGAGACCATGGGCTCCTTTTATAGATGAGGAAGGAAAATTCTAGAATGAAGAGGAGATGAAGGGACACAAGGGGGGCCGGCCATGCATGGTGAGGTGGGTCCATGCATGCAATTAATGAAAGGAGAGAGAAAAAGGTGGGTTCATGCATGCATTTTCATTTTAAAAAATGAAAAAGAAACAAAATAAAAATAAGAGGAGGGATGGATGGGTTTAAATGAGAATGAGAGAAAGGGAAAGAGGGGTGAATGAGAAATAAATAAGAAAGATGGGGTGAGTGGGGAGATGCATGAGGAATAAAGAGAAGAGAAAATAATAAAGGGGAGAGAGAGGGGATGAATGAGAGGGGCCGGCCATGCATGAATTGGGGGAGAAATATGAAAATAAATTGTTGAAAAGGAGGGAGGGAGCAGGCCATGCATTAAATGGGGAGCCATGTAAAGTGGCTGGATACATGCATTTTCGGATTGCACTTTAGAGGAGGCTTGGGCTGCTCTTGGAGAGGGCCGGGTTGCACCAATGTGGTATAAAAGAAGTGGTTCGGGCTGCTGCATCATTGAAATGGGCTGCTCAGTTGAAGTGGGCTGCTGCACTTTGAGGCTCGGGTTGGACATGTTGGAGGGTTGCATCATGTAGGATCGGGTTGGACTTTGGAGAAGGAGGGATGCACCATGTTGCTCTTGAACCTACTAAATAATAATTAAAACATTAGACACTTTACCATAACATATCATGATATAAAATCTAAATAAAACTAAACATAAAACATAACAATTCATACTATTAATTAGTTATAAAAACTAAACAAAATAAACATAACATTTATCATTATAACATAACATTAGTTGTGTGAAACTAAACTATAACAAAGATAATAATATTTATAAAAAAAACTAAACATAACAATAACATAAAATAAAAACAATACATATAATAAAACTACAGATTCTTATATTATAACAATAACACAACAACATCATAACAAGAATACAAAAACAAAAAATTATAATAAAACTTAGGAATTTTGACTACTTAATTACCCCAAAAAAGGATGACTAAAACTAGTCATCACAGACGTTAGGTGGAATAAAACAAGGCGTAGTGGAGGAGGCAGCAGACATCTCCGCCACCTTCTTTGTTAACCTTTCAACTTAAAGGGTTAAGAAAGATGTGGCATCCACTTCAAAAAGATGGCCTTCTGCTTAGCGCGTCCCCGCGGGACGTTCCACTAGTAGGTGTTCATATCCATCTCTTCGATAAGAGCTTGGGCAACTTCGAGGGTTTTATTATTTAAAGATCCCCTAACAGCCGCGTCAATCATTTGACGTGTCTGATAGTTAATCCCGATGTAAAAGATTTGGACCAGCAACCACGCTGGCAGCGCGTTGTGCGGACACTTGCGGAGGAATTATTTAAACCTCTCTGAAGTCTCAAATAGTGACTCGGGATCGTTCTACATAAACGAGGAAATATCCGCCCATAACTTTGCAGTTTTTGGGGGCGAAAAATACTTCGTTAAGAACCGCTCTGCAAGCTTGGCCAAGGTGGTGATACATCATCGCGGGAGGGAATTCAACCATGCCTTGGCTTTAGATTTAAGGGAAAAAGGAAATAAGAGCAAGCGAACGACATCATCGGTGATGCCATTATTCTTAAAGGTGTCACCTATTTCTAAAAAATTAGATAAGTGAACATTCGGGTCCTCATCCGGCAGTCCATCGAATTGCACAGCGTTTTGGATCATTTGAATGACACTCGATTTATTTCAAAATTATTGTTTGCCATCATAGGGAGAAAAATACTAGACCCAGTATCATCCAACTTAGGTCGGGCGTAATATGACATAGTACGCTCGGCCGCTTGGGCAGGGTTAGGGTCGGCCATAATTACGACAGAAGGTTCTCCGATAGATTCTTCGGGGTCTAAAAAATGATTTCGGCATTGAGATCGAATATGCGCAAGGGAGCATTCAATCTCAGGATTGAAATAAAAGTTTTCAGACTCCGAGGGTTGTCCACGGGTCATACACCCTAAAATATAAATTAAATAATAAACTCTTTTTTTGGGTTTTAAGTAGATTTTTTAAGTTCTCTTTTTTTGGAAAATAGGTAAAATTAATAGACTCGGGAATTCAAAATAGCAACACGAAGAGATCCCCGACAATGATGCCAAAAACTTGTTGTGCATGGGGTTCATATTCCGCACAATTCGATTAGGAGGCAAGTGTACCTGTCGCAAGTTATATAAGATATTCTGGTGGGGAATATCGAGGTCGAATATTTCCCAGGGCCAGTTGACTATTTGTACTCCTTTTGGAGGGACAATTATTTTACCGAAAATAACTTGTCCGGTTTTAGTTAACTAAAGCGGTTATAAAAGGGAGTTGTAAAAAAGGACTAAGAAAAATTTGATGAAGGGTTAACGCTCGACATCGAATTGGATCGAAACTAAAACGACTCTTAATAATTAAAGATCTTAGTTTTCAAATTAATTAAAAGCAACTTGGTCGTGGATGGTTCCACAAACATGAGCTCACCTAGTTCTAGGAATATCGCACACCTGAATATTAAGACTATTTGACCAAACTCTCGTCCGACGAAGGATTCCTCTTAATGTCAGCTTTACGCTAAGAACCCCGCTATTGGGTGGGGAACCCAATCCGGTAGAATTATGCTTCTCCTCTCTCGAGGGTATGCACACAACTCTTTTTATCCAAGGGTGATCAGTCCATACGCATGGCCTCTCGATAAGCTAGCGTATGGATAACAAAAATAGAGCCCACACATCGATATGTGGTTCTACGCGTCGTATACCCGGGGCAAACCTTAAGCCCTTTAATTAAATTGAGAAAAAGATCCTTTAATTATTTAGAGTGATTTTATATGTCCTAATTGTAACACCTCTACCCGTCAAGAAGAATATAATAGAGGGTCCGGCCGGGGCCCCACACCATATTCCACTAACAGGCGGAGACGCTACGAACTAATATCATAACCAACGCATCCTAACACAGAGCATTCTAGCGGAAGTTTCACGGTTGAATATTTGATCTCAAGATAAAGAACACTGTCCACTATAACATAGGAATGTATACAAACATCAAAAGAGTCTGGCCTTAAGGCCTTACAACAATTTCTCTGAACAAGAGTGTGGATTACAGACATCGACACGCAGGCCAGCCACACATGAACAAAAGAAACAAAACAATGCCTTCGAGGGAAGCAACGCAGCTTTGGGCTTCAGCCCACTAAGTCCCGCTTGGACCAGCACCTCCATTACCTGTAAGAACCAATCCACTAAGCGGTGGCAAATAGGGCAACGGTCAGCATTCAGCTGACTAATTATAACGACCTTGCCCCAGGCACGGGGCAGCGAAATTCTATCCCTGCATAGCAATCTTCCAATATGATATCTATTGCAATTCAAGCAAGACGTGCACGCCCGCACAGTCACATATCACAAACGCCGGCACGACGGCCCGACATCCCGTGCACTCATGGCACTCTCGGGTGCACCGGAAATACCGGATCTCACCATTGAGCATTTAGTCCGGCACGCAGGCCCAGGAATCTCATTATGTCGCTGACGAAAGCCCAATGCCTTGGCGCTCTCATGTCCAGCCTACATAACGCAGGTACAGATCAGCCACCCTCCGTTGCTCAAATCGCCTTGCCCAACCAAGTACATCGTAACTGAGGCCACATTTAAAGGCGCGGGTCGGTTTCACCTTGCCTGTTCGGCACGAAGCCTTTTCATACAGTTGCAGCACAACGCTCAACCGCACACAAAGTGGCAACTCACGGCCACAAGAGTTGCACCCAACTCTCCCAATTTCCTGGACTTCCTCCAGTACTTTATCCATCATGCATACAAGCAATAATCACGGAGTCTTCTCCGATATGCAAACAAGCATCACCAATCCAGACCAACATATCAAGATGGGCTTCACACAGCATGTCTAGATCCGTACTCTAATTCCGGACTCTAACAAGGGGGATTTCACATATCTACCCCAAGGGACGCCACAACCCACCGCACACTCGCGGGGAATGGTTTTCCCTATGCAATGCAGGAATTAAGGACTTCACATGTCCAAGAAGGAAATCGTTACCCTAGGAATTCGCTTCGGAGCCATGGAGAGAAATTGAGACGGATGAAAGCCTTCGCAGCAGCGTTGCCTTCGCAAATCCGAACTCGGCTCGTGATTTGGACTACCATAGCACCACCGGAAGCCGGATTCCACTTCTTCTTCCTCACCTTGCTCTCACCTCTTTCTTAAAGTTAGAAAGAGAAGATGAACTCAAAATGAGCCTTTCCTCTTCCTTTCCCAGCCTTATCAAACCAGGAATGAGCCCCAGCCACAGGATCCTCTTTAAGGAAAATGAATGGCCAAGATCTGCCTGAAAAGTCTATTTTTTGGCCGACACGGCCTGTGACACGCCCGTGTCACAGGCCGTGTACCCTTAAGAGGCACACGTACCGACTGAAAACTACCAGAACACGGGCATCGACACGCCCGTGTCGAACCTGACACGCCCGTGTCAGTCATGTGACACGCCCGTGTCACCCCTGTTACACGGTACTCAACGAACTCTAAAACCAGTCAGAGCAGTACACGGGTAGGCACACGCCCTCGGACACGCCCGTGTCAAATCTGACACGGCCGTGTTCAAGGCTTGGTTCCGGGTCGTGTACATTTCTGACTCGATCCGGCAATTTCTTGAGTGACACGCCCTGGGACACGCCCGTGTCGAAGGCCGTGTCCCAGGCTCGACTATCGTCGACCACCGATCGTCGACTAACCTGAGCACGCCCTGGGACACGCCCGTGTCCCAGGCCGTGTACCCCCGACATGCCCTGGGACACGCCCGTGTCCCAGGCCGTGTCAACCAGCCTGCACCTCAAATCCAATTTTGAGATTTTTGGGGTGTTACAATCCTCCCCTCCTTAATAAAATTTCGTCCCGAAATTTGAAGACAGTAGGGAGAAAATAACAAAACATTTATATTTTTCTCTTACATATACAACGAGCGAACAAGTTACGAAAATAACTCGGGAAACTCGGCTCGCATGGTCTTCTCGCGCTCCCATGTTAGCTCTTCTCGGCCACAATTGTCCTATCGGACTTTGACCATCCCGATCACTTTGTTCTGCAACTCAACCGGCACTCGATCATTGTCAATTACTTGAGCTGGATCCTTGACTGCTTTGCGTAGCACCGAGATGTGAAACACATCATGCAATCCACTCAATTCCGATGAAAGAGCTAGCCGATAGGCAGCTTCCCCAACTCGCTCCACCACTTCAAACGGACCAAGGTATCGCGGACTTAGCTTTTTCAACCGCCGAATCCGAGATACGCCTTTGAAGGGCTTAATCTTTAAATAGACCCAGTCACCCACCACGAACTCCATGTTCCGGTGCTTAGCATTGTAATACGTGGCTTGCCGATCCTGGGCTATTAGGAGCCTCTCGCGAATAGAGCGTATTGTTGAGGTAGCATCCTTGACTTCCTTTTTGCCTAAAAGTTTGGTCTCGCCAGTTTCTGCCCAAGCTAACGGTGTACGACACTTACGACCATACAACGCTTCAAACGGGGCCATACCTATACTCGCTTGATGGCTATTATTATAGGCAAACTCCACCATAACAAGATGCTCTTCCCACTTCTTACCGAAGTCTAGGGCGCACATACGGTGCATATCCTCCATCGTTCTGTTGGTTTGTTCAGTTTGGCCATCCGTTTGCGGGTGAAAGGCCGTACTGAATGCTAACTTCGTGCCTAACATCTGATGAACTAATCTCCAATCCTTCGAGGTAAAGCGCCCATCTCGGTCACTTACGATACTCCGGGGAACACCGTGCAATCGAACAATCTGCTCCACATAGAGCTTTGCCAACGTTTCCACTGAATCGTCCCGCTTGTTCGGTATAAAGCGAGCCACCTTTGTCAACCGGTCTACAATCACCCAGATTGAGTCATGGCCACGCTGAGATCTCGGCAATCCATGCACGAAATCCATAGAAATATCCTCAAACTTCCATTGCAGAATCGACAACGACTTCAGGAAACCACTCGGCCGTTGACATTCTGCCTTTACCAAAGCACAAGTACGTCATTTAGCTACATACGCGGCTATGTCCTTCTTTAAACCAGGCCACCAGAATAGTTTCTTCATGTCCTTGTACATTTTTGTGCTCCCAGGGTGAATTGAGTACTTTGTAAAGTGTGCTTCATATAACACTCCTTCTCACAATTTACCCGCACTTGGGATGCACAATCGGCCATCTTTCCGTAATAAACCGTCATCCCAGGAGAATTGATCACCAGACCCCTCCTTTGCATAGCGTTGGAGACTTTCATCCAACTCCGTTGCCCGCCGAACCCTATCAGCAAGGTCATATTGAACCTCCAACCAGTTCACGCATGCATCAGTCGAAGAATCTCTTTCCACACAAGATATCTCCAAAGCTTCCAACTCTTGGATTAACTGCTCATCATGTATCCGCAACCAATTTGCCCGCACCGGAGTCCGACGACTCAAGGCATCAGCGACCACATTTCCCTTTCCGAGAACATAGTGAATGTCGAAGGTACAATCCCCAAGGAATTCCATCCACCTCCTTTGTCGCATATTCAATTCCTTTTGATCGAGCAGATACTTTAAGCTTTTATGATCTGTATAAATATCCACCTTCACGCCATAAAGATAATGCCGCCACAACTTTAGCGCAAAGATCACCGCTGCCAACTCCAAGTCATGGACAGGGTAATTACGCTCATGCACTTTCAATTGACGTGAGCCATAGGCGATCACCTTGCCAAACTGCAGGAGAACGCAGCCTAAGCCGCTTCCTAACGCATCGCTGTATATTTCAAAACCATCTGTACCACATGGCGACGTCAAAACAGGCGCCGTGGTCAAACGACTCTTCAGCTCATCAAAAGCTCGTGCGCACTCCGACATCCAAACGAACTTCTGATCCTTTCTCGTCAACGTAGTCAGAGGCAAAGCAATCCGGGAGAAGTTCTCCACGAACTGTCTATAGTAGCCCGCCAGTCCAAGGAAACTCCTGACCTCGGCCACTGAATACAACACTGGCCAATCACGAATGGCACTTATCTTAGCCGGATCCACCGCTATGCCCTCTCCACTTACCACATGCCCTAGAAAAGCCACCGACAAAAGCCAGAACTCACACTTAGAGAACTTGGCATACATCTTATTCCTTCGCAAGGTATGCAATACCAACCGCAAGTGGTTTACATGATCTTCCTCCGATTGTGAATATACAAGGATATCATCAATAAACACAATCACAAACAGATCCAGGTATTCGCGGAACGTTCGATGCATGAGATCCATGAAGACCGAAGCCGCATTACATAAGCCGAACGGCATCACTGTGAACTCATAATGACCATACCGTGTGCCAAACGCTGTCTTGGGAATGTCACCTTCCCGAATCTGCAACTGGTAATACCCGGACTTCAAATCCAACTTTGAATAGATGGTTGAGCCTGCTAGCTGATCGAACAAGTCATCGATCCGTGGAATTGGATACTTGTTTTTCTCCGTCAGCTTGTTCAGTTCGCGATAATCAATACATAGTCGCAAACCACCGTCTTTCTTTTTCACAAAAAGAACAGGCGCGCTCCAAGGTGACATACTTGGGCGTATGTATCCCTGCTCCAACCACTCTTGCAACTGAACTTTCAGTTCGGCCATTTCTTTTGGCGCTACCCGATACGGTGAACGGGCCACAGGTTTCGCACCCGGCACCAGCTCGATAGCACAACACATCAAAAACAAGCACAACACATCAAAAAAACAAGAACATTAAAACCTACGCGTACCTGTGATGACATCCGCCTGCTTAATGGCCTCCTGTTGTCCAAGGTCGAAGACCCTGGGCTGCGCGTGCGAGGTAGAAGACTCCACCACAGCCTTCCCCTTCTCCGCATAAGACGCTCCCGTCTTCTTATCACCCTTTGGAGGACCAGATCGACATTCACGTGCGAAGTGTCCAACCTTCCCGCACGTAAAACAAGCACGAGATCCATACCCAGATGTATTCGTCACAGTCGCAGAAGGAGCTTGTCCAGAAGACTTAGACTTCTTATTCCATCTCTTTCGATAGCCAAACTTTTTCGGACGCGGCGGCTTAAACTCTGGCTTTGCCACAGCCAAGTTGCCCCTTGCTTGCCCCCGTTTCATGTCCGTCTCCAAAGAACGAGCCGTACAGACTAAGGCTTGGAATCCCTGACTCACAGAACTCGAGAGCAAATACCGCAGCTCATCTCGCAGTCCCGCATAAAACCGACTAGTCTTACGCTCTTCTTCGGCGAAGATCGTGCCCGCATATCTTCCCAAACGGGTGAACTCATGCAGGTAGTCATCCACACTTCGATCTCCCCATGCTAACCGTTGAAATTCCATTTCCATTGATATCCTTTGCTGCATCGGCAGATGTTGTGATAAGAACAATCGAGAAAATTCTTCCACTGTAATCTCTGCCAATTGCCTGCCGGCCAAGTGATGCATTTCAATCTCATCCCACCACAATCGCGCCTCTCCTTCCAGTAGGAAAGTGGCTAACATGACTTTCTGTTCCTCCTCAACCTTGATAGCTCTCATAATCCTCTTGATCCTTGCAAGCCAATCCTCTGCTTGGGCCGGTGTACCCGCCCCATGAAACTGCGGAGGGTTAATGCTCAAGAATTGCTTCCATTGTTGATCTGCTACCCGCGGATCAACTTCGGCTTCTACCGGTTCTTGCCATACCCCAGCTTGCGTTGGCACCACTGCAGGACGTGCCTGCCCAGCTTGCTGAGCATTCATCACAGCAAGTACCGTTTCCGTGATGAGACGGACTATTTCAGCGGATGGAGGAGTTGTGGGCACCTCGGCTGGTGTCACACTCTCAACAGAACGTTGTGGTTCGGATTGACCCGCAACACTTCTGGTCACCTATATGTGTAAAATACACAGGTTAACGACCAATGAAAACGGCAACCATACAAAAAGAATACACAAGTTCAACAAACAAGTGTATTTGCATTCCTAAGTGGACAATCTTGAGTTCACGTTAAGTGTTATAACGACAGCCAGCACTGACACGTGCTCGCCACCCCTCAAAAGAATTCGTCCGTGAATTCGGAAGAGATCAACCAACCCTTTGATACCAAATTGTAACACCTCTACCCGTCAAGAAGAATATAATAGAGGGTCCGGCCGGGGCCCCACACCATATTCCACTAACAAGCGGAGACACTACGAACTAATATCATAACCAACGCATCCTAACACAGAGCATTCTAGCGGAAGTTTCACGATTGAATATTTGAACTCAAGATAAAGAACACTGTCCACTATAACATAGGAATGTATACAAACATCAAAAGAGTCTGGCCTTAAGGCCTTACAACAATTTCTCTGAACAAGAGTGTGGATTACAAACATCGGCACGCAGGCCGGCCACACATGAACAAAAGAAACAAAACAATGCCTTCGAGGGCAGCAACGCAGCTTTGGGCTTCAGCCCGCTAAGTCTCGCTCGGACCAGCACCTCCAGTACCTGTAAGAACCAATGCACCAAGCGGTGGCAAACAGGGCAACAGTCAGCATTCAGTTGACCAATTATAACGACCCTGCCCCTGGCACAGGGCAGCGGAATTCCATCCCTGCATAGCAATCTTCCAATATGATATCTATTGCAATTCAAGCAAGACGTGCACGCCCGCACAGTCACATATCACAAATGCCGGCACGACGGCCCGACGTCCCGTGCACTCATGGCACTCTCGGGTGCACCGGAAATACCGGATCTCACCATTGAGCATTTAGTCCGGCACGTAGGCCCAGGACTCTCATTATGCCGCTGACGAAAGCCCAATGCATTGGCGCTCTCATGTCCAGCCTACATAACGCAGGTACAGATCAGCCACCCCCCGTTGCTCAAATCTCCTTGCCCAACCAAGTACATCGTAACTGAGGCCACATTTAAAGGTGCGGGTTGGTTTCACCTTGCCTGTTCGGCATGAAGCCTTTTCATACAGTTGCAGCCCAACGCTCAACCGCACATAAAGTGGCAACTCACGGCCACAAGAGTTGCACCCAACTCTCCCAATTTCCTGAACTTCCTCCAGTACTTTATCCATCATGCATATAAGCAATAATCATGGAGTCTTCTCCGATATGCAAACAATCATCACCAATCCAGACCAACATGTCCAGATGGGCTTCACACAGCATGCCTAGATCCGTACTCCAATTCCGGACTCTAACAAGGGGGATTTCACATATCTACCCCAAGGGACGCCACAACCCACCGCACACTCGCGGGGAAGGGTTTTCCCTATGCAATGCAGGAATTAAGGACTTCACATGTCCAAGAAGGAAATCGTTACCCTAGGAATTCGCTTCAGAGCCATGGAGAGAAATTGAGACGGATGAAAGCCTTCGCAGCAGCGTTGCCTTCGCAAATCCGAACTCGGCTCGTGATTTGGACCACCGTATCACCACAGGCAGCCGGATTCCACTTCTTCTTCCTCACCTTGCTCTCACCTCTTTCTTAAAGTTAGAAAGAGAAGATGAACTCAAAAATGAGCCTTTCCTCTTCCTTTCCCGGCCTTATCAAACCAGGAATGAGCCCCAGCCACAGGATCCTCTTTAAGGAAAATGAATGGCCAAGATCTGCCTGAAAAGTCTATTTTTTGGCCGACACGGCATGTGACACGCCCGTGTCACAGGCCGTGTACCCTTAAGCGACACACGTGCCGACTGAAAACTACCAGAACACGGGCATCGACACGCCCGTGTCGAACCTGACACGCCCGTGTCAGTCATGTGTCACGCCCGTGTCACCCCTATTACACGGTACTCAACGAACTCTAAAACCAGTCAGAGCAGTACACGGGTAGGCACACGCCCTCGGACACGCCCGTGTCAAATCTAACATGGCCGTGTTCAAGGCTTGGTTCCGGGCCATGTACATTTCTGACACGATCCGGCAATTTCTTGAGTGACAAGCCGTGGGACACGCCCGTGTCGAAGGCCGTGTCCCAGGCTCGACTATCGTCGACCACCGATCATCGACTAACCTGAACACGCCCTGGGACACGCCCGTGTCCCAGGCCGTATACCCCCGACATGCCCTGGGACACGCCCGTGTCCCAGGCCGTGTCAACCAGCCTGCACCTCAAATCCAATTTTGAGATTTTTGGGGTGTTACACCAATGCTATTCGATGCCGAGGGATAAGAACGATTAGCCACTCATTGATACTGGGATGGCTTATGAGTTTGATGAGGCGCGAGTTCAAAACTAAATGCTAAATGCTTATAAAAAAGTTGACAAAAAAATGTGACGTTAGGAACAAAAGGCTAAAAACTTTAATTGCTAACAAAGAACTCATACGCACATCGAACACATAATTAAGCAAAAGCTAAGTTACACACAAGGAAAACATAATTGACATTACAAGTCCAACTCAAACGAGTAGGCGGGAAATGATAAGTCCTACTCAAACGAGTTGGCGGGAAATTACAAGTCCTACTCGAATGAGTAGGCGGGAAATGACAAGTCCTACTCAAATAAGTATGCGAGAAATTAAAGTGAGTCCTACTCGAATGAGTAGATGGGAAATAAATGCACACACACGCACTCTACGTAATCGAAAGAAAGCAATAAAAATTATCTCATACACACACTCTATATAAAATTGAGAAAGTGATAAAGAAATTAGTAAAAGAAAGCAATAAAAATTAACTCATACACGCACTCTACATGAAGTTGAAAGATCAAAATGAAAATTAATCTCATACACTCACACACACACAATTTAAAAATAAAACAATGTCATAAAAAAATTAAAACAAATACATTCCAACTCCTTGAACTTGTTAAAAATCAATAAAAAGATGAAATAAAAATAAAAAGAGCAAAATTTTTTACAAATAAAAGATAAAAATCAATGTGTTTCAAAATATTAAAATGATAACTTTTTCATTCTTATAATTTTATAAAAGAGTTTACAAAGTGAAAAATAGGTTGATAAGAAGAAAAGTTTTACTAAAATAAAAAAAAAACAAAGTAAATAAAAGGATAGAAAGCCACTTTGAAAACACTTTTATAAAACCATAAAAAAGAAATTAAAATACCAAAAAAAACTAAACCTAAACCTAAGCACAGAGAGAAGAAAATAAAAGCTATCATAATAACTAATAACTATGATAGAAAACCTAGAACAAAAACTAAGTAAAACAAAATTATGAAAACATAAAAATATTACCACATAAACCTAAACTCATACACCCACACACACATTTTAAAGAGAGACAGAGAAAACAAAGGATAAAAGTTGAATAAAAGTGGCCACTCATATACATTCCAAGACAACATAAGGAAAGAAAATCTAACATATTTTATTAATGGAAAAAGTTGATTACAAAGCTAAAACAAACATAAAAGAGAGGGGGAGAAAATTATCCTTACATAGCAAGAAGTGTACCCAAGCAACCCACAAATAACAAAAATGGCTCAAAGGTTGAACCCTTGGACCTTACTGAGAAGTTCTATTTATAAGAAAGAAAAAATGAAATTTGGCATGCTAGAGTGTGGGGGAAGCCAAGATTTTTTGATGACAGGCCAGGTTCTGGAAGCAGCGGGGGCAGGACATGTCATGGTCATCATTACTGGAAGTGTCGAGCATCGATAGAAAGCAAAGCATTGAGTGGAGGAAAATTCGTCGAGCGCAGAGTCTGGAATTGATTCATCGGGCGTAGAGTTATGAAATTTGTCATGCGCAGAGTCAGGAATTGATTCGTCGAGCACAAATTTTTGAAATTGATCGAGCGCTGCTCGACGAATTGTCGAGCGCAGAGTCTGGGATTCATCGAGCGCTAAGTTATGAAATTCGTCAAGCGCTGCTCGACGAATCGTCGAGCGCTGCTTAATGGGATCAAATTCGTTGACCGCTGCTAGACGAACGACGATCATTTCTGTATAAGAAGCAAATTTTTTTCACTAGAATCAAAGTAACACGCCCAGGTCACGGGCATGACTACTTTTACATGGGCGTGTACTTTGAAATTTTGATGTTTTCTCCAAAAAAAAATTTGGAAACAAAATAAACTTAAGTTAGAAGGGTATTTACAAAAAAGGAACAATTTATTTGAGAAAAATAACAGAAAACTACAAAAATAACCTATAACTACTTATAAAAAGTACAGAAAAAATATGAATATTTACAATTCATCAAGCAACCTTTGCAGAAACTTTCTTTTCTTGGAACTAGAGTCATCTAACTCATCAGATTCTTCATCATCAGATTCATCTTCTGGCAAATCATATAAATCATTAATCTGTTTAATTAACTCAGATTGATCAGGAATTGAAACTACTTGTAGTGTATTCATAGTATCTGTATCAGCTTGTATATATACATTATCATCAGCTTGTTCCATATCTTCAAAAAGAATATCATCTAAATTAGGCATTGGGGATTCATCCCATGCATAAGTTGGAGGGGAACAAGCTGGCTCTATAATATCTATTATATCAATAGCTTCTACAGTCTCAAGGAGTGGATTATAACTGGTATAAAAATCTATAAGATTGTTCCTTAGCTGTTGTAAAATTGAAGAACCAACTGGGGCAGTATAACATACTATAGCCTTAGAAGAAGAATCAAAAACTAGAAAATAACTAGTATACAGAGTATCAAAATCTGATAATAAAGAACTTAAGTTGACTGTGGGATTAATAGAGACATCCCCAACAGTAGCAACTTCTGGAATTTTTACAACTGCTTCTTCAACTGAAAATACAAACATTTCTGAATCTTGAATAAAAACTTTTGTTGCTGCTGGACTGACCTGAGGTTTTGCTGCTAGAACTGGAACTTCTGGAGCTTCTTCATTAAGAATGTCCCCTTGCCTAGATCAAGGGAGACTTGAATCTAGGCCCCTAGAAGACGGGGTAGTGGAGGAAGAAGATAGCTAAGAAGAGAGAACCGAAATATAAGCAGCAAGAGGAGCTATAACTTCTTCTATTATCTTTTTGAGTGTGGGGGTAATAAATTCATGAATGTTAGCAAAAATAGAAGAAAAATCAACATACATAAACTCATTTGGATTCTGAGTAGATGTTGAAGGTTGATTGGAAGTAGAGGGAATGGAGGTAGAAGGGATGAAGATGTTAGCACAGTTGGAGCAGAGATAGAATATTTGTGGAATGGATGATGGAGGAATGACAGTAGCAGTGTCATCAGGAATAGTTTCTTCCTATATAGGGGAGTGAGGTAGAGATGGAGATACATGAATTGGAGATGAGTGAGGTGGAGATAGAGAAAGTAGATTGAAATTAGGTAGATTAGAAATTAGAGGTGATAAGGGTGACTGATGGGTAGGTGATTCTTGATGAATTGAAGTGGATGGTATATCTTCAGATGTAATGGGTGGTATAGGTGACTGGATATGTGACTGGGGAATGAGGGAGTCATCATGTGGAGTTGATGACTGAATAGGGGAATGATGTGGAGATGGAGGAGAAGAATAAATATGAGGAGCAGACACTTCTGCTGGGGTTGGGAGAGTGGCTATAACATCCCTTGTGCTCTCAGAAGCTATCTTAGAGGATTCAGCCCTGGATGGCTTTTGAATCACTCATTCCTACCTTCTAAACAAGGCAGAAGTAAGTCTCATTGATGCATTGATATGTACACTTTGATAAATCATATCTTCTGAACATTTAGCATGGAGGAAAATTCCCAGAAATCCACCATAACTGACATCCTTCTTATTGATCTTCTTCTTAATTGAGTCAAATAAAATTGTTCCCCAATTAAGGAATTTCTTATTAACCAAGTCACTCATCAACATAAACTGTTGTATGGTGACATAGTCGTGTGTAGCGTGTTTTCTTAATAGAGCTTTTCTAATAATGTCGGCTAAGAATTTGTATTCAATAGAAAGGTTCTTTTTCACGAGGTGGTTAGGGTTTCCCTGGTTATGACCCGTTCTATCTAGTATTTCATAAAATTCATTGCTACATATTTTTATTTCATCTTCACCATTCACAAAACAAAAAATTTCAGAAAAGATATCAGGTGTTAGAGAAACCTGATTTCCTGCGACTGATCCAATGACAGTTGTAGGGTCTTTATTCCTTGTACTATAGACCCAATCCTTGATTTCCAAGACAGGGAGTTTGATTCTTGTAGACAAAAATTTTTGTAGATGTTGTGCCTCAAACAGCTGCAATATATCCTTGAAAATCTTATCTGAATGGCTGAAGGAGTCCATGTCTATGTCAAAACGTGCGTCAAATTTTGTTCCAGAGTGAATCCCTTGGGAAATCGCCATTGCTCTATAAGAAAGAAAAGATCAAGTGCAAAGGTAAATGGAGAAAGTGCGGGATAGAGTTCGATGAAAACCTAAATATAAGTTTTTAGAAGTCAAAATGGAGAACTCTGTCTGACGAAAAACAAAACATCGAATCATGTTCGATGAAAAATCCTGAAAAGAAATGCATTACGTCGATATCTGGTCGACGAAAGTTTTGCGAAATAAATATATTTCATCGAGCTCTGTTCGATGAAAAATACTTGAAACTAAAACATCAAGCTTTGTTTGACGAAAAATTTCACAGGGGAAGTTCGTTGATCTCCGTTCGACGAACGTTCTACGAAGATTTCACAGTTCATCGAGCTCCGTTCAACGAAAAGTGGAAAATTCATCGAGCTCAGAACAAAAAATCAAATTAATGATTCTCCATTTATCATGCCTAGCTGATTTAGGAAGAATAGATGTTTCTTTTCATCTAAGGGTTTACTGAAAACATCTGCCCTCTATAAATCTATAAAAATGAAGACAAGATTAGTTTTATTTTTGTCTATATTATCTCTAAGAAAATGATATCTTATTTCTATATGCTTAGTTCTACTATACAGAACTAGATTTTGTGCAATGGAAATTGCAATGGTATTATCACAAAATATAGTTGAATTATTTAAGTTGTATCCATAATCCAGTAATTGATTTTGAATCCATAAGATTTGTGAACAACAACTACCAACAACCATATATTCAGCTTCAATAGTTGAGGTAGACATAGAGGTTTACTTCTTGCAAAACCATGACTCAAGCCTATCACCAAGAAACTGACATGTTCCTGATATGCTTTTCCTGTCAACTATGCATCCAGCATAGTCAGTATCTGAGAATCCAGTTAATTGCAATTTCCGACTCTATTGGATACTAAAGTCCATGATTGGGGCAACCTTTTATATATCTAAAAATCCTTTTAGCTTAAATTAGGTGAGATTCTTTGGGATTAACTTGAAACCTAGCTAAAATATATGTAGCAAACAGTATGTCTTGTGTACTTGCTGTTAGGTATAATAGAGACCCAATGATGGTCCTATATAATTTATGATCTATAAGTTTGCCCTGTTCATTATTATATACAACAACATTGGAGGGCATGGGGGTTTTCATAGCAGGGGCATCTGACATCCAAAATCTTTTAATTAGCTCTTTAGCATATTTAGATTGGGATATAAAAATACCATCAGGAGTTTTCTTCACTTGTAGACCAAGGAAGTATGATAGCTCACCCATGCTACTCATTTCAAACTTTGAATACATTAGTTTAGAAAACCTTTTGCGTAGTTTGGAATCAATAAAGCCAAGTATTATATCATCAACATATATTTGAACTAGCAAAATTTTATTTTTATGATGTCTAACAAATAATGTTTTATCTACAATGCCCCTACTAAATTTATTTTCTAAAAGAAAACTAGCAAGAGTTTCATACCAAGCACTTGGAGCTTGTTTAAGACCATAAAGAGCTTTATTAAGTCTAAAAACATAAGTAGAGTGAGTTAGAGAGATAAAACATGGTGCTTGTTCAATATAACTTTCTTCTTTGAGCTCTCCATTTAGAAAGGCACTCTTCACATCCATATAATATGCTGTGAATTTCTTGAATGCTGTATATGCAAGAAAGATCCGGATAGCCTCCAATCTTACAACAGGAGCAAATGTATGGTCATAGTCTATGCCTTCCTCTTATCCATATCCTTGAGCTACCAATCTTGCCTTATTACTTACAATAATACCTTGATCATCTAGCTTATTCCTAAAGACCCACTTGGTTCCAATGAATGGATAGTCTATTGGTCTTGGAACTAAGTCTCAAACTCTACATCTCTCAAATTGATTTAGTTCCTCTTGCATTGCAATGATCCAATGGGGATCTTATTCTGTATCTTTGATGGATTGAGGTTCAATTTGAGAAATAAAACAAGCATGCATCTGATCTTGATTCAATTGATGTCTTGTTTGAACACCAGCTGATATGTCTCCAATCACTTGAGATCTAGGGTGATCTCTAAGTATGACAAAGTTAGTGGGTAGAGTTGGTTGTTCCACTGCTTGTGGTGCTAATTCTTCTTGTGGAATTTCATTAGCCACTATATGTTGAGCATGAATTTCATGACATTCTTCATCACTGTCTTCATCAGCAATCTGTTGAGAAGGATGTACTATATCCTCTTGTGTTAGGATTATTTCATCCATTTTTTCACACAGACTTGGTACTTGAAAAGATTCTATGGTAGCGACATTTCTCTCCTTGTAAAAAATATTAGTCTCATCAAAAGTTACATGTACAGATTCTTCCATTTTAAGTGTAGATTTGTTATAAACCCTAAAAGCCTTGCTAACATGAGAATATCCAAGGAAAATTCCTTCTACAGCTTTGGCTTCAAATTTTCTTAAGTATTTATTATTATTATTTTTTATATAACACTCACAACCAAAGACTTTAAAATAATTTACTTTAGGTTTCTTAGATTTAAGTAATTCATAGGGAGTCTTACCCTTAAGTTTATGTATTAGACTTCTGTTAAGGACATAGTTTGTTGTGCTTACTACGTTTGCCCAAAAGGATAGGAGCAAGTGAGTATCTTTAAGTAATGTACCAGCAGATTCAATTAGGGTTCTATTTTTCCGTTAAGCTACCCCATTTTTTTGAGGAGTTTTAGGAGCAGAAAAATAATGCCTGATACCTTCCTTCTCACAGTATTCTTGCATTAAAAGAGATTCAAACTCAGTGCCAAGATCACTTTTGATCAATTCAATATGAGTATAGTACTCAATCTTGATGCTCATAAGAAAATCTTTAAGAACTTTAAAGTTATCTGACTTGTTTCTCAGAAAGAATACCCAAGTGAATCTAGAGAAATCATCTACAATAACTAAGGTATATGACTTTCCTCCCAAACTTTGTACTGCAATAGGTCCAAAAAGGTCATATGTAGCAAATATAAAATCCTAGGTGAATCACTTTTAGAAATGGATTTAAAACTATTTTTGGTTTGTTTGCCTAATTGACAAGCCCTACAGAGTCCTTCCTTCTTATAAGAACAAGAAGGTAGTACTCTAACAAGGTTGTCCCTAGATAATTTAGCAATTGTACTAAGGTTTACATGTCCTAATATTTTATGCCATAAATCATTTGTTTTATTAATTTATTTAAAAGGAAAATTTCTGAAATAGCAGAATTAAAATTTACTAAATGTTACCTTGTCTAATTCCAGTTAAAAAAAATGTGTTTCTCTCTGAAGTAATAAAACATAAAGACTTATTAAAAGTTACCTGATAACCTTCATCACATAAGCAACAAGGCAGCAGTCCAACAACAAAATCTGTCAAACATTTGAACCCTTGGACCTTACAGAAAAGTTCTATTTATAAGCAAAAAAAACTAGGTTACATACCCCGATCATGGGCATGACTGGGGGGCGTGTCGGGTCTAACATGCTGGTGAAGCCGAAAATCTAGTCAGCTGGCTTGGTTCTGGAAGATTCGTGAAAGTCAATGTGGATGTCACAGGAATGACAAAATTGGCACAGGCATTGCTGGAGGCATTGAGTGGTTGGCTTGCTGGAGGTGTTGAGTGGTTAGCTTGTTGGAGGCGTTGAGTGTTGGCTTACTGGAGGCATTGAGTGCTTGTACACGGGCATGCACCAATTGACACAGGCATGTTAAGAAGGTATGACTAGCGAAGGCGTCGAACGTCGAGCGTCAAACATCGATCGTCGAACGTCGAGCGTCGAATGGATCGGCTGGGGTGTGTCGGATGGGATATGGGCGTGTTTTCATTTTTGATTGTTGACGGCAATTTTCCATAGGAATCAAAGTGACACGCCCTGGTCACGAACGTGACCGAATTGTCTTTGGCGTGACATGGGCGTATACTTTGAAATTTTGACTTTTCTAAAAAAAATTCAGGAAATAAAATCAAGCTAATTTAGAAGACTATATACGAAAAGGAAACATTTTATTGAACAAAAGTAACTAAAAACAATGAAAATAAACTAAAATAATCAAATTAAAATACTGAAAAATATGAATATTTACAACTCATCAATTTGCATTTAGTAAATATTATGCAATTTATATGCACTCAAAACTATGCTTAAAATAATAATATTAGTGCTTATGGTGTGCGGTTAACCACATAACCACCGTGACCACCTCCTAGATGCTATAAAAAAAACCCCAGGTCCTCTCATTTCTCATCTTTTTCATCTAGGTTGTATTTTTACTAAGGCCAGAGCTTAGCCGGAATTCTCCTATGAGTCACTGCCTCTCCACCAGGAACTCGCCCAAGTCAACCTTAAAGAGAAAGTCTCACCAATCACCCTGAGAAACCTCTTTACACACTCAACAAACATCATCTTGCCCTCTCCGCAGTCGTGCTCAACATTTACGCGGTGCCAAAAAGAGCTTGCCACTGCCAAAAGCTGTAAAATTCAAGCTTTGCGTGAGGCAGTCTGCCACTCGCCAAACACATGAATACTCTCCCTCATCCGAAATTGAAATGAGTAGCAACCCATCACCCTCGATTCTACAACAGATTTATAACCCGGAGCACCTATTGAAGTTTGACCGACACAGATCAAATCACGTGGCTTTTTACCTAGTTAAGGGGTTTTTCCATATAAAAATCGTCTTGTGTCTAGTTACGTGACTGTGCATGTGATGGCCATGAAGCTCGACTCTTATTTAATGGGCAAGCTCAAGTCAAATTTCGCAGATGATTTTAGTTAAAAACAAGTTTTAACGAAATGAGCAAGTGCACCAATCGTGAGTCATACAGGATATTTGGGGGAGGGATATCGAGGTCATATATTACACGGGGCGTGTTGTTTATTTCTAATCCTCTAGGAGCTACTACTATTTTATCGAAAATAAGGTGTCAGATTTTTAACTAACTAAAACGGCTATATAAAAGAAGAAAGGAGATTTCAAAAATTCGATGAATAAATAATGCTCAGTACCAAATTGAATTAGGACTAAAATAACTTTTAATAACTAAAGAACCTAAATATCATTTTATTACGGGAAACTTCGCCGTGGAGGTTCCACAAATATGAGCTCCCATTTCTCAAGGAATATCGCTCACATGAATATAAAAACTATTCAATCGATCTCTCGTTCGACCAAGGATTCCTATTAATGTCTGCTTTACGCTAAGAACCCCGCAATTGGGTGAGGAACCCAGTCCGATAGAATTTCGCTCCTCCTCTCTCAAGGTTTAGTGCACAATTCTCTTTACTCAAGGGTGATCGGTCCATACGCATGGCCTATCGGCTAGCTATCATTTGGACAATGTTGATAGAGCCCACACATCAGTTTGTGGTTCTACTCGTCATATACACGGGGTAAACCTTAAGTTCCTTTTAAAGTGATAAAAAGACATTTAATTATAATTAGTGATTTTATATGTCCCAATGATCTTAAATACCGATGGCTAAGAGTGATTAACCACTCATCAGAATGGGGATGGCTTATGAATTTGATGAGGCGTGAGTTCAAAACGAAATGCTAAAGGATTGTAAACAAAAACATAAAATAACAAAACATTAGAAATTATAACACTTACTAAAAAGAGAACTCACACACTCATCAAAATCATAATATAAAAACTAAGTTATAAAAAAAATGAAACTAAGTTAAGAAGTCCGACTCAAATGAGGTGGCGGGAAATTGCATAAATTTAAATAAGCAAGTCCTACTCCAAAGAGTAGATGGGAAATAAATGCAAGTCCTACTCAAACGAGTAGGCGTGAAATAGATACAAGTCCTACTAAAATTAGTAGGCGGGAAATATATAGCAATAAAAACTACCTCATACACACACACACACACCCTACATAAGTTTAAGAAAGCAATAAAAGCTAGCTCATACACACACACTCTACATAAAATTAAAGGAATGATAAAAACTAAACAAAATTAAACTTAACCTCATATCCACACACACACGCATTAAAGAGAAAAACAAAGTCATCTAAAAATTAAAACAACTATATTTCTATTCTTAAAACTTGCCAAAAATGAATAAAAAGATGAAATAAAAATTAAGGAAGCCAAAAGGGTTCAAAATAAAAGCAAAATTAAAGTCTTCCAAAAATTAAAAAAACTTGATATTCATTCTTATAACTTCATAAAAGTGATTAAAAATTGGAAATAAAGAGCAAAGGAACAAAAAGTTTACAAAATAAAAAGAAAAACTAAGCAAAAAAATAAAAAGACTTTCGATCCACTTTTATAAATCCATAATAATGAAAAAAAAGCACATAAGGAAAATAAGGGTAAGTGAAAAAGGGAAGAAAAGCTATCATAAAAACACCTAACTATAAGAGAAAACCTAAAACAAAACTAAGTAGAAAACATAGAAAAAAAAAACAAATTTACTCTCATACACACACACACACACAATTAAAGAGAAAACAAGGAAAAACAAGAGATAAAAAGAGATGAAAAGTGAGGCACTCATATGCAATCCATAAAACATAAGGATGAAAAAACAAACATATTTTATTAAGGAAAAAGTTGGATTACAAAAGATAAAACAAACATTTAAGAGGTGGGGGGGGGGGAATTATCCTTACATAGCATGAAAATCACCCAAGTAGCCCATAAATAGCAAAATGGTACCAAAAAGTGAACCTTTGTCTCTTACAGAAAAGTTCTATTTATAGACAAAAATTTAATATTACACGCCCTGGTCACGGGCGAGACTGGGGGGCGTATAAAGTTGACGTTTTGGAGAAGCCAAAAATCTAGTGACTGGCAAATTTTTTGATGTTTATGGAAATTCCACGTGGCGGTCACGGGTATGATCAAAGGTCACAAGTGGGTATGGGGGCGTGACTGGACACCTGGCAGAAATTTGTTGTCGGCAGCAACTAATTTTGAAATGGCTTGAAACTGACACAGGTGTATCGGGGATGATATAGGAGTGTTCCACCCTCATTTCACAGATTCACAGCAGGCAGCAGTATTTTTCACTAGCATCAAATTGACACGGCTCGGTCACGGGCATGATTGAAGGTCATGGGCATGTACTTTGAAATTTCGACTTTTTCTGAAAAAAATTTTAGGAAAAGAAAATAGAGACAAGTTAGAAGGGAATATAAAAAAAAAGTAACATTTAATTCAATAAGAAAAGCTAAAAAACAACGAAAATAACTTGAAATTACCTAAATTAAGTACTTTAAAATACGTATATTTACAACTCATCAAATACTCCCATACTTAAACTTTTGTTATTCTATAGGAAAAGTTGGAGATAAATTTATAAGGAATTGAAATAATTCTTAATTTAGATAACTTTTAAATTAATTGAAAGAGAGATTAAATAAATCAGGGGTAAGAAGATTTAGGTCTTAAATTATGAAAATGATTTAAATAGAGGAAATATTTTTGCCAAAAAGACTTCTTTATGTAACCAAATAGCAAGCAAAAATTGTAATCGTTAGTAAACAAAAATAGATTGGAATTATAGTAACTTTAGTTTATAAGAATTTAAAGATGTAATGCAATTTAAAAATTTTGCACTCAAAAAGATTTTTTATTAAGTCTAGAATCATCGAATATGGCTCAGGTGGTTGTTTTGGTTTATGAAGAGGGATTTGGTTTAGAGGTGAGTTTTTTTTTTCTGAAACCTCTAATGAATTTTTCCTTGTATGTGGATGTTTAGGAATATGAATTTCTTATTTTCCATGACATGTAATATTTTGAAAAAACTTCAGATTAACCAAATGTATATGTATAAGAATAATGAATTTTATCCTCTTACTTTATACCATATAATCTTTTAAAAATATTCGATTCCTATGTTTTCGGAATAAAATCATATTCCCATTGACATAGGCTCTCTTAAGGATAAAAAATTAATCATGCCAACTAAGACATGATAAATATGAGGAGATAGGTTTTTTTTTGTCAGAAACAAAACTAGATTTTAATAAAAAATTTTGAGAATAAACTTTAATAAATTGAACATTCCTGTGTTTCTAAAAGCTTGAAGTAAAAATAATTGAAGTCTAAGGTTATTATTTCTAACATAATACACATGCCTCTATTTTAGATATATTAGAAGTAGTGATGAAAAAAATCCCCTATCTTAAGTAAGATACATAGGAAATTCTTTAAAACATAACCTCATATATTTAAATCTATCAATCTCAAATTAATAAACGATTAGTAAATAAAGAACATATAAATTTCGCATATAAATAAACCAAAAACAAGATTTTTGGAGAGCAAAAAGGTTAAGAATGGTATATTTGATTTTATTTGTTTCATAATAAAAAAAAAATTTGGAAATTTTTTAGAGTTATTATTATTTTTGTGTATTTTCGTGTTTATTTCTTTAATATATACATACTAAAGAATTAAATTTGCGATTTTTTTTTAATTTTTTGAGTTTTCTAAATTTTTTAAAATATTTATCATACTGTTTACAAAAAGGAAAGAGAAATAGATGTTATTTACAAAGATGAGAAAGGGGAAAGAGAGAAGATTATTTACAAAAATTATTTTATTTAAATGTTTACAAAGTAAAAAAAAATTATGAATTTTTTTTTTAATATTGTTTGATTTATTAAAATATTTGATGATAAAACAAAAAATATTTTTGGAGTTTTAAAATTTTTTTTTTTTTTAAAATTTTTAATGAGTGCAGAAAATAGAAGTGCAATAAAGGAAAACATGAAAACACCCCCATACATAATTTCAATATTGTCTCCAATGATGCAAGATAAGTATGAGGAATGAAAAGAGATGAAAATGCACTATGCACAAAAAAAAGAGGGAGGGCAGAAACTTCCCTAGAACGTGTTCGGTGATGCCCATTTAGAAACCCTGCGTTATTAAGAATAAATATCAAATAAAAAAATAAAGAAAGAGCAAAAAAGATAAACATGGGATGCCTCTTAGGAGCGCTTCTTTTATAGTTTTGATCTTGACTATATTTGAGGGGTTATATTTCAAGGAGGGTAATGGTTTCGTTTATATCGCCTATGGGATCACCTGCTATATATAATTTTAAATGATGACTGTTTACCTTAAATGAGCCTCTTTCCTTGAATTTGGTCATAGCCTAATATATTAAGCAATAAAAGAACTACAAAAAGTTAGCATCATGCGCCAAAAGCTATGCCAAAGACGTGGTTAGAGGCATACCTCTAACCCACTCAAAATCTAAAAGACAAGCATTCTTAGCTAGGTGGTCTACCACAGAGTTTGCCTTGCGGCTAACAAGGGAGATAGCTAATTTTGGGAAAGCAGGAAATAAACGGGCCATAGATGCTTCACCATCTTCAATGTAACCTCCAACAAGAATTCTGTTTAGCCTTGAATAAACGTCGGATGAGTCCCCCTCAAGGATTGCTCCAATATATTTAGTGTCAAGCTGATAATCGAGATTAAGAGCAGCTTGTGAAGCGCGAAATTCTGTCATGCTAACTGATCTGCTTCTTTGTCTGATCCCCACGGTCGCAATTAGACATCCCCCGTGATCACAGATAGCGCAACCCAAGCCGGCAGCATTGTTCTCCATCACAGATCCATCAAAATTAATTTTGATCCATCCGACGGGCGGGGGCGTCCAAGTTGATTGTGGGTTACGATGAGACGACCAGTGTCCGCGTGATGTATCTTGTAGAGCATTAATCAGGATTGTGGCTGGTTGCATATATGGTTCGCCATATATGAAGGCATTCCTAGCTTTCCAAGAGTAATACAGTATAAAGGAAAGAAAGGTAGCATTCTCTGGCTCATTTCCAATTAGCAGTTCACTTTCAAAGAATTCCAATAGGTTCCTGTCCAAAATATTGGCTTGGATGCCGAGGCGTGACGCTTCCGATTTAATTTTAGAGAAGAAACAACAACAACTCAGCATGTGTTCAATTATTTCATCGACGGCACAGCCCCAAGGACACATTGCATTAGTCCGGAGATAGTGGTAGTAGAACCATGCATGGGTAGGTAGTAGATCATTGGTGGCACTCTATATGTATACCAGCATTCGAGGCTGGGATTTAATCTTCCAGCAGTGGCCGAATAGGGCGGACGGCGAGCACTCAGCATAGTAGGTCGCAGCAACTTCCATGGACTCTTTCTCAGTCTGGGCCCAAACAAGCCTGTCGGCTTCATCCGCATAAATACGGGGCATATTTTTGATGTGGTTTATAAGATCGGCTCCAAACATATTGAGCTGGATATCATTCCAGGTGCCGGCTTCATTTAAATGGCCATCAACTTGATCAGGTAAGGAGGAAATATTAACAAATATGGGCCACTTGGCAATAGGGAGTGGGCCAAGCCAGGTGTCATTCAAATATGAGACGGAGAGTCCCGATCCAATCAACCATAAAGTGTGCCTTGCCATTATTTGCGATTTACCACATATTGTTTCCCAGATTTTTGAATGTGATCTTTTACGATTGAAAAGGTCTGACTTACCATATTTGCTTCCAAAGGTGCGCGCAAAAAGAGAATCTTCCTTCTTAACACCCGAGATGCAATTTTTACCATACAAACTTGCATCCAGGTTATCATGTTTTTTATTCCAAGCCCACCCATCTCTTTTGGTAGGCAAATGTCCTCCCAATGAGCATAGTGGATGGCCTGTCTGCTTTCAGTCCCGGACCATAGGAAGTTCTTGAGTAGGCTATTAATTTTCTATAGAACCAAAGCCGGCACCGGCGTGATAGCAATGAGCCTCTTTTTGGGTAGGAGACGAGTACAGTCCCATATTGCCAAACCTCTTCAAATTTAAAGGGCCAGACCATCAGGATTTTAATTTACCCAAAAAAGTCTAAGATGCAAATTATAAAGAAGGACAAGATCGCCCGGAGAAAAAAATTTTGGGGCTTGATTTTCAATCGTGATAGAACTTAGAATGCTCCTTATAGAATTTATTACTCTCGTAAACGTTCGCACACCATTCATCAAGTTCATTTAGTTGCATTTTTCTATTTTGGGAGGCAAAGTTAGCTTCGAGATTTATGACTTTAAAGCC
The DNA here is from genome assembly GCA_039513925.1 of Platanthera zijinensis. Lineage (NCBI taxonomy): Eukaryota > Viridiplantae > Streptophyta > Magnoliopsida > Asparagales > Orchidaceae > Platanthera > Platanthera zijinensis. Next base: position 132,576,898 of record CM077081.1, read on the forward strand.
CAAAGTGCGCGATGTTCTAGTTCTACGGGTCGATGGCATGCTTTGCCATAGTCTAATCGATACAACGTACAACCATTTGCGGCTTTGTATGCCATACGATACGCCCATAACGCATTATCAAGTTTGACTGACCAATCTTTCCTATTAATTGAGGAAATTTTTTCTAATATTCGCTTTATCTCTCGATTTACTACCTCAACTTGGCCACTTATTTGCGGGTGGTAGGGGTGGAAAGTTTGTTTGTAACTCCGTATTTAGCAAACGTCTTAGTCATTTGCGCGTTACAGAAATGTGTTCCCCTATCCCTCACAATGGCGTGAGGAATGCCGAAGAGAGAAAATAATTTTTTAAGAAAGTTAATGATGACTCATGCATCATTGGTGGGGAGAGTTTGTGATTTCGCCCACCTCAAAACGTAGTCGACTGCCACTAAAATGTATTTTTTTTAAAAGAAGGAGGTAGGGGGCAAAAAAATCGATTCCCCACAAATCGAAGACTTCACACTCTAAAAATAACTATTGTGGCATCTCGTCGCGATGAGAGATGTTCCCCGACTGATGGTAACTCTTGCAGGAGCGCACAAAAGTGTGAGTATCTTTAAAGAGAGTCGGCCAAAAGAAGTCAGCCTCCAACGCCTTTTGCATAGTCTAGTTAGCTTTATAATGCCCCAGGCCGGCCCCTCGTGGCAGTGCCTTAGTATTTGCATGCACTCCACACTCGCAATGCATCTTCGCACCACTTGATCCGCGTAGATACAAAAAAGAAAAGTGTCCTCCCAAAAGAATTTTTTTAAGTCAGAAAAGAATTTCTTCTTTTGCTGACTCGAAAAGTCTTTTGGGAGCACCCGCGCAACTAAATAGTTGGCGAAATATTTTAACAACGGTGTGGAAGATTAAATTTTTTTATTTCTAAGAGACGTTCCTCGGGGAATCTTCCATTTATTTCAGTTTCGACGACCGCTTTTGCACCCGGATTTTCTAAGCGGAAGAGGTGGTCAGCCGCCAAATTTCCGCGCCTTTCTTATCCCGGATCTCCAAATCAAACTCTTGTAGGAGGAGAACCCATCAAAGTAGGTGGGGCTTGGCGTCAGTTTTAGCTAATAAATTATTTAAGGCGGAGTGGTCGGTAAAAACAATAACTTTAGATAGCGGTATATAAGAAGGAAATTTATCGAATGCAAAAATGACGGCTAAGAGTTACTTTTCCATTGCCATGTACTTTCATTGTGCGGAAGCTAGGGTCTTGCTAGCGTAATAAATGGGATGAAAGTATTTGTTTATGCGTTGGCCAAGAATGCCACAGAAGGCAATATCACTATCGTCGCACATTATTTTTGAACGGAAGGGACCAATTGGGCGCCACTAAAATTTGCGAATTGATAAGTTCTATTTTATAAAATTAAAAGCGAACTCGCATTCACTGCTAAAGACAAAAGGTGATTCCTTTTAGGAGGTGGGTAAGCTGCTTTGTTATTTTTGAAAAATCTTGAATAAAACGCCTATAAAAGCCCGTGTGGCCCATGAAACTTCTAATCGATTTTATGCTAGTTGGTGGTGGAAGCTTTTTGATAATTTCAACTTTGGACTTATCGACCTCCATCCCCTTAAACGAAATCAAATGGACGAGGACCAAACCCTGGCGAACCATAAAGTTACATTTTTCCCAATTTAATACGAGATTTGTGTCCTCACACCGCTGAAGGACACGCTCTAAATTTTTAAGACAATTAGGGAACGAGCATCCGAATATGAAGAAGTCATCCATAAAGACTTCCATAATGTCTTATAACAGCTCGCCAAAGATCGCCAACACACATCTTTGGAATGTTGTTGGCGCGTTGTAGAGGCCAAATGGCATCCTTCGGTATGCGAAGGTTCCAACCTGTCAAGTAAAAGTTATTTTCTCTTGATCATTAAGGGAAATGGAGATTTGAAAAAACCCTGATAAACCATCGAGAAAACAATAGTATGGATGACCGGATAGACGCTCGAGAATTTGGTCTAAAAATGGTAGTGGGAAATGGTCCTTATGGGTGGCATCATTTAGTTTTCTATAGTCGATGCCCACCACCAACCCGTAATAGTACGAGTTGGGACGTTTTCGTTATTCTCATTTTCCACTATTATGAGACATCCCTTTTTGGGCACGACATAAATGGGGCTAACCCATGCACTATCTGAAATAGGGTAAATAATCCCCGCATCTAATAATTTAATTTTTTGGGCTCTAACGACGTCTTTCATGTTTGGATTAAGACGCCACTGCAGCTGAATTGTTTTGCAGTAATTATTGTTTAAGAAAATTTTATTAGTGCAGAAAGAAGGATTTATCCCCTTTAAATCAGACATTTGCCACGCAATTGCGTGGTAATGTTTAAGTAAAACCTCCAATATATCAGAAGTCTCTGAATCGATCAAATGCAAAGAAATGATAACAGGAAGTGTTTCATCTTTCCCAAAAATGCGTATTTGAGAGATTCACGTAGTGGTTTTAGTTCTAGGAAGGGCGGTTCTTCTAATGAGGTTTTAATTTTAATGTCTTTCGAACAAATTTGTTCGAAAGATAAATTGGTAGTGTCATACTCTATGTAATTAAAGTTTTTAAGAGGAAAAAGATCATTGTTTAAAAATATATACTCAAAAACAGGAGAAAACGGTCTCCGAAAAATGTATCCAAATTATAGCAAAAGTCATCGCTCGATGACATATCTCCCATCGAGGGATTTATAAAGAAATTAAACTCATTATCTCTTTCCCAAAGATGGAATGATCGTTACTCATGTCTATAAATGCGTGGGAAGTTGCGAGAAAAGGGCGACCGAGTATAATTGGTACCTCGGCGTCCTCCTTGATGTCGAAGATGACGAAGTCTACCTGAATGATAAATTTGTAAACTCGGACAAGAACATCATCCACTACCCCGATGGGGAATTTAACTTAGCGATCCGCTAATTGGACATGCATTTTAGTAGGGCTTGGAGTGCCCAAACCTAATTTTTTTAAAAGTGAGAACGACATCAAATTAATGCTTGCGCCTAAATCTGCTAAAGTGTATTTTACTAATATATTGCCAAAAAGGCACGGGATGGAAAACCTTCCCGGTTCATTTTGTTTTAGGGGCAATTTATTAATAAGAGCCGTCGAGCTCTGCATTGAGGGATATATGCGAAATATCCTCTAATTTTTGCTTATTAGAAAGAAGTTCTTTTAAATACTTCACATACTTATACATCTCCGATATTGCCTCGTAAAAGGCCACATTAATATGAATTTGTTTTAATAATAAAATAAACTTTTTGTATTGCTCATCCTTACGCTCATTATTTAATTTATGCAGATACGGCAAGGGCGTATTAAAATAAATTTTATCGTTTGAAATCGGTAAAGGTTGCGTAATCGAAGAAGAGGGAAGAGGGGCCAGGGAAGAAATGTATACCTGCAGATCGATCCGTTTTGGATCGACCACCTCCTTACCACTATGGAGGGTTATAGCGTAGGTATTTTCCTGAGGGTTGGGCTCTGTGTTCCCTGGTAGTGCCCCGTGCACAAATTTTGACATCATCTGCGCCAGCTATCCAACCTATAATTCGATGTTTTGTAGCTATCTGGTGATTTTCCAGATATTTGACTTGTTGGACGCGATATATCTTGAAAATTTTTCCTCCATTGGAGAAGGTTTTAGAGGAGGAGGCAGAAATCCAGACGCAATAGGGTGAGGAGGGCGCTTCTCTTTGTTCGCATTACTCCATGTGAAATTAGGGTGGTTCATCCAACCCGAATTATAGTTGCTACTATAAGGGTTATTATTGGGGTTGATGGAAGGTCTACCCGAATTTCCCACATAGTCGATGAACTCTTCGGCTATGCTGACGTTATTAATATTATTATTATTATTCGCCCAAGATGAAGTGGAGGAGGAAGCAAACATCTTTGCCACTTGCTTTGTTAGCCTTTTAACTTAAAGGGCTAAGTGAGCAGTAGCGTCCTCTTCGAAAAGGCTGGTCGCCTGCATTAGATGTCCCTACGAGACATTCCACTTGTAGGAATTCATGGCCATCTATTTAATTAATGCTTGGGCGGCTTTAGGGTTTTTTTATTCATAGTGCATACGACAGCTGCGTCAATAATTTTACGTGTCTGGTAATTTAAGCCAATTTAAAAAATTTGGACCTGCAGCCATGCTGGTAGCACATCGTGCGGGCACCTGCAGAGGAATTCTTTAAATTTATCCTAAGTCTCATAAAGAGACACAGGATCATTCTGAACGACCAAAGAAATATCTGCCCACAACTTTGTAGTATTTGTGGGCAGAAAGTACTTCGTTAAGAGGAGCTCCGCCAGTTCGGCCTAAGTGGTGATACATCCTCACGGGAGGGAATTCAACCATGCCTTTGATTTTGATTTTAAGGAAAAAGTAAACAGACACAAGTGAATATCATCATCAGTGACGACATTAATCTTGAAAGTGTCGCAAATTTCTAGAAAATAAGATAAGTGTACATTCGGGTCCTCATCCGGCAATCCATCGAACTGCACATCATTTTGAACCATTTGAATGACGCTACATTTTATTTCAAAATTATTGTTGGCCACCATCGGGCGAACAAAACTAGACCGTGTATCATCCAAGTTGGGTCGGGTATAGTAAGACATAGTACGCTGTCTGGCTTCATTTGTGTTAGGGTCTGCCATAATTGTGGGTGTGGGTTCTCTAAAGGATTCTTCACGGCCTAAAGTAAGATTCCAGTGTTGAGATCGAATGAGACAAAGGGAGCGTTTGATTTCAGGATCGAAAAAATCAAAATTTTCGGACTCTGAAGGCTATACACGGGCCATACACCCTTTTAAAATATAGATACTATATAATATAAAAAAATTTGTATTTTTGAAATTAAAATAAAAAAGTTAAGACAAAGGAGGAAATTTTTTTTTGTTGATTTTAAGTTGTTTTTTCTCTTTTTTGTGGTTTTTATATAAAAGAGGTAAAAGTAATAGTTTCTTAGATTCAAAATGACAACACAGAAGTCCCCGACAAGGGCGACAAAAACTTGATGGGCGCGAAGCTCGACTATTATTTAATGGACACGCTCGAGTCGAATTTCACTGCTGATTTTAGTTAAAACCAAGTTCTAACGAAAGGAGGCAAGTGCACCTATCACGAGTAATACAGGATATTCGAGGGGAATATCGAGGTCGTATATTTCACGGGGCATGTTTGTTATTTCTACTCCTCTAGGAGCTACGATTATTTTACTGAAAAATAAAGTTTCAGATTTTTAACTAACTAGAGCGGCTATATAAAAGCTGAAAGTAGATTTAGAAAATTCGATGAAGAAATAACGCTCGGTTCTGAATTGAATTAGGACTAAAAAACTTTTAATAGCTATAAAACCTAAATATCATTTAAATTAAGGGCAACATTGCCGTGGAGGTTCCACAAATATGAGCTAACCTTTCTCAAGGGATATCGCTCACCTGAACATTAAGACTATTCGGCCGAGCTCTCATTCAACGAAAGATTCCTCTTAATGTCCGCTTTATGCTAAGAACCTCGTTAATGGGTGGGGAACCCAATTCGGTAGAATTTTTCTCCACCTCCCTTGAGGTTTAGTGCGCAATTCTCTTTACCCAAGGGTAATCGGTCCTTACACACGGCCTCTCGGCTAGCTAGCGTATGTATAATATAAATAGAGCCCAAACATCGATATGTGGTTCTACGCATCATATACCTGGGGTCAACAATAATTTCTTTAATTAAAGTGAGAAAAAGACCTTTAATTATTATTAGTGATTTTATATGTCACAATGCTCTTCGATATGAGGGGATAAGAGCGATTAGCCACTCATCGGAATGGGGACGACTTATGAATTTGATGAGGTGTGATTTCGAAACGAAACCCTAAAGGATTATAAACAAAAAATAAAATAAAAAAATGTTAGAAAATATAACACTTACTAAAAAGAGAACTCACACACTCAGCAAAATGATAAAAGAAATGCTAAGTTACAAAAAAAAGGAAAGTTAGTTTACAAGTCCTACTCAAATGAGTAGGCGGGAAATTGCATAAAATGAAATAAATCAAGTCCTACACAAATGAGTAGGCGGGAAATAAATGCATGTCTTACTCAAACGAGTAGGCGGGAAATAGAGACAAGTCCTACTTAAATGAATAGGTGGGAAATAGATAGCAATAAAAACTACCTCATACACACACACAGACTACATAAGTTTAAGAAAGCAATAAAAGCTACCTCATAGATACACAGACTCTACATAAAATTAAAGCAGCAATAAAAACTAAACAAAATAAAACTTAACCTCATACACTCACACACAAACATTAAAGAGAAAAACAAAGTCATCTAAAAATTAAAACAACTATATTTCTATTCTTAAAACTTGCCAAAAATGTATAAAAAGATGAAATAAAAATTAAAGGAGAAAAAAAGGTTCAAAATAAAAGCAAAATCAAAGTCTTCCAAAAATTAAAACAACTTGATATTCATTCTTATAACTTCATAAAAGTGATTAAAAAGTGGAAATAAAGATTAAAGGAACAAAAGTTTACAAAATAAAAAGGAAAACTAAGTAAAATAAAATAAAACACTTTAGATCCACTTTTATAAATCCATAAGAATGAATAAAAAGCACATAAAAAGCACATAAGAAAAACAAGGGTAAGGGAAAAAGGGAAGAAAAGCTATCATAAAACACCTAACTATAAGAGAAAACCTAAAACAAAACTAAGTAGAAAACATAAAAAACAAATTTACTCTCATACACACACACAAACACATATTAAAGAGAAAATAAGGAAAACTAAGATATAAAAAGAGAAGAAAAGTGGGGCACTCATATGCAATCCATCACAACATAGGGATGAAAAAACAGACATATTTTATTAAGGAAAAAGTTGGATAACAAAAGCTAAAACAAACAATAAAAATGGGGGGGGGGGGATTATCTTTACATAGGAAGAAAAGCACCCAAGAATCCCACAAATAGCAAAATGGTCCCAAAAAAGTGAGCCCTTGGATCTTACTGAAAGGTTCTATTTACAGAAAAATATTTCAGATTACACCTGGTCATGGGCGTGACTAGGGCCCGTGTAATGTTGAAGTTTTGGAGAAGCAAAAAATCTGGTGACTGGCGAAATTCTATAAGTTTTGGGAAATTCCACGTGGCGGTCACGGGCGTGACCGAAGGTCACGGGCATGCAGGGGGTGTGACTAGACACCTGGTAGAAATTTGATGTAGGAAGCAACTAATTTTAAAACTACTTGAAACTAGCACGGGCTTGCCGGGGATGACGCGGGAGTGTTCCACCCCTATTTAATTGATTCACAACAGGTAGTAATATTTTTCACTAGCATCAAAGTGACACGACCCAGTCACGGGCGTGATTGAAGATCACGGGCATGTACTTCGAAATTTCAACTTTTTTTTGCAAAATTTTTAGGAAAAGAAAATAGAGCTAAGTTAGAAGGGAATATACAAAAAGAAACATTTTATTGAATAAGAAAAGATAAAAAACAACCAAAATAACCTAAAAATACCTAAATAGAGTACTGTAAAATACGTATATTTACAACTCATCAGTTTGCACTTGACCCCTCCACAGGCTAAGACAGCCAAGTTTAGTATAATCTGCTAGGAGCATTAAGTTGACCACAACAGTTTGGTGCTGTCTGTGGGACCTTATTCTCCCAACCTCAACAAAGATCTAGAAGACTATACCTTCCGCACAACAGTACTCGTGAATCGCCATAATGGAAGGGAGGAGCGCTCGTATAACCGAAGGATCCATCCCAAGGGGACGCATTAAGTTGGCTCCCTCTCATTCCCTCATCAACACGATTCTTAAGGCAGATGTTGTACTCGCACCCATAGCAACTTTGGAAGGTCACATGCGACAAGTGGACGAGAAACAATCAGAGATGCTATCTCTTTTCAGGAACTTAGGAGTACATCCATCTCCTCTTCAGCATCTTGCACTAGTCAACCCCCCGCCTCTAGCACCAAATCATGCTACGACACAAGAAGCTCCCCATAGAGAGGATATATCTGAAGAATTCTCTGACACAACTCGTTCAACTCATTTTTCTCATAGGGGAACTGTAGTTGGACTTCATTGTCATTATACAGAAGAGGAAGACCAAGTTATACCAGGTGAAAGGATCACCCGTAAGGAAATATGAGAGGTGATCGCTCAGGAGTGCGTACATGTCGGGCGGGGGAATGCTTTCGCTCGCCAGCCTCTTCTACGGGGTTCCCCGCTAGCACCCCAAGTTCTGGCACATCTGGTTCCATATGGATTCAAGACACCAAACATCGAGACATTCTATAGGATGGATGATCTGCTAGAGCATGTCATCCATTTTCCTTCTATCATAAGAATAAATAGTGTTCCCAATTAGTTGCTCTGCCAAGTAGTTCTGGCAATATTTAAAGGACAAGCCCGTACTTGGTTCCATTCTTTGAGAGAAGGAGCCAATGATAACTTCGCGAAATTGTAATGGAAATTCACCTACCAGTTTGTCGCCAACCAAAGAATTGTTTAAGATCCCTCACATCTGTTAGGTATTTGTCAGAATTAAGGGGAGATACTAAAGGAATTTTTCTGTCAATTCACTACTGAAGCGCGACAAATTATAGGAGTTAACCCCGGTGTTTTGAAGAGTATTTTTATTGGAGGTCTCCATCCAACTGGCTTATTTTTAGCATTGATGAGGGAAACTATTCCTAGTTATCCGGATCAGGTGCATCGGGTTGGGGCACAAGTTGTTGCTGAAAAGCTATCGAGGCATACCGCAAGCAGTTTGAAGGTGGACAAAAGAGGATAATTGGGCAAGAGAAGACTCCCATGGTGCAAGAAGAAAGACACGGTGAAGAGCTTCAAAATGTTGAGCGTCGGAACAACTCCTAGAGGGATCTAGGTTAGTGACCGCCCCATGTATACACTCCATTGAACACCACAAGGACTAATGTGATTTACATAATTAAGGATAATACAACGCTCCGCTTAGAAAAAAATTCTTCTACCAAATCCTAGGAATAACAAGTCAAAATATCGTGAATTCCAACGCGGAACTAGGCACTCCACAGAGGAGAGTGCTAGGGTGATGGAATAAATTGAGCTCCTTGTCCAACAGGGGCTCCATGAAATATTTTTTCAAGGGCAAGTGCAAGATTAGCAAGCACACCCCAAACAAGCAAGAAAACAGCAGCCGCTCCGCAGGGAGTAGCCAAAGGAAGCTAATTAGTGGGCAACATTGAGACTATCACTGGGTCGCTAATTCCTTTTCCTAGATATTCTAAGTTTATGTGTCAGAAAGAAGAAATAAAAATATGAGATTCAAGCAAGACTCCACCATTACATTTGGAGATGAAGGCCTTGAAGGACAGCGATCGCCTCTTCAAGACCTGCTTGTGATTAGTGTGGGAATCGGTGATCCCTGCTATAAAGTCAAGAGAATCCTCATGGACAACGAGAGCTCTGTAGATATCTTTTTTGTCCACCCTCCAGAGTATTAAAGCCACCAGTCAGAACCTCAGTCCCGTGGAAGGAAGTGTTTATGGCTTTAACAACCACCTATTTCCAGTCCAACGAATGATCACCTTACCAGTCACTTTGGGTGGGCTCCCAAGGCAAGCCACGCCCAATATTAAATTCATTGTTATAGATTCAAGTTCAGCCTATAATGCCATATTCGAAAAACTAATCCAGTCAATCTTCGGAGCTTAATCGGCAATAACGACTGCCCTCAACATTGATGATATTGATTTGCAAGATGAAACTAATATACAGCGTTGGATGCCCATAGAAGGACTAATTAAATTGCTTCTTTTTGATCAAAACCAAACCCACACTGTTCATCTCGGGTCCCATCTTTCGTAGCAAGAAAAGTAGATTCTTTCCACCTTTCTTTAGGCAAACAAAGATATTTTTTCTTGGAGCCCTAAAGATATGCTTGGACTTGACCCACATGTCATTCAACACCCATTTAACATCAACCCTACGTGCAAGCCAGTCATTCAAAAGAATATAAATTTCGCTCTCGAGTGACTTAAGGTAATTGAAGGAGAAGTGGGGAAGCTAATAGAGGCATAATTTATTGAAGAGTTTGAATACCCTGCCTGGTTAGCCAATGTGGTCATGATCAAGAAGTCCTCGGACAAGTGGAGGATTTGTGTAGATTACAGTAACCTCAACCATGCCTACCAAAAGGATAACTTTCCACTCCCAAGGATAGACCAGTTTGTTGACTCAATAGTTGGCCATCAGCTCCTGAGTGTCATGGATGATTATTCTAGCTACCACCAGATTAGGAAGAACCATGCAGATGAAGAACACACTGCATTCAGGACCAATAAGAGGATTTTTTCTATAAGATGATGCCCTTTGGCCTTAAATATTCAAGGGATACCTACTAGCGACTAATGAACAAGGTGTTCAAAAATCTCATTAGAAAGATAATGGAGGTATATGTAAATGACATGTTAGTCAAAAGTATCCACCGAAGTTATTATCTGAAATACCTGGAGAAGTTTTTTGAGCTCCTTTGCCGATTCAGAATGAGGCTCAATCCAAGCAAGTGTGCATTTGGTGTTACAACAGGGAAGTTTTTGGGGTTCATGGTGACCCATTGGTGGATTGAGGTAAACCCTGAAAAGATCAAAGGGCTAGAAGACATGTCGCCCCAAACTCCTTAAAGGAAGTATAACATCTGAATAGGAGAATTACCTCACTCTCATGATTTTTTGGTATGTATCGATGATAAGTTTCACCCCTTTTTCAAGATTATTTGGGGAGTCCCTCAAGTAGTGTCTAGACTCACCTCAGCTTCTATAAAAGCCAATCTATAGAGAAGTATTATACCTATATCTGGTGATATTGCCAATTGCACTAAGTTCAGTATCAGTGAAAGATGAAGGAGGAATTCTGCGTCAAGTATACTATCTTAGCAAAGTCCTATAAGATATCAAGGCTCAGTACCACACATCAAATAAGATATCCTTTGCTCTCGCCTTTTCAGCAAGATAGCTTCTGCCTTATTTCCAAGCTCACACAATAAAGGTAATGATGGAGCTTCCACTTCATGCAATACTTAAGAAACCCAAAGGAATTTAACAGATTGGTGAAGTGGGCAGTAAAGTTTGGTGAATTTGTGTTGGGTCCATTGTTCCTAATGTCCTGGTTTGTAAGAAGTCAAATAGGTCAATGTCATACACATCAATGGAATTTGTTGTGTATTTGAGTTCATGATTGCAGGTTAGTCCATATCACATTGATTGGACAAGTGAACACAATAATTGGCTACTATACATAGCAAAAATCTACTAAGTCCACTGGCATTGAGTGGAGCAAGCTCACTCAATGCCAGTGGTAAGTAATCAATATTATCTAGTTGGAAATTTGCCTAAGTCCACAGGCATTGAGTGAGTAGAGCTCACTCAACGCCATATAATAAATGGTGCTGAGTCTATCTTAGCCTAACATGTAGATAGCCAAATATATTGCAAAGTACACAGACGTTGAGTGTAGTCTACTCACTCAATGCCATACAACAAAATGCTGTGAGTTAGGATGAGTCAATCAAAGCTTAGAGAAATAGGCTGATATGTGGCTAAGTCCACATGCATTGAGTGTGGTCTACTCACTCAACGCCATACAACTTCTAGCGTTGAGTGTTGTTTTGTCTGTCAATGCCACAGAAAAGTTGGGCAAAATTTTAACTAAGTCCACTGGCATTGCGTGTAGCTTACTTACTCAATGCCATGATAAAAAATCTGTCTAATACAAAAGGCATTGAGTGTAGCTTATTAACTCAACGCCATGGAGAAATAGAGTGGACAGTATCCTTGCTTATGTGATTTCAGACACAGATATTTGGCTAAGTCCAAAAGCATTGAGTATAGCTTACTCATTCAATGCTAGATAATAGAGAAATTCAGTTAAGTAGTTTGGCATTGAGTGGAGCTTACTCTCTCAACGCCAAAGCTAAAAAAATCAAGCTAAGGAAAAAAGTTTTGAGTGAGGCGAGCTCACTCAACGCTCTCAACGCCTTGATGTAGAAATATTTTCTAAGGAAAAAAGCATTGAGAGAGGCGAGCTCACTCAACGCTCTCAACGCCTTGACACAGAAATATTTTCTAAGGCATAAAGCATTGAGTGAGGTGTGCTCACTCAACGCTCTCAACGCTTAAATTGCCTAAGTTGCTAAAAAACTTTCTAAGGAAAATAGTGTTGAGTGAGGCGTGCTCACTCAACGCTCTCAATGCCTAGACAGACAGATTTTTGTCTAAGTGTTGTGGTGTTGAGTGATTATTACTCACTTAATGCCTTTGCTTCTAATCTTTGAATTTTTTCTAATTTCGTAGATGCTGAGTCATGCTAACGTCAGCAAAGTCAAAAAGTCAACCAAAATTCAAATTTTTCGAGAATACTGCTTTTTGGCGCTGCCGGCCAGCTGTAATCATCCTCTGTACTTAGAAAGAAAAAATTTCAACTTTAAGTGATAGGGCCCATATACAACAAAGGGTCGTTGAATCAATAGTAAATGGAAAGAATGTGTTGTATAGCTAAATCTCAGCCATGAATCCTGGTGGTGGTCCCACCGCTCTATTGGCTGTCAAAGAATAAAAGAAGAAAATCGGCCAGAGCAAACAATCGAAACCTTATCTATGTTTTCTGAAAACGAAAGTGCAGCCGAACTTCATCTTCTTCCTCACCTTTCTTATCGAGCCTGAAGAAGCTGTTCTATATAGAAAACTTTGTAGAAGAAAGAGATAGCTGAAGCAATCACCATCTGCAATAGCAGGTTCAGAAGCAATTTTAAGGAAGCAGATGAATAAGCTCTGCAAAGAAAAGATAGTTGTTTTAATAGAGATTCAACTGCCGACTCCATTGTCTTCAACAACAAAAGCTTGGGCTAATATCTGCTCAGTCCAGGAAGAAGTAGACATAGAGTTCTTGCTCAGGTGTCTAATCAAATCACCTTTAATTTCTTTTGTATAGATTTATTGTGAGTCTAAATTTGTAAGCCTGTGTTATAAATGCTCAGGTCTTTGTGACCTGTGGTTTGGATTAGTGCCGAGTAAATGGTCTTTGTGACCTGTGGTTTGGCTTAGTGCCTAAGTGGTAGGTCTGTATGACCTGTGAGGTCCTGCTTGATCTATGCTGTAAGATCTTAAGTAGCAGAGTTTTGGTGGAAGAGCCTAGTCTAACACACTGTTAGAAAGGCATAGCGGGACAGTGGACATACCCAAGATTGGGGAACAACTATAAAATTGTTGTCGTTAGTGATTGTTCTTGAAAGCTAAAACTAACCTTATCACTAAGCACAAAAATAGGCTAACAATTGAGAAGATTTAAATAGAGACAAAAACCTATTCACCCCCCATCTAGGTTTTTAGCTAGAGTTAAAAACAAGACTTTCAAGTGGTATTAGAGGGAGGTTATTCTTTAACGACTTAACAGTCTAAGTAAATCTCCAAAGTTAGCTAGAAGTCTGTCTCTTTGGGTTCAGGAATGAACAATAAGGAGCTGAGTTCTGTGAGGCTTCCAATCTGTAGGAAGGAATACTTCAGCATCTGAAAAGCAAGGGCGAGGCAGTTAATAGAAGATGCTAACCCTAGGATGTATACTGCAGTCAAAGAGGGACCATTCATCCCAATGAATGTCTCAGAACTGGATGCAAATGTCTAGAAACCCAAGACATATGATGAGATGACTAAGGATGAGTTTGTCCTGGCCTCAATAGACAAGAGAGCAAAGAATATAATTATGAGTGATGTTGATGATTCTACAGTTCAGAACCCGATCCATTGCACAACAAAAAAGGAAATGTGGCACACATTGGTGATATAAATGGAGGGGACAGATGAAGTTTGAGATGATAGGAAGTCCTTACTCAACCAAAAGTATGCGACTTTCAGGCAATCCAAGGGGGACAACATAACCACACATTATGAAAAGTTCTTTAGGATTGTGAATGAACTGAAGACTTATGGAAGGGTATTCAGTCACTATGAACTGAATGACAAGTTCCTTAGATCTCTCACTAGAGATTGAGATACAAAGATCTGTGTCATCAGAGAAGTGGCAAAGTTGGGTGATACTGCTCCTCATACTCTCTTTTGGAAGCTATTGTCATATGAAATACAGCTAGCGATCAGGAAAGAAGAGGAGAACCACAGCAAGTCTCAGGCAAGAGACAAGGCTGTAGCATTCAAAGCTGAAGGCTCCAACAAAAGTAGAAGAAAGTCTCCCTCTCCACCAACGAGAGATGCTGAATCTGATTCTAGAAGATCAGAAAAAAGCACATCAGACTGCCAATGGTCTGATGAAGATTTTGCTGCCTTCTCCAGGCAATTCTAGAAGTTCATGAAGTAGAAGCACTAGAGAGTTCGGCCTTCCTCCTCCTCTCATCCTAAGAATGACTACTACAAGGGCAAGATGAAATCCTCTAACGAGGACAGGTATGGTTCCAAAACTAGTAAATAGGATTCATCTAACATGACTTGTTATCATTGTAGAAAGCCTGGGCATGTAATAGCCGACTTCCCAGTCAAAAGAAGGGAACATGGTGAGAAAAAAATACCACCAGCAAAAAGACAAGAAGGAGAAATCCCTCATTGCTAAGAAGCAAAGAAGCTGGACTGACACCTCCTCATCAGAGTTAGAATGACAAGAAGAAGAAGAATCCTATATAGGGTTGTACTCTACTGAAGATGGAGCTGTAGATGCAGACTGCATTAAAAGGCTGGCTGCTATATAAAAAGAAGCTGAGAAGGTTCTTCCTACTGCCAGAATTGAAGTTAGGGCCACTCCATCACAGTCTAATGGTTATTCAGAGGTGGATTATGAAGAAGACAGCTGCTGCCTTGGGCTGAAGGCTAGGAATGATGAAGAAATTAGTCAAGATCAGCCTGGTTCAAGCAAGGTAATCTCTATTACTACCTCTTCTAAACCAGATTATAAATCTATTCTAGATTCTTGTGCCTCTACATCAAATAATGATGGTGGCTCAAAATATGAAGGAGACATAAATCAATTGATTGATAACTATGGTACACTCCTGCAGGCTCTAAAGAAAAGCAAGCTCCTGGCCAAACAGCAGGCTCAAGAAATTGCTTCGCTTCAGCTTAATGTTTCAGAATCAGCAAAACTCCTGGATCTGAAGATCTAAGAAGTCAGCAAACTGAAGAATGTAATAATCATTAAAATGAGCACCATAAACTTCAAGAATGACCATATTAGGAATCTTGAAGGAAAGATCAAAAAAGAGAGGGAACTAGTGGCTAGTTACTCTAAGCCTAGCACAATGCTGCCCTTGATACACTCCTTCTCCTCTAAAAAGGGAAGGAAAGGGTTGGTTTTCAAGGGAAGGAGAAGAGCTGCAAATCCCAAGGGAAAGGGAAAAGCTCAAGTGCAGCCACTAGCCTCTAAGGCTCTTGTTAAATTTAATAAAGTACAACTACCTTCTAACAGGCATGACCATTAGATTATTTATGGTCACTAGAAGAATGCTAAACCCTCTATTGTGAACAAAGATGTTACAAAATATGGTGGTAAATACAGCAAGGGTGCAAGTTCCTTTAAGGTAGCCTATGAGGAATAATAAATGGCCCATCATAGACCATTTGTATTTGGTGCACCAGCCCCTTCTGTCAACGGTAAAGCTGTTGACTGTTCTCCAGATCTTCCAGCCTACTCTAAGATAAAGAGCAAGGCTGTCAATAGACCAGAACTGGGCATCTCTGAGTCCATCATGAGTATGCTTTCTTAAAAGAAATTAGCTGCTAGAAGGGATCAAGATATCCCAAGCACTTCTACTGCCAGACCCACCACTTGTCAGACTGGTGCTAGGAAACTAAAGAACAGGACTGCTATTACTCTTTCTAGACCAAGAGCTGCAGTTAACACAACCACTAAACCTGCTCTGAAAAGAAGGTACAACATCCTTGAGTGTTGATGTTGTGGCAAGGTAGGCCACTTTGTTGTTGATTGATGGCACAAGCAGAGTGTGCAGAGAGCCAATGTTAGCTTGCCTGTCAAAAAAGCTGCAAGCAGGCATAGTCATTTTCAGTCTAACCTATACCTATGACCCAATAAAAATTGGGGTCCTAAGGTTAACTGATTAGTGTCTTGCAAGTTTGTTAAAGTGCCCATACCTCTATATGGTTCTTGGACAGTGGATGTTCCAAGCACATGACTGGAACAAGGAGCATGCTGAAGGATTATGCTCCAGTAAGGAATGGACCAAAGGTTATCTTTGGTGGGTCAGAAAAAGGGGTGATTAGAGGTTATCGTAAGATCTTTAATGGCATAGTTACTATCACTAGAGTAGCCTATGTAGAAGGGTTGCAACATAACCTGATAAGCATCAGCAAACTCTGTGATCTTGGCTATGACATAGTATTCCACAAGGATAAGTGACAAATTAGGAGGTTAAGTGACCAAGAGGTCATCTTAACAGGCACTAGGAATGGAAATGTTTACTGTTTAGATTTTATATGCTTAAGCAAAGACTCACCTGTATGCCTAGTTGCAGATGAGAAAGCCTCTTCATGTGTCCAGTGGCACAAGAGGCTAGCCCATCTGTATTATAGGACCATAGGAAAGTTGTTCAGCAATGAGCTTGTTAGGAATGACCCTAAGTCTATATGCACTAAGGAGGGTATCTGCTCTGCATGCCAAAAGGGCAAACAGACTAAGACCTCCTTCAATAGAATTAGCACCAAAGACTAATTGAGGTGCAAATACCTCATGCATATGGATATATTTTGTCCTATGCCAATTCAAAGTCTAGGTAAGAAAGTCTATACCCTTGTGGTTGTTGATGACTTTTCTAGATTTGCCCAGGTGTTCTTTCTAAGGAAGAAATCTGAAACCCCTAATGTCTTCTAGACATTTGTCAAGCAAATTCAGAATGAATTCAACAACACTGTGGTCAAAATCAGAAGTGACTATGGGATTGAGTTTTAGTCTGAGTGAATGATAAGGTTCTATGAAGAGCAAGGGATTCATAAAGAATTCTCCTCTCCTAGAACACCACATCAAAATGGAATTGCTGAGAGGAGAAATAGGACTCTAATATTATAGGCTGGTATAACCTCGTTAAGTGACTCATCTCTCTAAGAATACTTCTGGACTGAGGTAGTTAACATTGCATGCTATGTCCTTAATAGGGCTTCTATCACCAAGAGCCACAAGAAGACTCCCTATGAGATCTTGAAGGGCAGAAAACAAAACCAGAGCTATTTTAGGATCTTTGGTTGCAAGTGCTATGTGCTCAACAATGGAAAAGTCCATGTAACTAAGTTTGCTTCCCAAGTCCCTTGAAGGGATCTTTATTGGGTACATCGCTCATAGTAAGGCATATAGAATCTACAATTTAACTAGCCAAGTTATAGAAGAGTCAATGCATATTGTTTTTGATTAATCCAATATGTCTGAAAGTGAGCTGCGTAGCTCCTCCTCATATAGTATTGTAGGTATAAAGCTGATGATGGATAAGCTGACCATCAAGGAAACTACCCCCACTGTCCAAGATAATGATGATTGATTTTCCATTCCAAGAAAAGGGCAAGACATACCTGAAGAAATTGAAGACCAGCTAGCGGAAAACCTTATAGATCAGTAAGTTGCAGTTAGATTGCCTCCCGCTACCAGGCATCTAAGGGACCATCAAGCACACCTAATCATTGGTAATGCAAATCATGGAGTCCAAACTAGAAGTAGGAGTATGAATACAGCTCTCTACTCAAGCATTCTATCTCAAGAAGAGCCCAAGAAGTTTGAAGAAGCAATCAAGGACCAGTTCTAGATTGGAGCAATGCAAGAAGAACTCGACCGATTTAAGGGATGTAAGGTCTGAAAGTTGGTTCCCAGACCATAAGGACAAATTTTCATAGGGACCAAGTTTATCTATAGGAATAATTTGGATCAAGAGGGCATTATTGTCAAGAATAAGGCTAGACTGGTGACTAAAAGCTACAGACAAGAAGAAAGAATAGACTTTGACCAGACCTTTGCCCCAATAGCCTGATTGGAAGCAATAAGGATATTCCCTTCATTAATTGCCTATCAGGGATTCAGAGTCTACCAGATGGATGTTAAGTCAGCATCCCGAATAGAGACCTAAAAGAGGAAGTATATGTGGATTAGCCACCAGGTTTTGTATATCCTAACTCTCCAAAGTTTGTTTATAAGCTTAAGAAAGCTCTCTATGGGCTAAAGCAAGCCCCTAGGGCTTTATATGAAACCTTGTCTAGCTTCCTCATTGAGAACAAATTTTCAAGGGGGAAGATAGACAAGAACCTATTCCTAAGGGAATCAAAGGGCAAGCTTATCCTAGTCCAAATATATATCGATGACATTATCTTTGGATCTACTGAAGACAACCTTTGCAGGAAGTTTGCTAAACTTATACAAGGGAAGTTTGAAATGAGCAGTATATGTGAGCTCATGTTCTTCTTGGGAATTCAAGTAAGACAGACTTATGATGACTTGTCCATGTCCCAGTCCAAGTTCACCAGAGAGCTAATCAAGAAATATGGTATAGACAATGCCTCAACCATGAGAACTCCCATGGGGTCAAGTATGCTTATAGATAAAGTTGAGGCAAGGAAACTTGTTGATGAGTTTTTATATAGAGGGATAATTGGTTCCTTTCTATACCTGACTGTTAGTAGGCCTGACCTTATGTATGCTACTTGTGTCTGTGCTAGGTATCAGGCCTGCCCAAAAGAATCTCATTACTCTACTACAAAGAGAATCTTGAGGTATCTTAAGGGCACACTAGATCTTGGCCTATGGTACCATAGAAATAGGGATTTTGATCTAACATTATTTTTAGATGTAGATTTTGCAGGCTGCAAAGAAGACAGGAAAAGCACTACTAGAACCTGTCAATTCTTAGGAAGAAGGCTAGTATCTTTGAGCAGTAAGAAGCAAATTAGTATGGTTATATCCACTGCTGAGTCAGAGTACATATGAGTAGGTAGCTGATGTGCTCAGCTGCTATGGATCCAGCATCAGCTCCAGGATTATAAACTTTAGGTAAGTAGAACTCCTTTATACTGTGATTCTACAAGTACTATTTCTATTGCTAGGAATCCTGTATCACATAACAGGACTAGACATATAGAAATTAGATATCATTTTATTAGGGAGCATGTGGAGATGGAAGACATCATTCTTGAGTATGTCCCCACAGACAAGTAAGTGGCTTATATCTTCACTAAGCCATTAGATGAAGCAAAGTTCAACACCTTAAAATTTGAGTTGGGTATGTTGAATTTGGCCGAGCTTCAAGCACTCCCTTTTTTGCATTTTTTGTGGTGCATGTATTTTTCCTCTTGCAGGAGATAAAGACTCCCCAGTTGTATCAGTTAAAGTCTAAGTCCACAGGCATTGTTATCCTTCAATTTTCTTAATTCCATAGGCGTTGAGTAAGTAGAGCTCACTCAACGCCATATAAAAAATGGCGCTGAGTCTATCTTAGCCTAACTGGTAGATAGCCAAAAATATGGCTAAGTACATAGGCATTGAGTGTAGTCTACTCACTTAACGACATACAAAAAAAATCTATGAGTCAGTCTGAGTCAGTCAAAGTCTAGAGAAATAGGTTGAAAATGTGGCTAAGTTTACAGGCATTGAGTGTGGTCTACTCAATCAATGTCATACATCTTTTAGCGTGGAATGTTGTTATGCCTGTCAAGACCACAGAAACGTTGGGCAAAATTTTAAAAAAGTCCACTAGCGTTGAGTGTAACTTACTCACTCAATGCCATGAACGAAAATATGTCTAAGTTTAAAGGCATTGAGTGTAGCTTACTCACACAATACCATAGAGCAATAACGTTGGCAGTATCCTTGTTTATGTGTTTTCAGACACATATATTTGGCTAAGTACAAAAGCTTTGAGTGTAAGTTACTCACTCAATGCCAAAAAACAAAGAAATTTTGTTAAGTAGTTTGGCATTGGGTGAAGCTTACTCTCTGAACTCCAAGGATCAAAAAATCTGGCTAAGGAAAATAGCGTTGAGTGATGAAAGCTCACTCAACGATCTCAATGCCTTGACGCAAAAATATTTTCTAAGGCAAAAAGCATTGAGAGAGGAGAGCTCACTCAATGCTCTCAATGCCTCAACGCAGAAATATTTTCTAAGGCAAAAGGAATTGAGAGAGGCGAGCTCACTCAACGCTCTCAATGCCTTGAGTAGGAATTTATTCTAAGGCAAGAAGCATTGAGAGAGTTGTGCTCACTCAACGCTCTCAACGCCTAAATTTCCTAAGTTGCTGAAAAACTTTCTAAGGCAAATAGCGTTGAGTGAGGCGTGCTCACTCAACGCTCTCAACGCCTAGACAAAAAGAATTTTGTCTAAGTGTTGTGGCATTGAGATATGCTTACTCACTCAACGCCTTTGCTTCTAATGCTTGAATTTTTTCTAAATCCATAGACACTGAGTCATGTTGACGTCAGAAAAGTCAAAAAGTAAACCAAAATTCAAATGTTGCGGGAATGCTGCCAGAGGCGCTGACGGCCAGCTGTCATAATCCTCTGCACTTGGAAAGAATTATTTTCAGCTTTAAGTGCTGGGGCCCACACACTTCAAAGAGTCATTGAATCAAGAGTAAATGGAAAGAATGTGTTATATGGCTAAATCTCAGCCATCAATCCTAGTGGTGGGCCCACTGCTCGATTGTCCGTCAAAGAATAAAACGAAGGAAATTGGCCAGAGCAAACAATCGAATCCTTGTCTAGGTTTTCTGAAAACAAAAGTGCGGCCAAACTTCATCTTCTTCCTCGCCTTTCGTGTCAATCTTGAAGAAGTTATTCTACACAGAAAACTTAGCAGAGGAAAGAGATAGCTGAAGCAATCATCATCTGCAACTGCAGGTTCAGAATCAATTCTGAGGAAGCAGATCAACAAGCTCTGAAAAGAAAAGATAGTTGTTTGAAGAGAGATTCAACTGCCGACTCCATTATCTTCAACAGCAAAGCTTGGGCCGATATCTGCTCAGTGCAGAAAGAAGTAGACATAGAGTTCTTGCTCCGGTGTCTAATCAAATCACCTTTTATTTCTTCTGTATAGATTCTTTGTGAGTCTGAAGTTGTAAGCCTGTATTATAAAGGCTAAGGTCTTTGTGACCTAAGGTTTGGCTTAGTGCCGAGTGAAAGTTATTTGTGACCTGTGGTTTGGCTTACTGCCTAAGTGGTAGGTCTGTGTGACATGTGAGGTCCTGTGGGATCTGTGTTGTAAGCTCTTAAGGAGATGAGATTTGGGAGAAGAGCCTAGTCTTACACACTATTAGAAAGGAGCAGAGGGATAGTGGATGAACCCAAGATTGGGGAACCACTATAAAATTGATGTGTCATTTGTGATTGTTATTAAAACCTAAAACTAACCTAATCACGAAGCATAGAAATTAGCTAACAATTAAGAAGATTTAAATAGAGAAAAAAACCTATTCACCCCCCCCCCCCACCTCTAGGTGTTTAGCTAGCCTTGAAAACAAGACTTTCAATTTGACATTCATTTCCTACCCCGACAAGACATCAAATCCCAGGTGTTGGCTAATTTTGGTGTGGAGAATATCATTCCCAAGAGGCTATTTCTGTGTGAGATACTCTCGCCACTCGATAGACTCTTTAGGCTAACGATGCCTTAGGAATCGAAGGAGCAAAAGCAAGAGCAGGGCTAATTTTGGTAAGCTAGAAGAAATTACATTGGAGTACAGACTCAGATTGAAGTTTCTAGATACTAACAATATCATTGAGTATGAGCCTCTGATCTTGGGCCTTAGACTTGCAATTTCTTGCAAAGTGAAAAATTTGACAATTTACACAGATTCTCAACTTGTTGTCTCGCAAATTGAAGGATATTATGAAGCAAAGAGCAACCAGCTAGCATAGTACCTCACACTCTTGGAGACTCTCCTCGCCAAGATTCCATGGAATCAGGTTGTTCATATCCCAAGAGATCATAATTCTAAAGCAGATGCACTCTCCACGCTCTCTACATCACCCTCTCATTATCAGTCCTGAATATGCTAGGTAGAAGAAGTTGTTATCCTGAGTATTCAGGGACACTGGTAAATTACAGTATTTAATGAACAAGGATCGTCTTGGGTCAGCCCGCAATAATCCTAACTCGAGAAAAAACAACTACCAGAATACTTAGTGGACGCACGACGTTTGCACATGGGAGAAACAACCTTCACCATCATTAATGGAGAACTGTATAAGTATCCTTTTCCGTAGCCGATATGAAGTTCTTATCAGAATCAAAAGCAGATGCAGAGTATACAGTATGAGAAGCCTATGAAGGAGTTTGTGGAGAGCATTTAGGCGACAAGGAACTAGCTTAAAATATCTTGCACCAAGGATTTTACCGGCCAACCATGAAGAAGGATGCAACTTAATTTGTTCAGAAATATAAGAGTTATCAATTGCACTCAAATGTTCCCCGACAGCCACAAGTTGCTCTCACGGTAATACAAGGTGCTTGACTTTTTGTGCAACAGGGTTTTTACTTCTCGGTCCCCTCCCCCAAGCAATAGGCCAAAAGGAAATTCATTATTTTAGAATTGGCTACTCTACCAAGTGGGTAGAAGCTAAATCCTTAGTCAAAATCACAGAAGAAAATTCGAAGCTGTTTGTCTGGAATAACATCATATATCACTTCGGTATTTATACAACCTTCATTAATTACCATGGTACTCAGTTCACTTGGAAGTCCTTCACTAAGATATGCGAAGACTTAAAAATGAAACACCGCCATACCATTGTAGCACACCCATAGACAAACGAGCAAATTGTAGTGACGAATCGTAATATCCTCTATGAATTAAAGACCCAGCTATAGGAGGTAGGGTGCAGTGGGTGGATGTACTCCGAAATGTATAATGGGATTACCGAATCACGGAAAGTACTCCTACCGGAGAAACCCCATTCAATCTCTTTTTCATGATTGAAGCCATCATCCCTATCAATATCAGTGTCCCAAGTGCCCACATTTTAAACTTTAACCCAGAGAAGAATGACGAGTTACTTCGGGAAACCTTGACTTGATCTGAGAAGATAGGGATACGACAACCCTCTGTATCGTCGTCTATCAAGGACGTGTGTCATGACTCTATTTTTGAAGATTAAAGCTCATATTAATCAATGTCGGAGATCTGTTCTTGCGAAGCATTGAAGAAGCTGGCAAAGTACCACATGGGTACAAGATCTCGCCTTCATCTGATAGACCATTCGTCATCTCTGTTGTTGTCATGGAAGGAACTTTCAAGATAAGAAATACAAAAGGGAAAAATCCTTCCCCGCACATAGAACATCGTTGGATACATTAGAAACAATGTACATGATTTGAAAAAAGCCCTTTCAACTCAATGATATACACAAGTATGTATTTGATGTTTGTTTTAGTTCATGCATGCAGGTTAGCCTATGTCATATTGATTGGAAAGGTGGTCCATGTTATATTGATAGGTGTACTCAAAGAAGCAGACTGGAAAGATAGTAAAGAAAATTGACTAAGTCCATAGGCGTCAAGTGAATCCAGTTCACTCAATACCATACAACTAAAAGTGCTGATTGAAGTAAGGACAGTCAATTAACAAGTTATTGTGTAGAGAAATGGCTAAGTACAAAAGTGTCCAAACATTTCAACTATGTCGACTGGTGTCCACTAATCGTAAAGAGAATAAGAACTGAAATAAAAATCCAACTAGGCAAGTATAACTATCGAATTGTTGCTAGGGACACAAGTGTAGTATTAAAATCCGAGAAGTGTTTAGTAATCTTACTCACACGAAGACTATTATCTTATCGAAAGATTGTTTTAGGGTTTGTTAAGAGAAAACTAATTGCAATTAAGAAAAGAAATATTTGCGCTAAAGAGAGAACTACTTGCAGTCAACTAACGATCTACTAAAAGCGATTACAACGAAGGGTTGAAATGATGAAATAGAAGAGCACTCGATCGAGTATCACCTCAGCAAAAGTTGATTAAAAATGTGATAATAAACCTAAGCTTAATAGGGTAAAGGTCCTTGACCATGGAGGTTCCTAAATCTTGAACACGCTTCTCACGATGTCGTTCCCAACAGAGTTTAGGAAGGTCCGACCGAACTCTCGTCCAAATCGGAGACCTAAAGCTTGCTTTTCGCGCTGAACCCAACTATTGGATTTCACTCCAATCCGGGAGATTTAACATCTGCCTATATCGAGGGGTGCGTGCAACTCTCTTTACTCTTGAGTGTTCACTTCAAACTACGAGCCTCTCGGCTAGCTAAGAGTGAAAACAAAGATGGGAATTATATATCGATGATATAACTCCAAACATGAATAATCAAGAGTAAATCGAAGGCCTAAACCCTAAAAAGAAATAGTAAATTTAAAGAATCATAACTTAATCAACTCGAACCTCGGATCATCAAGATCGAGTACAAGGAGGATTAGATAATCATGGAGAAGTGGAGGAAGAGAGATGGGTAGAAGAACATTAAGAAAACAAAGAAAAAGGTCACTTAATATTAATGTAAAAGAGAGCTACAACTTGAAATAAAAGATTATAAGTGCATGGAAATTAAAACCTAAGCAAGCACTAACATTAAGCTACTAAAGTAATTACAAAATCTATTACAAAAGGGTACACTAAGCTTAGAATTAGGAAAAAACTAAAATGAGAAAGAGAGAGAGAGGAAGAACACAAAAAAACTTCAAGAAATAAAAGGGCAGCATATCCCCTCTCAACCTACTACTTCTAGAGACAAGGGAGAGCCACTGAATTTATAGAATTTTTCTCTAGGTCGGTCACACCCCCTGTCACGCCCAGGGAGGGGGTTTCAGGGGGGCATGTCAGGTACGGGGTTGAACTCGGGCTCTAGATTCTAGCGAGAATGATGATTGCTTCTGTATAATTGTGGACACGCCCCGAGACATGCCCGTGTAGGGGGTATGTAAGGCACGTCAAGTCAAAATCATTGGTTGAAAATCTGTTAGTCGTCGAAAAAGGTTGTGCACGCCCCAGGGCCATACTCGTGTTGGGGGCGTGTCATGTACAGGTTGACGTGCAGCAACGAAAAATCTTTAATGGCAGCAGTAGCTTCGGGATGAGGGTGACACGCCCAGAGACATGCCCTGGGAGGGCGTGTCAGGGGGGCATGTCAGGTGTTTTTCTCGGGATTTGAGTTCTGGAAGCAAACTTCCTCAGGATTGGGTTACACGCCCTGTGACATGCCCAGAGAGGGCGTGTCAGGGGGGCGTGTCAGGTCATTTTAGCCAAAAGATGAGAAAACCTGCAAAAAGAGAAGAAAACATTAGTGGCAATAATATATACAAAAGGAGGACAATAAATAAGCTTAGAAGACATGATTTGTGATTTTAAACCCTGAAAATACCCTAATAGTTTAGACTACAAAATGTACTATCAAATTCCCCCAAGCTTAAGCTTCGCTTGTCCCCAAGCATAGATATAAAAACTAGAAAACATAAAAAGTTACTAGTCAAAAAGTTCTAATTATGCTTACACAAGTACTATGCGAAATTCTAAGTAAGGAGAAGGTGAAACGTAAATCTAAAACAATTACTTAGGCATGGTTTAACAATTTATAAACTTTACTAACTAAAATAAATCATCCACAATTTTATCAAAATTCTTTAAATAAATTTAAGCAAAGTAACAAAATGAAAAAAATGCATTGAGTTGTTACTAGATCCAAGAGACGCATTATAACTATATCAATCAAATAACAAAAATCTAAATTTAAATCCAAAACTTACTAATTTACTTTTCTTCTTTACTTAGCTAATAAATAAAATTCAAAAACATGAATCAAAAGGGCTTATTAGGACCAAAATGTTTGGTTTAGGATTATGATTATGGCTTATCTAAATTCAAAGACAAACAAGGAGGCTTTAAAATCGCAATAAACAAAAATAAAGAGTTTCCAAAATTTCATCATAAATAAAATATTTTTCTTTCTTTTTCTTTTCCATTTTCTTTTCTTTCCTTTTTTTCCTTTTCAAAATAAAGGCCATAAATAATTTTTCTTTTTCATTTTGAAATTGGCCAAATAAAAGTAAACACTTCTTTTGAGCATACTTTTTCAAATAGTTCTCCAAATATATCACAAAACAACCTTATTATAATCATGAAAATTTTTAATGAAACTCAAAAGGTTAGTGTGATTAAATTGGTTGTAAATATTTAGCTTTGGTGAAAATGAAATGATAAGTGGAGATATCAATTGAAATCGAAAAAAGGCTCAAAAGCGGCTAACTAGGGATACAAAAAGTTTTAGGTTGACAAGAAGGCTCAAACGTAAACAAAAACGACCTAAATCATTTTCATGCTTAAAAATTTATCTAAAGAATTAGCTTTGAAAAAATTCAAAAAGCAAATCCTAGATAATAAATGAAGACTAATGAAATTATCCTAAAATAAAAATAATAAGCGACTTGCGTTCACATCTACTATGCTAATCAAAAGTTGGCATTACAAAATTATACAAAAATAAAAAGGAAAATAGTGGATGAAAGATTTTTAAGAAAATAAAGAACAAAAACCATAATATAAATGCAAGTTTTAGAAAAACGTTTCACATAAACATGCTACCGTGAATTAGAAACATAGCATGACCAACATTTTACTTGTGAAACATAATTAAAAAGAACGATTAGAGAGATTATAATTAGCCAAGTCGTTATATGGAAATTTGAGAAAAGCTAAACAAAAAGCAAGGGGTACAAATGAAATACCAAAATTCGTTTAAACTATTAAAGTAAAAACAAATAACATAAATTTTTTTTAATTTTGAAATATTCTTTTTTTTTTATTTTTAAAGATATTATCTTTTTTTTGGATTTTTAAGATATATATATATAAAAAAATTATTTTGATTTTTTTAAAGGAAACAAAATAAATATAAGAGAAGGAGAATATCCTCCCCCTAGCTTAAAATGGACATTGTCCTCAATGGAGAAAGGAGGGGAAGGAGAGAGAAATTAAAATAGAAATGAAAGTACAGAATTTAAAAACAGGTACTTCCCCAGATTTATGCTCCGCGAATGTTGATTGATTCCGCTCACCCATGCTTGCGCTTTGGAACTTCTTGAAATGTCATCATTTGACTTTGTGATGGATTCTGTAGCATTGGAGCAGGCGATCGCAGAAGCTTCAGCTTGTCGGAGCCGTCTGGGGCAAAAACTGAAAAATAAAGAGAACAGAAAAATAATTTGGGTTGCCTCCTAAGAGCGCCCTTTGTTTAAAACATAGTTTGAGCTCGACGCACAAAATAATATTGTCCAAAAAGATTATTGTCTAAAATAATAATTAAAGTTTTAACAAAAATAAAAAGTCTTAATTTAGTTAAAGTTCGTGTAGAAGAAACATAATATTGTTCGGACTGACATCATCATCACCAGAAAAATAGATTTTAAGATGCTGCCCCTTCACTTTGAAATCACCCTTATCAGGATGTGAAATTAACACAGTGCTATACAGATGTTGAAGCCAAAATTGACCTCAATGGGAGTTCAAAAACCAGGGTGCAGCCAACACCTACTTCCCTCAAGCCTCGACCCTCGGCTGGCTGTTAAGGTCCAAAGACTGACCCAAAGCCTCAGCTGGGAGGTCCCACCTCACACCCGGAAGATCTCTAAGAGCTTCCCCTCCAAAGCCAAAAGCTGGGCTAGGAGCTCCTCAGAAGGCGCTGTGGATTCAGAGAAAAATGAGAGTCTACCTTCCAAGGAGCCCTTCTGGGTCTATTTATAACCTTTTGCTGCCCTGAAGTTACTGAAATACCCCTGGCTGGTCTGCCAATAGCCAAATCCCGATGTCTGATAATCGTTAAATACAGCCCCTGAGAGTATAAGGGTAATTTTAACTGGGGGCAATTAAGATATTTTACCCCGACCCCGGGCCCCACTCGGCGAGAGCTCTGTGCCGAGAACCCTCTCGCCTTCCTATGCTGAGCCAAAATTGCAACTTCTCGCCGGCTCTGCCGAGAGCGGGTCACGGCTGATCGAAGGTAAACGCTTTCGCCCCTCCCCAAGCGGGAGCTCATCTAACCCTTGCGCTGTCGCTGGTCGTAGTGTTGGGTGAGTGGAGCCCACTCAACGCTCTCGCCGCTGATCCCGGCGCTAAGTGTGTGGAGCTCACTCAACGCCCTTTACTGCTAACCACGGCATTGAGTGAGTGGAGCTCACTCAATGCCTTTTGCTGCTGACCATGACATTGAGTGAGTGGAGCTCACTCAATGCCTTTTGCTGCTAGCCACGATGTTGAGTGAGTAGAGCTCACTCAACGCCTTTTGCTGCTGGTCGCGACGCTGAGTGAGTGAAGCTCACTCAGCACCCTTGCTGATTACAGCGTTGATAGAGTGAAGCTTACTCAGGGCTATGCCTTCTCACCCGCTCCTGGCCATGGGTGGGATCTTGTCTGCTCCTAAGCGGGAGCTCCTCCGGCGCAAGAGCTCTTATGGCCTTCAGGCCTGAGCTAACTCATGGCTAGTCCAACCCCAACCGCTAGTGCCTCTGGGTCCCACCCAACGAATTTGAGGTTGTACACAATCCCCGCTCTTTTTGAGCTAGCTTTGTGCTCGAAAAGACACGTCCAACCCAGCAATATTCGCTGGGCACGTGTCACTTCAAAAGAGAATCTTTTGGTGGGCCATACCATGGCTATATATATGCGTTGATAGGCGGCCTAAAATCTGCCCCTTACCTTTATCGCTCCTCTGAGATCTCATTCGACCTCGCGATGCGCCCCAAACAGGTTGGTAAGCCACTCTCGCAGAGTCTTCAGGAACACATAAAGGCGGCGCAAGCGCAGGCCCTTGCCAGTAGCGCCCTAGTGGCTCCTTGGCTGGCGAGAGGAGCACCCACCATGGAGCCTCCGCCACCACAGCAAGAGAAGAAGAAGAAGAAGACCCCTCGGGACCCCATGCAAGAGCATCGAGCCTCTCCAACTCCATCCCCAAGCCGCGCGGCCAATCCCCTTCTGCCGCAGAGGGTATGTCTTGTCAACTAGCGGATTACTGTTCTTAAGAATCGGTCACTTAACCTTTATTGGCAGGTGGTCCCGGAGGGTGGTGCTGGGCTTCCGCCGGTGCCCCCGGACCCATTGACGTCTTGCTCGCCTGAGGACCAGCCGCAGGCTCCGAAAAGAGCTCCCGCGAATGGTTCGGGACCTCCAGGTAGCCCCTCCTTTTTCGTCCGCTTTTCTTTTGGTTATTCTAACCCTTCGGAGGTACTCTCGCAGCACCTGCTTCCGCTTGCCCGGACCTTACCTTGCAGGAGACTATCGTAGAGATTTCCCCCTGTGACGATCCATCAATCAATCCTCACCCTTCCGTGGGTGACGCGCCTTCCGACCCATCCGTGACGCCGGAGGTGGACCGTTCCGAGAAGGAGCGCGACCCTCCCTATACTTCGGGCCATGCGTAGGTCACGTCACGCGAGACCTTCCGTCCGGGCCATGGAAAGCCCCTCCATCTTATGTTTGGGAGGGATATCGAGGGAGAACTCGGGCCTTCTCGCCCTCCCCCGGCTGACGGCTCTCGCCATGGTTCTGGTATGCCACACACTGCTGCTACCCCTACCTCGTTCTTGCACTGACCGCCCGATTGCCTTCTCAGGAGATCCAGAACTGCGATCGGGGGCTGAAGAGGACGAGGACGATGACGGGGATCAAGAGGAGGATGGCGACAGCTCTCCCTTCCCCTCCTCTGACGAGATGGAAGAAATGCTTGTTGGCACGGGAAGTGCGAGAAGGCGAGGGAAAAGGGTCGCGACCATCCTATCTAAACTTGCGCGGCAGGAGCGGGCCCAGGCCTACGCAGTGAGGGAGTTCCGCAGATCGGTGGAGCTAAGGTTGGAGGCCCTAGAGCGAGACTACTTTCTAAGCGAGGCGGAGCGGCCGGGCTGCCCTACTGCGGGATCTTCCCCCGGGAGGTGCCTCGCGCGGATACGAGACCAAGCTCGCCGGATCAATCTAGGGTGCACCGTGCTCTCCTCCTACTTTAACCCGCTGGTGCCCCCGAGGACCCGATAACGAGAGCGAGGACGCTAGCGCTGGGAGCCTTATTGATTCTTGCCATCTCGCCTCTCCTTACCTCTAGCCTTCCCTTCTCGCCATGTACCATGTCTTCTAATTATGTTTTTCTTAATTGCTTTGGATTGTGGACCGTTTGCGATATTGTGAGCTGCTTTTATTGGTTAACCGCTGTCATCGCTGTTATCTTAAGTTTCGCTTAGCGAGAACATTCTTCGCTTTCGCCTTCACCGTACAGTTAGACCCTTGCGCGGACTAGGGCTGTCGATCAGTCACGGTCAATTTGGGCAGGGAACCGAGGCGCCGTTGACTTAGAGCGTGACAGTTGTACCTCCGCCCCAATTTTCGGGAAAATCATCATTCATCACAGCTTTCTATAAATAGGCGGATTCACCCACCACATTTATTTCTCTGATCCGGAACCTCCCTCTCTCTCTCTTTCGCTTTCGCGTTCTGCCGAGAACGTCTTACTCTCGCCCCCTTTTCCTTGGTATTTCGCCTTCGAACACTTCAGTCACAATGCCTGGCGAGAACGAGGGACGTTCTCATTGTGTGGAAGCTTTTCGGAGGCACCGATTCCCGTCATGCCGTCTGACCTTGGACGAGTACCAGCTGATCACGTCCCGATACATTCCCGCCAAATTCTCCTTGAGAAACCCAGACAACAATGATAGGGTGAACACTGCGCGAGAGGGAGAGCTCGCGATCCCCCACAAACACTTAGAGGTGGGCTTTCGCCTTCCTCTTTGGCCAGAGATGCGCCTCGCCCTCCGCTACTATGGGGTCATTCCCGCGTAGCTGAACCCAAATTTGATCGCCATCCTTGTAGCGTTCATCTTCTACATGCGATCTGAAAGGATAGAGTTCAACCTCACGATCTTCCGGAAGCTGTTTACCTTCCGCGCGAAGGGGGGAGTTGTCTTGTTCTCCAGGCAGCTTATCAAAACAACCGGTCTCGCCAACAAGCACCAACATTGGGGCGAGAAATTCGTTTTCATCTCCAGCGACTTTGGGAATGTCCCGCTCACACCGGTTCAATACAAGGATACCACTTACAAGCCGCCCTCCTTAGGGTCTCACGAGGGCGCGCTCCTCGAGTTCTTTGGGACTAAGAGGTTTGAAGTCCCCTTCCTTAGGCGGGACGTAGACTCCCTTCCCCCCGTTCCTCCTGGCGACGGTAAGATCTCGCTTTTTTTTTTCTTTTACTCGGTGTTTGCGCATCCCTCAATGCTGAGTGTCTTTCATTGCCTCCATAGGAGAGCGGGAGATCCCCTTGCGCCAACCCTTCCCCGAGATGCCAACTGCCAAAGACTAGACTGCGGGAGATCCGTTGGCTCTCGCGAGGTCTGCGGCCCGTGCTTGCCGAGAAGAGCCAGCTCCGCCTCCGCCAGCTGGTACCGCAAAGCGGAAACTCAGTGGCTTCTCGTCTCAACGGGTGAAGAGGCCGAAGCCATCCGCCACCGAGAAGGGGAAGTCTAAGATACCTTCGCCTGCCCGACCCCCTCCGTCGGGCAGGTATTTTGCCGAGATCCTAGCGGCGGTCAGCGAGATGAGGGACATCCCCAGGAGTAGTGGTGGGGTCCCTGCCGAGAACCCTCCGACAACGGCCGAGGTGGGTGGCGAGATGGGTATCGAGATAGTGGCTGCCGCAAGCTCTGCCCAGCTTCCGCCCAGGCCAGTACCAAAGGGGCACAAGAACTTTGGCATGGGCGTGAAGAGCCTAGATGCCGAAGGGAAGCCCTTGCTACAGTGGGACCCGGAGGCCAACCAAGTTTCCCTCTCGACGCTGCTCCCGAGCTGGGCGGAGGGCGACGAGGTCACCGGCGAAGCCTTCGCGCTGGGCTACGGCCTCTATAGCCGGGATTTTGCGGGCCTGTACAACCAAATGTCCACTCACCTGCTCACTTTCGATTCTGTCCGGGCCCTGATGCATGGGTTCGAGCTTCCGCACATGTGTGCTCGCCGAAGCATCACCATCGACCGGAATTTCCTTGACATGTACAAGTCGAGAGAGGAGGCAGTGGCTCAGGTGGCGGCCCTGAAGACCGAGTTGGAGGACGCTCAACGCCAGCTGTCCATGCGCCCGCCGGAGGAGGTAAGCAAGACCCTTTCCAACCTTAGTTCTTGCTTATGAGATTCATACCTCCGTTCTCGCTGCTGATAGAACACTCTTATGTAGGACTCTCCGCAAGTCGTGGTGCTTCACGTGCGATTGGCCGTGGTGGAGTACGAGAATGACATGCTGAAGGGCCAAGTCAAGCGCCTTGAGACGGCAATAGCTGCGATCCCGCCCCCTCCCACGCTCGACGAAAGGCTGAAGCGCCGAGATTATTCTGAGTACGACATCGACAAGATCTTGCAGGTCAACACTCAGGCGACGGCGAAGTTTATGATCGAGACCTTGCGGAATGTGGGATGCTTGGACGAGGGTGGCGAGACCCTGACCGCTCCCCAGCTCGTCCCCTTGCTCTTTGAGCCAATCTCGAAGCCCCCAGGCGCGATCGACTCTCCGCCATCGGACGTCCCAAAATTTACCATGGCTGCTGGCGAGATCTCAGGGGAGAGCTCTTGCGGGAGCTCCAGCGGAAGTCCAAGTGAGGACCCCAGCGGGAGCTCAAGCGGGAGCTCGTGCGGATATAGCGCACCCTCCTGAGGGATTCCTTTTTCTTCTCTGTAATGAGCGAGATGCTCCAATATTTGTAAGACTTTGGTTTATAATATAAGTCTATTTTTTCTCCCCTCTCCCCTTTTATCTATTTACTGTTAAAAACGAATGTTGTTCAAGATTGCTTTCGCCCGGGGCCCCCGGCCCCCTCTAGGATAGTCTCTCTTAGCGGCCGATAGGTGAGAATCTTCCGAGAACTGATGCGTGTAAATACGGAAAGCGCACCGGTCGCACAAGTAATAAAGTTTGGGAATAAATCCCCGAGTGTCGGTCTCTTGAGGAACACAGTAAGGTGGAGTTAATTTCGAGGAGGACTTGATATTGAAGTCCTCGGGTCGGCTCAAAAAGGGGGGGTTTTGATGGTTGCGATAAAAGAAAGTAAAAATCTATCAACTACTCCTATGCAATGCCGCTATGCAAAGCTTCGCTAGGCGGGATGAAGACTAGTCGGGCCGCTATGTACCGAGTCGCTAGGCGGATGGGCGAGTAGGCTAGCGGATGAGGTGGAGAGAACAGCGGAATGAGGGTCGTAAGCACCTTTTCGCTACGCACGCTTCTAGCAATTTCTAGTGCGGCAAGGATGGATGGTGGTGGATGGAATATGGCGCACCTCAAGCAAATATAACAAAATTACACTAACTCACATAGACATGAATAAGTGAAAATTGTTAATCAAATGTAATAATACTTCATCAATACATGGAAATTAAACTAAACTAACAACAACAAATTAAGAGAAGTGTGCGAAATCGACCGGGTCCGAAGCCTTATTGAGGGTTCACGGTTGGAATCCCGGGTTGTCAATCCGAGTCCAAGCTCGGTCCTCAACTGCGTCCGGGGTAGAGGAGGTTGTCACTCACTCCCAGTGGCCCGTCTTCTTCGTATCACGCTGCGGAAGATGGAAGCACATACTCCTCCTAGCTTGATGGAGGAAGCTAGGTCAAATCTCCCTTGAAGCTCGAGGATGAAGGAGGAGGCCGAGAGGAAGCTCCGGCTAAGATTTGGCGTTGAAAGCTTGCCCGGAGCACCTCCCTATGGTGGAAGATGAAGGAGGACGGTGGAAACCCTCCTTGGAGACGAAAATGGCGGAAAAACGGCGGACTTTAGCGATCTCCCCAAATTAGGGCGGAGCCTGCGTATTTATAGATTGCAGAAATTACAGCGCGCACGATCACTGGCGCACGACCAGTGATCGTGCGCCCTGTGGTCAGTGATAGTGCGCAAAGGCCAGGCAGAACTCCAGGAAAAGTGGAATCAATGCGCACGATCAGTGGCGCACGACCAGTGGTCGTGCGCACTGAAGTCAGTGGTCGTGCGATTGCCCCGACAGAACTTTAGAAAATGGTGAATAGTACGCACGATCAGCTGCGCATGACCGCTGGTCGTGCGCATTACAGCCGATGATCGTGCGCAGTAAACATGTTTCCAAATAATCCCGAAACACGCACACAACCCCTAAACCCAGCACTGACATGTGCAGACATTC
Organism: Platanthera zijinensis; assembly: GCA_039513925.1. Taxonomy (NCBI): domain Eukaryota; kingdom Viridiplantae; phylum Streptophyta; class Magnoliopsida; order Asparagales; family Orchidaceae; genus Platanthera; species Platanthera zijinensis. The sequence goes on from CM077081.1 coordinate 132,611,121, forward strand.
CAAACAAGCACAGAACGAAGTACAATAATAGAAGAACACATAATAAACACAACCACGGGCCAAAAGTGCACTTTCTAAAGAAATAAGGATAATATGAAATATGAGCGATAACAAACTAAAAGTGAAGTGCAAGCATAGGAAAACAAGCCCAGATGAGTCCGAAAATCATAATATAAATAGGACTCATCAAGAACCCAAAGCTCTGACGCGTCGTTCCCGCCTTCTGCCGATAACCATTTACGATAAGTGTCATAGGTTGAGGGAAGACCGCCCCTCCTTACCTTACGCGAACGATCGGTCTCCTTGCCTAGGCCCGCCGGGAACTTCGCCTGGCGAGATCCCTCAACAAAGATTTCTTGGTCGAGACCTCCCCTGGCCGAACCCTCTCATGGCCGAGACCTCTCATGGCAGATACTATTTCTGGGTCTGTCCTTAGGATGCCTTTTTCCTAGCCTATAACATCCGTGGCGAGATATTTCTAAACACTAAACCTCTCCCCCACAGGCGAGCCTTCAGACCTGCCAGCTAGATGAGAGCCTGCGCAGCGGGTCTACCAGGGGCCGAGCCGAGCTCAGGTTGTTGATGAAGATTTCTCAAACAAAACCTCTCCCCCACAGGCGAGCCTTCGGACCTGCCAGCTAGATGAGAGCCTGCGAGGCGGATCTACCTGGGGCCGAGCCGAGCTCGGGGTATTGATGAAGATTTCTCAAACATAACCTCTCCCTCACAGGCGAGCCTTCGGACCTGCCATCTAGATGAGAGCCTGCGCAGCGGGTCTACCTGGGGCCGAGCCGAGCTCGGGGTATTGATGAAGATTTCTCAAACCAAAGCTCTCCCCCACAGGCGGGCCTTCGGACCTGCCAGCTAGATGAGAGCCTGCGCAGCGGGTCTACCTGGGCCGAGCCGAGCTCGGGGTGTTAATGAAGATTTCTCAAACCAAACCTCTCCCCCACAGGCGAGCGTTCGGACCTGCCATCTAGATGAGAGCCTACGCAGCGGGTCTACCTGGGGTCGAGCCGAGCTCGGGGTGTTGATGAAGATTTCTCAAACAAAACCACTCCCCCACATGCGAGCCTTCAGACCTGCCAACTAGATGAGAGCCTGTGCAGCGGGTCTACCTGGGGCCGAGCCGAGCTCGGGGTATTGATGAAGATTTCGAGACACAAGGCCTATTTTATCATTAAAATGAGAAAGCAGGTGTCAGATCAAAGCAAGAAGAAGACATTGATAGTATTTTGGTGTTACAATGTTTCGAAATGATTCTGTTTGATTACAACCGTACAATACCCTTTTTCCCCTACTGGTAAAAGCGCTTTAGATCATCACCGCTCCATGTATGGCTCAAGGTCCTTCCCTCCACATCCTGGAGGTAGTAACCTCCATTTGCCAGAACCTCCTTTACTATGTAAGGTCCTTCCCAACTTGGGTTGAGCTTGCCAACTGGAGCCAACCTCCCTACCGCATCGACCTTCTTCAGCACCAGGTCCCCTTCGGCGAATTGCTTGATTCTAACATGTTTATCGAAGTACTTGGCCATTTGCCGCTTGGTCTCTTCCTGCCTGATGGCTGCAACGTCCTGTAGCTCCTCTACCAGGTCTAGTGAGAGACGCAACTCTTCTTCATTTCCCAATCTCCAGGCCTCATCTCCCTCGCCTGCGGTCATGACCCGTGGGGACTGAAACTCGAACTCGACCGGGAGGATAGCCTCGCACCCATAGGAGAGCTTGAAGGGGGTCTCACTGGTGGCCGTGTTCGGGGTCGTCCGCAAGGCCCATAGGATGGAAGGGAGCTGCTCTACCGAGTTCTTCCTTAGGGTCTCCACCTTCTTCTTGAGCAAGTTCATGATAATCTTATTTGCCGCTTCTACCTGGCCATTGCTCTGGGGGTGATGGACAGAGGCAAACCTGAGATTTATCCCCTGCTGGGTGCAGAAGTTGATGAACTCCTCACTAGCAAACTGAGGGCCGTTATCTGTCACTATCGCTCGGGGCAGCCTGTGCCTGCATATAATTTCTCCCCAAACAAAGTTCCTGATGACCTGGGAAGTGACCTTAGCTAGAGCCATGATCTCCAACCACTTGGATAAGTAATCGATCATGACCAAGAGGAACCCCCTCTGTCCACTGGCCGGGGGGAAAGGCCTGACTAAGTCCATCCCCCAAATGGCAAAAGGCCATGGTGACGTTATGCTCCTTAGTCTTTGAGCGGGCAAGAGCTACAGTGGGGCGTTCAGCTGGCACTTTTTACATCTCCTCGCAAACTCCGCCACATCCTTCCTCGGGGTCTGCCAGAAGTACCCTTGCCTGACCACCCTTGCCTCTAGAGTCCTTCCCCCCGAGTGACTGTCGCACTCGCCTGAATGTATCTCCCCAAGTATCTTTGGAACTTCTTCCTCGGTTGCACACTGGGCCAAGAGTCCCGACGACATCTTGCGATGTAACCCCCCTTCCAACATCAGGTAGTGAGCTGCCTTATATTTGAAATTCCTTGCATCCCTTACTTCATTCGTCAGTTCGCCGGTTCATATGAAGGTCACCAATGGGTCCACCCACGAGGGTCGCCGGCCAACCTCTATCAGCTCCCCTTCTCCAATCGCTGGTCGGAATATTTCGGTTAAGGTCCCTCCTCCTCAAGGCTTGAACTTTGCCAATCGGTCGGTATCCACACTCTCCTCTCGAGGAACGTGCTGGATTGAGAATGACCGGAAGCCTCTGATGATTGTCCTTACCTTAGATAGGTACTTTATGAGGGTAGGTTCCCGAGCTTCAAACTCTCCTCAAATCTGTGATGCCACCACCATCGAGCCCGTGAAAACCTCCACATCCTGTATCCCAAGCTCCTTCGCCAAACGAAGAACAGCTATCACAGCTTCGTACTCGGCCTGATTGTTGGTCACCGAAAAGTGATAGGCCACCGCCTGTTCTATTGCTACCCCCTGGGGGCTTACCAACACCACTCCTCCCCCCATGGAATGCTTTCCCGAGGCCCCGTCAACCATCACCTTCCACACCCCCTACTGCTGCGGCTCATCTTCCCTGACTTCAATAACATAGTCCGCGAGAAAGTCCGCCACTGCTTGCGCCTTAATCGATAGTCTTGGGACAAAAAAGATATTGAACTCGCTCAGCTCGATGGACCACATAGCCAGCCTCCCCGAGTGCTCCACCCCTTCAAATATCTTATGGAGAGGATGATCAGTTACCACCCTAATCGTGTGCGCTTGGAAATAAGGTCGAAGCTTTCTTGCCGAAATGATCAGAGCAAACGCTAGCTTTTCGAGGATTGGGTAACGGAGCTCCGTCTTCCTCAAGATCTGGCTTACGTAGTAGATGGGTAACTGCTTCTTCCCCTCTTCCCTGACTAGAACGGAGATCACGGCTTCCGCTCCCACCCCGAGATATAGGGCTAATTCCTCCCCTTCTTTTGGGAATTGAAGTAGGGGAGCCTTGGAGAGCTGTCTCTTCAGCCCTTTGAAGGCTTCCTCACACTCGGCCGTCCTCTCGAACCTCTTGTTACCCCTCAACACTTTCAAGAATGATGAACAGTTGTCACCAGACCGAGACAGGAACCTGCTTAATCCCGCCAGCTTGCCTGCCAGGCGCTGGACCTCCTTGGCATTGCGAGGCGATTCCAGGTCTAGGATGACTTTTACCTTATCCGGGTTAGGTTCCACCCCCACCGGAGTCAAGAGATGTCCGAGGAACTTCCCGTAGCTGGCCCCGAAGACACACTTCAAGGGGTTCAACCTCATCTTGAACTTTCGGAGGGTGGCGAAGGTCTCTTCGAGGTCCCGCAGGTGTGAGCTCACACACTTGCTTTTCACCATCAGGTCATCGACATAGATTTCCAAGTTTCTCCCCCTCTGCCCCTGGAAGACTCGATCCATAATGAGCTGGTATGTAGCTCCTGCATTTTTCAGCCCAAAGGGCATCATCTTATAGCTGAAGTATCCTTCCCTAGTGATGAAGGAGACGTCTTTGACGTCTGGGGGGAGGGGGGTGGATGTGAATCTGGTGATAACCTGAAAAAGCATCAAGAAAACTCATAACAGAAAAACCGACGGCTAAGTCAACCAGCATGTCGATTCGAGGCAGAGGGTAGCAATCCTTGGCGCACGATTTATTTAATAAAGAGAATTCAATACACATGCACCACTTCCCTCCCCCTTTCTTAACCAGTACCATGTTGGAGATCCAGCCTGGGTACTGGACCTCCGAGATGAAGCCTGCCTCCAAGAGCTTTCTGACCTCCACGCGGATGGGCTCCTCCAGCTTGGTGGTAATGGCCCTCATCTTTTGGCATATGGGGCGAGTCCGAGGCTCCAGGTTCAGGCGATGATAGGCCATCTCCACGTCAATGCCCAGCAAGTCCACCGCGCTCCAAGCGAAGATGTCGATGTTGTTCTGGATGCAAGCTCTCATCCGCTCCTTGTCCTCGAGGCTCAGGCCCACGCTGATCCGTACCCTCTGCACCTGCCCCGCCTTGGTGGAGACCTCCATTTCTACCACTTCTTCGGTCGGCTCCAACCGTGATTGCTCCCAGTCATCCCTTGTTTCTTCCTCAAACTCCAACTCTTCCCCTCCTACAGCTTCCATTGCCTCCTCCGGCCTCTCCTCCTGGAACTGATGGATCTCCACACTCCTCGGGGCCCCCTGCCCAACTCTCGCGACTTGGCCCTCCTCTTCTTCATCCATCCCTTCCTCCAGACCCTCCTGCTCAACTCCAATGGCTAGTTCCTCTATCTCCATCGCCTCCTCCATGCTCTCTTCCTGTTGTGGGTCAACTTCTTCCCCCCTCCGAGCCTCCTTCTCAACTTCTCCCACCACTTGCTCCTCCACCTCCGGGCTCACCTTCTCCTACTACGCTAGCTCCCTCTCCAGCTCTTCTGCCTCCGCCATCCAAGTCACAACATTAACCGCCGTCACATAGCATTGCCTTGCCACCTTTGGATCCCCCCTGATCCTGACCTGCACCCCTCCGTTATTGAACTTGAGACATTGGTGAAACGAGGAGGGGACGCAGCGAAAGGCGCTGATGAGGGGATGCCCAAAGATGGCATTGTAACTACTTGGGGCGTCTACTATCACGAACCTACAGTTCTGTGACACTCCTCCCAGCTTCACATGCAGTCCTACCCCTCGCTCTACTTCTTTCATCTCTCCAGAAAACCCGAACAACGGTCCATCTGAGGCTAGGACCCTCTTCCCTTCAACCTTCATCTCATCGAAGGCCCTCTTGAAGATGGCGTTCATCGAGCTCCCATTATCCACCAGTATCCTGGAGACCGTGAAGTTCTCCACCGCCGTCTGGATCACCAGGGCGTCGCAGAATGGGTCTTCGTAGTCCGGCATATCCACTGATGAAAAGATGATTTTTTCTTCAAGAGGGGGAGCTAAGGAGGTCGAGGCGACCCCCCTGCGGAACATGGTTTGAAGGCTCCCCTTGCGGGTTGCCTCAATCCCCACCCCTCCGTGGATCACTCTGATCCCTCCTCGGGTCCCCACGTCTACCCTGTCCTCGCATCTATATTCCTCCCCTCCCTGCTGCACTTCCACAATCCTTACCGACGGATCCTATCTCCCCATTCCTCTGGCTTACTGCATCTCCAAGAACTATGGGCAAGTTGTCGTCGCGTGACCTTCCTCCTCATGGAAGTCACAAAAGGGTAACGCCACCCTGCCCCCCTTCCTTCTCCTCCTCCTCTTCTCCCAGCTCCCCGGATTCTTCTTCCTCCTCCACTTCCTCTACCGACCTCCATCTCTTCTTGCAGTGGTGGGAAGTGACCTCTAGGACCCTGTCTCCACGCATGCTGGTCAAACCTTCTTGGTTCCCGAAGATTATCTCTTCCCTGAACACCTCCTCCTTAACCCTGGGGGTGACCCTCCTGAGGCCTCCAACCCAAACAGTTGTTCGGCTCCCGGGCTCCCTATCCCTGTTGTTGCCCCTACCCTCGGGGCTCTTCTCTTCTTCTTTCTTCCCTTTGCTCCCTCTGCTTTCCTGTTGCTGGCTCTTTATCATCTTCTGCAAATCCGGCCAGCTTCCTGGCAAACGCCGGGTTCGCCCTCTCGAAGTCTATCTCATTTACCGCCCTCTCCATGAGCTCCTCAAAAGAGAGGGGAGCACTCTCTTCAACTCCATACTAAAAAACCCTGGCCTCAGCCCCAGGGTAAAGACAAGCATCAATGCGTACCCCGGGACCTCTTGGACTTGGAAAATCTCCTCTTGGAACCGGTCAACATAGTGACCCAACGTCTTGTCTTGCTTCTGCCTCACCATGAACAAGCACTCAGCTTCCTTCTTCCGCTTCTTCGATGTCGAGAACCTCAACAAAAACCCCGACGCAGATCCTCAAAGCTATAGATTGAGCTTGCCGGCAACTGGTGGAACCAGTCCCTGGCCTTCTCCTTCAATATGATGGCAAACTGCCGACACTTGAAGGAATCAGACATCTGCCTAATCGACACCACATCCTCGAACCATTGTACATGCTGCACTGGGACATCCTTCCCCGAGTAGTAGGACATGTCAGGTTCCCGGAACCCCTCTGGTACCGGGGCTGAGATGATGAGCTTGCTAAAGGGGGTCTCGCCCCCTGCCTGGCAAGAAGGCACGTCTCACGACCTGGGCTGGCTGGAACGATCCGCGAGACCGGGCCCAGGGAATAGCTCCCGCACCTCTGCTTCCCTCTCGCCCACTTCTACCGGAACCTCCTTTCTGAGGCGCTGCCCTGGGAAGAGTTCCCGCGCTGCCACGTCTCTCTCGCCACCTTCCATCGGGACCTCCTTCCCGGGGCACTGTCCAGGGGCATTCTCGCCTAGAAGCGGGACCACCTCCACCGAAACCTAGGGCATTTCCCACTCACTCCTTGCCGAGATGGCTAGGCTGATGATCTGTAGGACTTCTCGCCTAAAGTCTTCCAACATCTTCCTCGTCGCTTCCTCCCCCAGGGTGGGGATACCCTCTGATCCTTATCCTTCACCTTCACCTCTAGTCATGGGACAAAACTCAAGGCTTTCTTGTACCGGCAGCCTTCCATGCTCACCGCACCAAAACTGTTGAAGCCAAAATTGACCTCAACGGGAGTTCAAAAACCAGGGTACAGCCAACACCTACTTCCCTAAAGCATCGACCCTCTACTGGTTGTTAAGGTCCAAAGACTGACCCAAAGCCTAAGCTGGGAGGTCCCACCTCACACCCGGAAGATCTCTGAGAGCTTCCCCTCCAAAGCCAAAAGCCTGGCTAGGAGCTCCTCAGAAGGCGCTTTGGATTTAGAGAAAAATGAGAGTCTGCCTTCCAAGGAGCCCTTCTGGGTCTATTTATAACCTTTTTCTTCCCTGAAGTTACTGAAATACCCCTGGTTGGTCTGTCAATGGCCAAATCCCGCTGTATGAAAAGCGTTAAATACAGCCCCTGAGGGTATAAGGGTAATTTTACCCGGGGGAAATTAAGACATTTTACCATGACCCCGGGCCCCACTCGTCCAGAGCTCTATGCCAAGAATCCTCTCTCCTTCCTATGCTGAGCCAAAATTTCACCTTCTCGCCGGATCTGCCGAAAGCGGGTCACGACTGATCGAAGGTAAATGCTTTCGCCCCTCCCCAGGCGGGAGCTCATCTAACCCTTGCGTTGTCGCTGGTCGCGGCGTTGGGTGAGTTGAGCCCACTCAACGCTCTCGCCACTGATCCCGGCGCTTAGTGTGTGGAGCTCACTCAACACCCTTTGCTTCTAACCATGGCATTGAGTGAGTGGAGCTCACTCAACGCCTTTTGCAGCTGACCACGGCGTTGAGTGAGTGGAGCTCACGCCTTTTGCTGCTAGCCACAACGTTAAGTGAGTAGAGCTCACTCAACGCCTTTTGTTGCTGGTGGCGGTGCTGAGTGAGTGAAGCTCACTCAGCACCCTTGCTGATTACGGTGCTGAGAGAGTGAAGCTCACTCAGCGCCATGCCTTCTCACCCGCTCCTGGCCATGGGTGGGATCTCGTCTGCTCCTAAGCAGGAGCTCTTTCGGTGCGAGATCTCTTATGGACTTCACACCCGAGCTAACTTATTGCTGGTCCAACCCCAACCACTAGTGCCTCTGGGTCCCACCCAGCGAATTTGGGGGTGTACAACGGAAAAACTTCTTTTAGAGAAAACGGCCCAGAGCATCGTGACTTTAGTTTGACAGGAAATAAATGTAATTGTGAATTTTATAAAATAACTTGGTCGCCAGGTTTGAAGGTTTTTGAGTGCCTTAAGTGTTTGTCGTGAAAATGTTTCGTCCGCTCTTTATAAAATTTGTTATTTTCGTATGCGTAAGAGCGTAACTCGTCGAGTTCGTTAAGTTGAAATTTTTGAAAATTGTCGACAGAGTGGGGATCGAAATTTAAAAACCTTATGGCCCAATGTTCTAACTCTACGGGTAAATGGCACGATTTTCCATAAACCAACTGATACGGCGTACATCCGCTGGCAGTTTTGTACGCTGTTCGGTAGGCCCATAGAGCATCGTCTAAATTGGTTGACTAGTCTTTTCTAGAGGCGGAAATAGTCTTTTCTAAAATACATTTTATCTCTCTGTTCACTACACGACATGTCCGTTAGTTTGGGGGTGGTAGATAGTTGAAAGCTTATGCGTAACACCATATTTAATAAAAACTTTTGAAAACTGCGCGTTACAAAAATGTGAACCCCTATCGCTAACGATGGATCGTGGAGTACTAAATCGAGAAAATAATTTTTTAAAGAAAGTAATTACGACTCAGGAGTCGTTAGTAGGAAGAGCTTAGTCCTCAACCCAACATGAAAGATAATCTACAGTAACTAAGATGTATTTGTTCCCGAGCTAGAAGGAAGAGGGCCAACAAAATCAATTCCCCAGAGGTTGAAAACTTCGCACTCAAGTAAATAATTTTGCGGCATTTCATTTTTATTGGAAATATTTCCCGACCGTTGCCAACTATAAAATTACTCATATAGGCTTGCGCATCTTTAAAAAGGCTACGACAGTAAAAACTCAGCAAAACAATTTGTGGGCGGTGCGAGTAGCTTGATAGTGACCACCAGTCGGTCCTTCATGCATATGTTTTAAAATATCTAATCCTTCTTCAATAGAGACACATCTCCTTATCACTTTGTCCGCACAGACTCGGAAAAGATGCAGGTCCTCCCAAAAATAGTTCAACTAAGAAAAGAATTTCTTCTTTTGCTGAGAGGTGAAATCTTTTGGGAGTACATGAGCCACTAAATAGTTGGCTATGTGTTCAAACCAAGGAGAAGGGGATGTGTTAATTAAAAGCAGCTTCTCATCGGGGAATAAATCATTAAAAGATTTTTCATCTAATTTATTTATATAATGATTATCTAATCGTGAGAGATGGTCGGCGGCCAAAATCTTGGCTCCTCGCTTATCACAGATTTCTAAGTCAAACTCCTGGAGGAGTAAGACCCAGCAAATTAGGAGCGGCTTGGCATCCGTCTTAGAAAGAAGATACTTGAGGGTCGAGTGGTCCGTAAAAATGATAATTTTGGAAAGCGTAATGTAGGGTCGAAATTTATCAAAAGCGAAAACAATAGCTAGGAGCTCCTTCTCCGTTGTGGTGTAGTTCTCTTGTGCATGTGTGAGTGTTTTACTTGCGTAATAAATTGGGTGGAAGTTTTTAGATATTCGTTGACCTAATACGGCTCCCACCGCTAAACTACTCGCATCGTACATAATCTCAAAGGGAAGGTTCCACACCGGAGCTATCATAATTGGGACATTAACTAACTTATCTTTTATTAAATTAATGGAAGATAGGCAAGATTAGTCAAAAATAAATGGGGCGCCTTTTTCCAGAAGATGAGTAAGGGGTTTTGTGATTTTGGAGAAGTCTTTAATGAAACGGCAGTAGAAGCCAATGTGACCTAGGAAACTTCTTATAGCTTCAACATTCATAGGTGGCGACAGTTTCTCGATAACTTCTATTTTTGCTATATCTACTTCAATTCCTCGGGCAAAAATCTTATGACCCAAAACTAACCCCCCCCCTCACCATAAAATGGCATTTTTCCTAATTTTGGGCGAGGTTAGTTTCTTCTGATCTTTCTCAGACTTTTTCTAAGTTTTCTAAACAACTATTGAAGGTATCGCCAAATACGGAGAAAACATCCACAAATACCTCCATAATACTTTCTATGTACTTTTCAAAGATAGCTAGCATACATCTTTGGAATGTAGCTGGTGCATTGCACAACCTAGAGGGCATTCTTTGGTAAGCAAAGGTGCTGAAAGGGCAAGTAAACATAGTTTTCTCCTGGACCTCGGGTGAGATGGGGATTTGGAAATACCCTGAGAGGCCATTGAGAAAACAGTAAAAGCTATGGCCAGAAAATCGCTCTAAGATTTGATCGATGAATGACAAGGGAAAATGGTCCTTGCAGGTGGCGTCATTTAACTTATGATTGTCAGTACACATTTGCCACCCCGTCACCGTCCGTGTCAGGATTAAGTCATTTTTCTCATTACTAACTACAGTTATACCTCCCTTTTTTGCATTACCTAAAAAGGGCTAACCCACTTACTACCTTAAATAGGATTGGTAATTCCTGCGTCTAAGAGTTTCATAACCTCGACTTTTACGACTTCTTTCATGTTTGGATTTATACGGCGCTGAGGTTGGATGGAGTTATGCGAATTATCTTCCATTAAGATTTTGTGGGCGCAGAAAGATGGGATTATTCCCTTGATATCAGATATCTGCCAAGCGATGGCTCGACGATGTTTTCGTAAAACTAGAAGGAGTTTATCATTTTGTAATTAAGTTAGGTAGGCCGAAACTATCACTGGCAGTTTGGAATATTTTTCTAAGAGGCATACATAAGATGTTAAGGCAGTTCTTTTAATTCTAGGGTAGGGGGTTCTTCATACGATGATTTGGAAGTTCTTTCATTTTCTAAAATAATATCTTCGTAGACTTTAACTTTATATGGAAAATTGGAAATGGTGGAGTCCTTGGCCACGACCGTTTCTTACAGAAATTCATTTGGAAGAGTTGAAGAAGAAAAAAAATCAGAAATCTCACTTTCACTTTCAGAAAGGTAGTAGGAAGATTCATCACTTAAGGTATCTAAGAAGAAATAGGTGTAACGCCCCTATCCGTCAAATAGCATATAGCAGTAGGTCCGGCCGGGGCTCGACGCCATATACTACGGACAGACCGGTTGGTTACGCGTTGAAACCATTCAACCAATCACCACGTCCTACACAACACCTAGCGGAAGCAATTTTATACAGTTGCAAAGAGAACAAGAACCCTGCTACAAAGCATGAATGTCCACTACAAACTCAGGAATGTAATCATACACAAAAGAGAACTGGCCTTAAGTCCTTACATTGTTCACTTAACAAAAATAGTGTTTTCCAAACTTCGGCATGCAGGCCGGCCATACATGAAAACGGGAAAGAAACATAAGCAATTAGGCCTTCGAGGGCCGGCATAGCAACAAGGGCTTTAGCCCGCTATTTCCCGCTCTGCTCCGCAGCACCTGCAAGCCACAAACCACCGCCCGGTGGCAAACAATAGCAACGGTTAGCAATGCTGACCAAATTATAACGATCCCGCCCCCACATTCGGGGAGACACTTCTCTTTCCCTACACTTTATTAGCATAGGCAATTATATAAAGTATTTGCACTTCACCACAGGCGTGGGCTCGCACGGCCACACACCCCGTGCACTCAGGGCACATTCTCGGCGAACCGGCCAACGTCACGTCAATTCAAGCCATAGACGTTCCCAATCCTCCACCTCCTCTTGGACGGTCATCCATATGAGCATTTTGCCTTCCTGGCCTTGGTCACGGCAATTTAAGCCATAGACCGCCGAAGACCCTCATCCATGCCAACGGTCCTATCGAACAGCATAGACCGGGTACGGTTCCGCCTGACCCGTGCTCACACCGCAACGGCAATTTAAGCCATATGCGCAGGTCTAGACTCACCGAGTCCCGTTCCCACCACAATAATCACATAACCCGGTTATGTTCACGTTGGCACTCTGGCCACCGTGTTGGCAAAACACGCTTTTGCCCAGTTTTCCGGGTGCACCTTGGAGTTAATCTCTAAGGCTCCCTGATGCAATCTACCACGTAGAAAACCCAAAAACACCCAAACATCCGGATTCTTTGCCCGGTACAAATGCAATGCAACATCACCGATCCGGCTCTACTTGTCCGGATAGGCTTCACACACAATGCCTATGTCCGTTTTCGCATACAGACTCTACACAAGGGGGACTTCACATATCTACCCCAAGAAACGCTCCAACTCTTCGCTCACTCGCGAGAGAGGGCTTCTTATGCAAAGGAAAAGAGGGCTTCACATGCCCAAGGATGAGAAATCGTTACCCTTGCGTTCTTCCGCGGCGCCATCGAAAACTATACGGTTGGAAAGCACCGCAACGGCGTCGCCTCCGCGGATCTGGACTCGGATCGCGATTCGGAGCTTCGAAGCTCTTCCGGCGGCCGGATCTTGGACTCCTCCTTCCTCCTTGCTCTCCCTTCTCTCTAACTTTTGGAGAGAGATTGGCCAATGGAAAATGGGTTTCTAAACCCTATTTCCCGACAATAACCACCCAGGAGCAGCCCCCCACCGTCAGATCCAAAGCCAAGGAAACGAACGGTCCGGATTAAATCCAAAATCATAAAATCTGGGCCGAACACGGGTTGGCACACGGCCGTGTGCCTGGCCGTATAGCTCATTCGCCGTCTCGACCAAGATTGAAAACCAGCAACACGGCATGTGACACGGCCTCCGACACGCCCATGTCGCCTGCGACACGCCCGTGTAGGGACCCGTGTCATGCCCCCCGTGTGCAATAAATCAACACTTCGCAGTCAGAGAGGTACACGGCTTGATGACACGGCATCGGACACGCCCGTGTCAAACTAGACACGCCCGTGTTCGTGCCCGTGTCATTACCCATGTACCCAACCGCACAGCACAGGTATGACACGGCCTGGGACACGCCCGTGTCCTAGGCCGTGTTCCACCATACGACCATCATCGACCTGAACTAGTCGATGACACGGCCCGAGCTCGACACGCCCGACACGGCCTTCGACACGCCCGTGTCGGGGGCCGTGTCACCAGCACCAAAACCCTGTCTTGGCCAAATTCGATCCCCATCGCTCCTACAACAATTTGGGGTGTTACAATTCTACCCCCCTTAAAGAATTTCGCCCACGAAATTAATAAACGAAAACAGGGCTTAACGTAAAACAGTACCTGAGCGGAACAATTCCGGGTACTCCTCGAGCATAGTCTGCTCCCGCTCCCAAGAGAGCTCCTCATGCCCGCAATTATCCCACCGGACCTTAACCATCCGGATCTCCTTGTTACGAAGCCTCTTGACCTCAACATCTTCAATACGAATGGGCCTGACCCTAGTCGTCAACCCTTCGTCCACCGGCACTTGGTCAACCGCGATCACCTGCGAAGGCTCTTGCACCGCCTTCTGCAACACAGAAATGTGGAACACATCATGTAATCCACTTAACTCCACCGATAGCCTCAAACGGTAAGCCGTTTCGCCGACTCGCTCCAGAACCTCAAAAGGTCCAAGGTATCTTGGGCTCAGCTTCTTCAAGCGTCTCACCCGCGAAACCCCCTTGAACGGCTTCACTTTCAGATATACCCAATCTCCTACCGCGAACTCCACGTTCCGGTGCTTGGCATTATAATACTTCGCCTGCCGGTCCTGAGCGATCAACAAGCGCTCCCGAATGATCCGCACTAACGAGGTAGCACTCTCCACCTCCTGCTTCTTGTACAACCTTGCCTCACCCGTTTCAAGCCACGATAACGGCGTGCGACACTTCCTACCATATAGGGCCTCGAAGGGCGCCATTTGTATACTTGCTTGGTAGCTGTTGTTGTACGCGAACTCCACCAAATATAGGTGGTCTTCCCAAAGCTTACCGAAATCCAGAACACACATGCGTAGCATGTCCTCCATCGTTCTATTGACCCTCTCGGTCTGCCCATCCGTCTGCGGATGGAAAGCTGTGCTGAACTTTAACTTTGTTCCCAACATCTGCTGCACCTACCTCCAATCATTTGATGTGAACCGCCCATCGCGATCACTCACAATGCTACGGGGCACACCATGCAGCCTAACAATATTGTCCACTTATAGCTTCGCCAACTTCTCCACCGAGTCATCCTTCCTATGCGGAATGAAATGCGACACTTTGGTTAGCCGATCTACGATCACCCAGATGGCGTCGTTCCCCTTCTACGACCTTGGCAACCCGTGCACAAAGTCCATAGATATATCGTCGAATTTCCACTCCGGTATAGGTAAGGACTTCAGAAATCCTCCCGGCTTTTGGCATTCCGCCTTCACCAAGGCGCACGTTTGGCATTTAGCTACGTACAACGCCACATCTTTCTTGAGCCCCGGCCACCAAAACAACTTCTTGAGATCACGATACATCTTCGTGCTCCCTGGGTGGATTGAGTACTTGGTATGATGAGCCTCATACATCAACTCCGCCCGGAGGTTACCCCCACTCGGGACGCGCAACCGATGATCCTTCCTTAATAAACCATCTTCCACCGAGAACTGGGAATTTGACCCATCCAGAGCGGCCTCCATAAGCTCCTTCATGGAGTCATCTAACTCCAATGCCTGCCGAACCCGGTCAGCCAGGTCATACTGCACCTCTGTCCAGTTTAACATTGCGTTGGCGCTCGTCTGCTTGTCAACGCAACAGATCTCAAGTTCCTCCAACTCCCGCACTAGCCGCTCATCATGCACCGACAACCAGCTGGCTTGGGCGGGAGCCCTGCGGCTCAGCGCATCCGCAACTGCGTTGCCCTTCCCGGGTACATAATGTATTTTGAAGGTGTAGTCCCCTAGAAACTCCATCCACCTCCTCTGCCTCATATTATGGTCCTTCTGATCCAACAAGTATTTTAGGCTCTTGTGATCGGTGTATATATCGACCCTTACGCCGTAAAGGTAGTGCCTCCACAACTTGAGTGCAAATATCACGGCCGCCAACTCCAAGTCGTGCACCGGATAATTTCTTTCATGCACCTTCAACTGACGCGATCCATACGCTATCACGCTCCCATGCTGCAACAACACGCAGCCCAAGCCACTACCCGAAGCGTCGCTATACACCTCGAAGCCCTCGGTCCCACTCGACGAACTAAGCTCTGGCGCTGTGGTCAACCGCCTCTTCAGCTCCTCAAAAGCTTGCACGCACTCTTGCGTCCATAAGAATTTCTGATCCTTCCTTGTCAACTTCGTGAGAGGTAAAGCTATCCGTGAGAAGTTCTCTACGAAGCGCCTGTAATATCCAGCAAGCCCGAGAAAACTACGGACTTCCGCGACAGAAGATAACGCAGGCCACTCCCGTATCGCAACGATCTTCGCCGGATCCACCGCTATACCTTCCCCACTCACTATATGACCAAGGAACGCTACCGAGGGTAGCCAGAACTCGCACTTGGAGAACTTTGCGTAAAGCTCATTCCTTCTCAGAGTCTCCAATACCAGGTGCAAGTGCTTGAAGTGGTCTTCTTCGCACTGCGAGTACACCAATATATCGTCAATAAAGACGATCACAAAGCGATCCAGGAAATCTCAGAATGTCCTGTTCATCAAATCCATAAATACCGATGGCGCATTCGTCAGTCCAAACGGCATGACCGTGAACTCGAAATGCCCATACCTCGTACTGAACGCCGTCTTTGGGATATCACATTCCCTGATCCTCAGCTGATAGTACCCCGACTTTAAGTCCAACTTGGAGTATACCGACGATCCGACTAACTAATCAAAGAGATCATCAATCCTCGGGATCGGGTACTTATTCTTTTCCGTCAGCTTGTTCAATTCTCTGTAGTCGATACACAACCGCATACTACCATCCTTCTTCTTAACGAAGAGGACCGGTGCGCTCCATGGCGGCGAGCTTGGACGCACATACCCTTGCTCCATCAGCTCCTCTAGCTGAACTTTCAACTCTGCCATATCCTCAGGCGCCAACCTATACGGAGCACGTGACACCGGTTTGGCCCCCGGCACGAGCTCGATGGTGAAATCAATCTCCCGCTGCGGTGGGGCTCCGGGAAGACTATCCGGGAATACATCGGTGTATTCGCAAACCACGGGAATGCTATCCAACGTGGACTTTTGATGGAGACGAAGGCCCACAACATTTCGAGGACGGCGACGGCATGCTTGCGGACGACCATGCGGAGCGTCGGCATAATAACTGTCCAGAACGCAAACCCATATATTATTATTTAATAATTATTATTATTAATAAATTATTATTAATTAATAATGCATTTCTATGTTTGGTATTTTATGTCGCAATGTTATTTTTATTTCATGTGTGATGGGTGTTTATAACCATCATTTGTTATTTTTATTTCATGTTCTTAATTATTGTAATTGTATGTCATGATGGGTGCAAATAACCATCATGAGTGGTTTAATTTTCTATGGTGGAGATTGAGTGGTGTAGCCTATATATAGGCATGTATGTTTCATATTTTTAATTAGTGAATGAATGAAAATTTGAAACCCCTAATCTTGAGAATATCTCTCCTCCTTCTCCTTGGTCGATCCCCCCTCTCTTCTCCTCCTTCTTGGCCGCCGGCCTCCAACTTCCCCTCCTCCTCCTCCCTCCTTCATATCTCCCTCTTTCTCTAGCTACCCGATCCCTCCTCTTCCTCTACGAAGAAAGCCGACCACCACCTTCCATATTAAGCCCTACAACCTACCATATTTTCCCTCTCCTACCATATTTACATATATTGGTTGCCAAATCTAGAAGACCTCCTCGTGGTGGATTTCCAATTCCGGCGTGACGCGACGAAGGCGGACGAGTTTCTCTCCTATCGGCGCGACTCCGGTGGAGTCGTCGAAGAACGATCCTCGCCGAGAGAACTGGAATCATCCATTCTGGTTGGGTAACGAACTTTTCCACTCCCGTGTGTTCCTTTCTTTAGATAATCTTGTGGTGGAATTTCTAGCGTTAATTTTGAAATCATTGAAACATCGTGGTTAGCTTTCATTGTTGTTGCGTTTTTCTTGGTTGATTTAATTTTTCGTAAAAGGATTTGGCGAGCCCTCGTTTTCTTTTGTTGGGAGAGATCTACCTTTTCCGAATCGTGTTTTATTCGGTAGATCTCTTTGGGTACAACACTGCTCGGTCGGATCCAATATTGGTCCTTTTAGCCGGAACGGATATTGGCATATAGCCTCTATTCGGTCCCAAGCGGTTTGGCTACCCGTACGCCAGCCTATAATTGATTGGACATAATAACATGGTGCAGCGTAGAACGATTGTGCGAGCGTAAACTTTTGTTCGTGGAGAGATAGTCGTGTGCGTCCGTAATCATATTTCGGTCCAAACGTGTAGGCCTACATCAACTTTGGCTCTACAGCCCCCACTATTGCGAAGAACAGCTCTGCACCAGCACGAACCGCCTTCACCACCTGAAGAGCAGACATCAGTGTCTTGCTCGACCCCTTTAGCCCCTAGAATGTAGTCTCCCGCCCTACACCCAGCTTGACCTCCTTCCAGTCACAGTCAATCCAAGCTTTCTGCTCCGAAAGTCAATCCATTCCAAAGATCACGTCGAACTCTACTAGCGGCAGCAATGACGCTAGCAAGTCGAACTCTTGGCTCCCAATGTGAACCTTTACGGCGCACACCCTGTCCGCACGCATCGAGCACCCATTCAATAGCAGCACCTCCAACTTGTCATTCGCCATCGAAGAAGGGACTCCGATGCGCGATATGAAACTTTCGGACAAGAAGGAATGTGAAGCTCCCGTGTCGAATAGTGCCCGTGCCGAACTATCACTAATCACAACAAAGCCTATACAAACAATATTAGGCTAACAAGCAATAGATAACAGTATTAAAGCTAACTTGCTATAAATTAACTCATACCTATCACCACATCTGCCTGCTTGATGGCCTCCTGCTGGCCCAAGTTATAGACTCTAGGCTGAGTCGGAGCATAGTGGGACGCGGTTGACTCCACCGTCTTGCCCTTCTCCTCGTATGTAGCTCCTTGTTTCCTTTCGGACTTTGAGCGTCCACTCCAGCAATCACGGGCAAAGTGCCCGTCTTTCCACATGTGAAACAAGCGCCCGGGGTTCGATTGGTAGTTGCCCCCGAGGTACCCGTAGAAGAAGCTGGACCTGACGTCCTAGCCTTTTTGAAGAATTTTCGGTAGCCCGACTTCGACGTAGTCGGCGCTTTGAACTCCGCTTTCTTACTACCGGATTCCTTCTTCGCTTGGACATTCTTCATGTCCTTCTCCAAGGACCGGGCCGAACTGACCAGGGTCTTGAAACCCTGCGCCTTGGGCCCCGACAGTAGCAACCTTAAATCATCCCTTAGCCCTTCATAGAAGCGGCTCGTCTTGCGCTCCTCGTCTGCGAAGGTAGCGCTGGCATATATCCCCAGCCGAGTAAACTCGTGGAGGTACTCATCAACGGTGCAATCCCCTTGCACCAACTTCTGAAATTCGCTTTCTAGCGCAATTCTCTGCGCCGAGGGGAGGTATCGAGCCATGAATAGTCTCGCAAACTCCTCCATCGAAACTTCGGCCAACGGCCTTCCCTGCAACTGATGTAGCTCTAGGCCTTCCCACCATAGTCTTGCGTCCCCATCCAAAAGGAAAGTCTCTATAGTGGTCTTCTGCCACTCTTCCGTTTCCGTCGCAGTCATCACCCTGTTGACCCTTGAGAGCCAATCCTCTGCTTGGGTCGGGGTTTCTGCCCCCGTGAATACCGGTGGATGAAAGCCCATCACGTGCTTCAGTTGTCTTTCAGTTGCTCTCCGAGGCAACTCTGGCTCCAAAACTACTTGCTCAACCCTCCTTTGCTCTGTCGTCTGAAGCGGTACTTGCTCCACAGTAGGAGCAGGCTGCTGCACCTGCCTTGCAGGCTGCGCATTAATCATTGCCATGACCGCTTATGCCACCAACCTAATGGTCTCGGCAGACGGAGGTGTTGCAGGCGCATCGCTTGGCGCACTGCTCGCTTCAGAACCTGGCCGTTCAGACGGCCCAGCACCACTCCTGGTCACCTATAATCGTGCAAAACACCGATAAGCGACCAAAAATTACTGCAAACAGCAATTATAGGAACACGCAGGTCCCTCAAACATGTGTATTTTCATTCCTAAGTGGACATTCATGGGTTCTTTTCTTATTATAACGATGACGCACACATGTGCTCACCACCCCTTAAAGTGAATTCGTCCACGAATTAATTTAAGTTTGACCGAAACCAGAAGTCTGATACCAATTTGTAACGCCCCTATCCGTCACATAGCATATAGCAGTAGGTCCGGCCGGGGCCTGACGCCATATACTACGGACAGACCGGTTAGTTACGCGTTGAAACCATTCAACCAATCACCACGTCCTACACAACACCTAGCGGAAGCAATTTTATACAGTTGCAAAGAGAACAAGAACCCTGCTACAAAGCATGAATGTCCACTACAAACTCAGGAATGTAATCATACACAAAAGAGAACTGGCCTTAAGGCCTTACATTGTTCACTTAACAAAAATAGTGTTTTCCAAACTTCGGCACGCAGGCCGGCCATACATGAAAACGGGAAAGAAACATAAGCAATTAGTGTAAGACCCCCTTTTTTTTCTTTTTCAACCACCGGGGTCTTAGCCCAGAATTGTCGCTTTGTGGTGGCACCGACTCACGGGAAGGCAACCACTACAAAACGCCAATTCTGCCGGCCCTTTTCGATCACAAGAGAGAGAAATATTTATACAAAAATGTAAACAAGTCCACGGAAACATGTAAATAAAAGTGAAATCATATCCAGTCCATCAATAGATAATAACAGGAAAATAGATAAATGATCTCGAGCCCAGTACATCAGAGTCCTCACTACAAGTCACTCATCGCGGAAGCTAAGAAAATACTAATCACTCACGGAGCTGGTCGCAGGTGCACCGGTGCTAGACTGTCCCACCTCCATGCGCACCGTACTCTGCTGGTGCTGGTCCCTGGACTGCTGGTCCCTGTCTCCCATCCGGAGCTCCTGTAATGTTGTGGTTCAAAAACCATTAGTCATAAAGACTAAGCCCTATCATCCCCTACCCCTCCCACCACGGCTCCTAAGCACCGGGCGGAGAGGAGGAAAGGGAAGCTACAAAAGTGGAGAATAACCAAGCAGGTGACAGGGAAGCTAATCTAGTAGTTATTTAGAATGAAATAGGTCTAACAATCCTACGGCAGTAAGTAATAAGGAGAGCAATTAATAAGTAGCAATTTGTATAAAAAGACAGCTAGGGAACAGTAAGTAAACAAGCAAGTAAATAAGTATGTAACCTTAACTTATATGAATGCCCATACAAACTTATAAGTTAAGGGGTCTTCTGCAAGGCTCCCATCGTATAAAAAGTCCCATACCGATTTATACATTGGGGTGTCGGTTGTATGCAATTATGAGTGTAGTGATATGTTATGCCATGATTCATGCAAGTGCAACTCACGTACACGACTCTATGCGCACAGACCTTTAGTTCCCCCTGTTCGGGCAGCTAGCTTCACTCCCAAGAACCTCCGTAGTGGCAAACGGAGACAGTGGGTCGGGCCCCCCACTCCTAGGCGGGCATCCACACTACCAGGCCTAGCCCTTCCGTACGCCCCTAGAAGAACACAACCTAGAGTATCCGCGTACTACTGCTGGCTGTACCCACAAGACTTTCTTTGGCTAAGTGTCCCACACCGCCGAGTCAGCATACCGATGTCGGTGTGAACGACAATCAGATACCGAAGACCCACCACCTTTATTCTGTACTCCAACCCTCGAGCCCTCGGCCCCCCCGGACAGTCCGTCTGTGCATCTACCTTCAGAGCTACTGTCTGAAAGGCAACCAATCCTATAATTCTACTTTCCTAACTATCGGGGAGTGTGCATGTGTAACCCTAGTTATACTAGTTGCTCTTTTAATTTATTATTCCCATGGTTTACGTTAGCCCAGGACTGCCCCGGGCACACCCCGTGAAGGGCTCTCAAGGGGCACTAGGAACCAAGACGGCGGCATTACGGCCCGAAGTTCCCTTTCGCAAGGCACTTATTGTTATTGGTTAATCTCCCTTAACCCGATCCCCTTTTAGTTACTTTAGATCTAACCCTAGAGTATTACGACTCTTCCATTCCTATCCGGGGTGGACGATCTTTCGTCGTTCCCGTACTCCCTTATCCTTAACCTGTCTCGCACCCTACCTACCCTGTCTTCCAACAATGAACTAAAACTTAGCTTGCCCTACCAACCAGCAACCATCAACACTCCATTTTCCCAAGTTCATTACCCTCTCTAATTCAGTTTCTGCAGTTTTACTATATGCAGACCATCCTAAGCTATATGAGGTACACAAGGGGAGGTACACCAAATTATCTTCCAAATCTCCTATAATATTTACTGGAGGTCTACCATATCATAATTTGTCTAAATCCAGAAACTTATAATTTTCCTAATTAATCTGAAATTTATATAATTTTCCCAAAGGACGGGCCATGGGTCATTTTAAACATGAAGTACATGATCCTCCTAAGTAATGGCTACTCAAAAATCATGATCATTAAATAACAGCAAGATAACCTCAAATACAAATTTTCAGAATTTTACAGAAAGTATTTAGCCCCTAAATAATTTATCCAGTATAATCACGTTAACTCTACGTAATGAAGGGAGTACTGAAATTACTCATCGGAAAATTATAGAAAAATTACAAAT
This sequence comes from Platanthera zijinensis, assembly GCA_039513925.1. Taxonomy (NCBI): domain Eukaryota; kingdom Viridiplantae; phylum Streptophyta; class Magnoliopsida; order Asparagales; family Orchidaceae; genus Platanthera; species Platanthera zijinensis. Next base: position 132,632,893 of record CM077081.1, read on the forward strand.
CAGTAATATGGTATAGAAAAGATTTTTGTGCAAAGAATCATAATTTTACCAGCTTGCTAAATACCACTAAAGATTTAATCAAATATTCAAGGTAAAACATACTTAATGAAGCAAGCCTTAGAATTAAACCTCTAAACATCCCATAAAAATTCACAGAGATTTAAAAATCATAATAAACGTTCTCTGCCTAGATTTCATAAATTTCCAAGAAGTATGTATTCCATAATAAATTTTCTAAGCAATCCATACAAGTTACTACATCATTAATGAAGTATGCAAAATAATGATCTTAAAATTCATAGAAAAATATCCAGAGCTTGTACCATTCCTATAATTCAACCTGCCCAAATCTCATCACTTTTCAATGTGATTTAATTTCATTTCCTATCTCTACAAGTTTTGCACCCTAAACTAGGGTTAGATTTTTAAGTATCTCAACAGTATCCAAACCTACTAAGATTTCATCCAGAGAACTATAATGGCCCTATGGTCCTCTTCACCAAATTTCGGGTCAATCCGAGGTCATTTGACCCCATGACCTTCACAAACCACCAAGATCCATTCTTAGGGTTTGGCCTTGGTTCTTAGGGCAAACTTACCCCGATCCACCTCAAACTCTATGAGGGGGTGCTAGAGAATATTACTAGCCTGTGATAAAAATCTCAGCCTCTATTGAGATGATCTGACCACTCAAATCTCAAAAGTGCACCTTTAACCTAAGACCCCTTATTAGGGCAAAACTTAGGTTTGTTCATTTCTAATCCAAACCATCTCCAAATGAGATGAAAAATTATACAGAACCTTGTGGTGAACCCAGGAACCACTCACCAAAATTTGGGAGGGTTTGGAAATTATTTAGCCATCTAATTAAATTGAGCTAGGGTTATTGAATTTTCCTAAAAACTATAGAAAAATATTCTCCAAAAATTCCCATTTTTGGATAGCTCCTAGATATAGGTAAGATTAGGCCACACCCCAAATTTCATGTCGTTTTGATGACTGGATTGGAGTGGGAAATTTTTCTAAGGTCAAGATAGCCCTCTGGGTAGACCTCACCAAAAAGGGTGCTGTGGTCTAACCATGATTCCAAATCGAGTGAAATCAATTTTGAATTAAAGTAGACTTCAAGGGCTACATTTTCTATGTTGATCATTTTTCCTGTAGGAGCATCTAGGTATTTTTCCCAAATTATTTAAAATGACAGATATTTTCATTCAGAAATTGTTTTAACAATAGAATCTAATTAATGGCACTGTTCATCTTCTTCTACAGCCCGAAACCAGAGGCCTGAAAACTTTTTTTCCTGTAGCTTTTCCAAAGCTATTCCCCGGCCATCCAGCCATCTCCCTAGCCGGCCACCACCACCACCACATCTGTTGAGGCGAGGGCTATCGTCGGGCGGCGGCACGGCCGCCGGAGAGGCGGTTTCGGCGAAGCCGCCACCATGAGATTTTCGGAAAAACATGGAAACGCTCACCCGATCTGGCTCTTTTGAGCCCGATATCTCTCCTAACAATTTCTAAGATCTACCCGCAGAAGAAGAGGGAGGGGAGGACCTTGTTCGCGGGCTGGAAGCGTGCAGAGCGTCGGGAAGCCATTGGCGCGGTGGTGGCGTTGCCGGAAATTCATCAACAGCAAGGGGGAAATCTGAAACAATTTGATGGAGAGTGTAACCTTTTCCCCTTGCTCTTAGGAGTCTTTTATAGATCAGCAAGTGGGGAGGGGAAAGGATGAAACATTCATGGCTCTTAATATTTCCCTTAATGACATTTCGGTTATGACGAATGGCAGTTGAAATGCTGGAGATGAAGAGGTGTTTGTCAGGTGGCGATTTCCTATTGGACCCACTTTTCCTTAATTATTAACATAATTAAAGTAGGAAATGACCCATAAATACTCTTGGTTTTCATTCCCATAGTCAGAATTTATTATGGCGTCGGTTACGGAAATTTCCAGTCTGGCTGACGTTTCGGCCTTGGTCACGGGCGTGACACATAGGCCACGGGCGTGACAGGCCCGGTTAGCCAATTCTGGGTTCGACGATCGTCGAACTGAGATCGACGATCGTCGAAGGGTGGTCACGGGCGTGACACCTGGGTCACGGGCGTGACAGGCCCGTGCGGCCAATTCTTGTTTGACGACCGTCGAACTGAAATCGACGATCGTCGAGCGTGGTCACGCCCTATGTCACGGGCATGACATTGAGGGTCACGGGCGTGACATGCCTGGTGACTAATTCTGGGTCTGACGACCGTCGAGCTAAAATTGACGATCGTCGAAGGTGGTCACGCCCTATGTCACGGGCATGACATTGTTGGTCACGGGCGTGACATGCCCGTGTGGCCAATCCTGGGTCGACGACCGTCGAAATGAAATCGATGATCATCGAACGCGGCCACGCCCTATGTCACGGGCGTGACATTGTGTGTCACGGGCGTGACAGGCCATGAGGCAAATTCCGCGCCCGACGATCGTCTAACTGAGATCGACGTGAGTCACGCCCCAGGTCACGGGCGTGACACCTGGGATACGGGCGTGACAGGGCCAGGTTGAAAATGCTGCGCCCGACGATCGTCTCCCGGAGATCGACGATCGTCGAATGAGTCACGCCCTAGGTCACGGGCGTGACGGGTCGGTCACGGGCGTGACCAACCCGTGACCCGAATTCTTGGTCGATTTATTTCAATTTTTGGGCTCCCTAGTGTTCTACCACAACCAACCGACTCCTAGGGGTCTAGCCGGAAATGGGATGTTACATTAGGCCTTCGAGGGCCGGCACAGCAACAAGGGCTTTAGCCCTCTATTTCCCGCTCTACTCCGCATCACCTACAAGCCACAAACCACCGCCCGGTGGCAAACAATAGCAACGGTCAGCAATGCTAACCAAATTATAACGATCCTGCCCCCACATTCAGGGCGGCACTGCTCTTTCCCTGCACTTTATTAGCATAGGCAATTATATAAAGTATTTGCACTTCACCACAGGCGTGGGCTCGCACGGCCACACACCTCGTGCACTCAGGGCACATTCTCGGCGAACCGGCCAACGTCACGTCAATTCAAGCCATAGACATTCCCAATCCTCCACCGCCTCTTGGACGGTCATCTATATGAGCATTTTGCCTTCCTGGCCTTGGTCACGACAATTTAAGCCATAGACCGCCGAAGACCCTCATCCATGCCAACGGTCCTACCGAACGGCATAGACCGGGTACGGTTCCGCCTGACCCGTGCTCACACCGCAACGGCAATTTAAGCCATATGCGCAGGTCAAGACTCACCGAGTCCCGTTTCCACCACAATAATCACATAACCCGGTTATGTTCACGTTGGCACCCCGGCCACCGTGTTGGCAAAACACGCTTTTGCCCAGTTTTCGGGTGCACCTTGGAGTTAATCTCCAAGGCTCCCTGATGCAATCTACCACGTAGAAAACCCGAAAACACCCAAACATCTGGATTCTTTGCCCGGTACAAATGCAATGCAACATCACCGATCCGGCTCTACTTGTCCGGATAGGCTTCACACACAATGCCTATGTCCATTTTCTCATACGGACTCTACACAAGGGGGACTTCACATATCTACCCCAAGGAACGCTCCAACTCTTCGCTCACTCGCGAGAGAGGGCTTCCTATGCAAAGGAAAAGAGGGCTTCACATGCCCAAGGATGAGAAATCGTTACCCTTGCATTCTTCCGCGGCGCCATCAAAAACTATACGGTTGGAAAGCATCGCAACGGCGTCGCCTCCTCGGATCTGGACTCGGATCGCGATTCGGAGCTCCGAAGCTCTTCCGGCGGCCGGATCTTGGACTCCTCCTTCCTCCTTGCTTTCCCTTCTCTCTAACTTTTAGAGAGAGATTGGCCAATGGAAAATGGGTTTCTAAACCCTATTTCCCGACTATAACCACCCAGGAGCAGCCCCCACCGTCGGATCCAAAGCCAAGGAAACGAACGGTCCGAATTAAATCCAAAATCATAAAATCTGGGCCGAACACAGGTTGACACATGGCCGTGTGCCTGGCCGTGTAGCTCATTCGCCGTCTCGACCAAGATTGAAAACCAACAACACGGCATGTGATACGGCCTCCGACACGCCCGTGTCGCCTGCGACACGCCCGTGTAGGGACCCGTATCACGCCCCCCGTGTGCAATAAATCAACACTTCGCAGTCAGAGAGGTACACGGCTTGGTGACACGGCATCGAACACGCTCGTGTCAAACTAGACACGCCCGTGTTCGTGCCCGTGTCATTACCCGTGCACCCAACCGCACAGCACAGGTGTGACACGGCCTGGGACACGCCAGTGTCCTAGGCCGTGTTCCACCACACGACCATCGTCGACCTGAACTGGTCGACGACACGGCCTGAGCTCGACACGCCCGACACAGCCTTCGACACGCCCGTGTCGGGGGCCGTGTCACCAGCACCAAAACCCTGTCTTGGCCAAATTCGATCCCCGTCGCTCCTACAATAATTTGGGGTGTTACAATAGGAGTCATCATTTTCCAGGGTATTTTTCATGGAAGGGGTGATAGAGAAGGTCACTTCATCATCGCCTACTCGAAGGAAGAGCTTGCCATTGCTTACATCAATGATAGCTCGGGAGGTGGTAAGGAAGGGTCGGCCAAGGATCAGGGGAACCTCGACGTCTTCTTCGATGTCCAATATGACGACTATTCCTAACAGGTACTTAACGGATCTATCGAGAAACTGGATACTAATACGCGTGGGGTTGAGGCTACCAATTCCTAAATTCTTAAATAACGAGAAGGGCATTAGGTTGAAACTTGCACCTAAATTTGCCAATGGATGCTTGGCAAAGAGAACAACAAAGACACATGGTATAGAAAAACTACCAGGATCAGTGATCTTCTTTGGTAAACCATTTGTCAAGATAACAGAGCACTCAGAGTTTAACGTGACGTGCGATAAGTTCTCTAACTTCTTCTTATTAGTCAGGAGGTCCTTAAGGTACTTTGCGTACTTCGACATCTGGTAAATCGCTTCATGGAATGGTAGATTTATGTGGATTTGTTTAAACATTTCTAAGAAGCGGGTATACTGATCATCAAGACATTGTTTGTTAAGTTGAGAAGGGTATGGTGGAGTTGGATCATTTTTAAAAATAGGTGGTGGAGCGAGATCTTTTTCTAAAGTAGACAGCAGAGTGATAACTTTTTTTTCAGCAGATGGTGGAATTTTTAAAATGAGGACGGAGCTTCCCTCGGGCTCTTCGATAACCATACAAAAAACTTGCTTCCCACTCCGAAGAGTTATAGCTTTCGTTTTCTCTCTCGGGTTAGGCTCTTTATTGGCAGAAAAGGACCCGGCGGGTCGCTCAGATATAATTTTGGCTAGTTGTCCTACTTGATTCTCTAGACTTTTAACGGTTTAGGCTAGGCTTTGTATAGTCGCATCATTAACATTCACTTATTTTGAAAACATTTCCTCCAAGCTTGGAGGTTTTTGATAATTTTGAAGAGGTGGAGGTGGTGCAGAAAAATCTTTTTGTGGTGGCGGGTGCATCGCGTTCGAAAGGTTATTCCATGAGAAATTTGGGTGGTTTCGTAAAGCGGGATTATAACTTTTCCGAAAAGCAAAGCCCGGCGCAGGAAAATTTGCAACAAAAAAATTATTAAAAGCATTCCTAGGCATATTTTTAATATAATATAATTGTTCGGTAGCAGCAGTTATAGATTCCCAAACCTGAGGGGCGGAGGCAACATACATCTCTGTTATATTTTAACTTAGTATTTCCACTTGCAGAGCTAGCTGGGAGACATTGTCCACTTCAAATATACCTCCAGGTTTATTTGGGCGGTACCTAGGCACATTTCATAGATATGTGTGCATGGCCATGTTCTCGAAAAGCTCAAGAGATGCATCTCGGGTTTTGTGGTTTAAAGTACCACTGGAAGCTGCGTCTATCATTTGCTTTGTATTTTTATTTAGCCCGTTATAAAACATCTGTACTTGTAACCATACAGGCAGCGTGTGATAGGGGCACCATCTTAAGAGTTCTTTAAATCTTTCCCAGGTATCATATAGAAATTCAAAATCTATTTAACAAAAGGAAGAAATATTGTTCCTAAGGTTTGCATATTTAGCTGGCGGATTCGTGAGAAATTTTTCAGTTAGTTGATCCCAAGTGGTGATGCTCCCTCTTGGTAGAGTCATTAACCAATGTTTAGCTTTGGTTCTAAGGGAGAAGGGGAAGAGTCTTAGCCTAATATCATCATTTGTAACACCATTGATTTTAAAGGTGTCACAAATCTCAAGAAAGATAGCGATGTGCACATTCAGGTCTTCATCTAGAAGTCCATCATATTGCACATACTGCTGAACCATTTAAATTATGCTAGGATTTAGTTCGAACTTATTATTAGCTATAATAGGGCGAACTATGCTTGATTTTGTACCCACTTGATTCAACCTTGCATAATAGGACATAGGCCTATACAGAGCTTCCTCTACGTTGGGTTCTTCCATTCTTACGGTACAAATTGACTCGGAATCCTCAACCGGTATTTGGAGAGTAGGGCATTTAAATCTCGATCATCTCCAAAGAGTACGCTCAATTTCGTGGTCCAAGTCCAAAATATCTGATAGATTTCTGCGGGTCATGTACTAGTAGAAGAGAAGATAAAGGAAGAGATAAAAAAAACTAGAAAAAAAAGAGTTAAAAATTTTTGAAATAGATTTTTTTTAATCTTTTAACTGCCTAACTTCCCAAGGGCTACGCGATAAATGGATCGCAAGGTACTAGATAAGATAGTGGTATTTAAGCTACATTGCCCTTTTCGTGAGAGTTAGGTGGTGTAGAAACATTGTGATGTGGGTTTCTATTAAGAGCGTTAATATGTTTTTTTTGAATTTTTAATTTGTAAGAAAGAGGGTGAGAAAGAGAAATGATAAGAGTAATAGATCCGTGATTTTGAATTATCAACAAAAGTTGTTCCCCGGCAATGGAGACAAAAACTTGTTGTCTAATAATCGTAAAGTGAATAAGAATAGAACTAGCAATACAACTAGGCAAGTATACCTATCGAATTGTAGCTAGGGGACACAGGTGTCGTATTAAAATCCGAAAACTGTTGAGTAATCTTACTCGCACGAAGACTATTATCTTATCGAAAGATTTTTTAGGGTTTATTAAGAGAAAACTAATTAAAATTAAGAAAAGAAATATTTGTGTTAAAGAGAGAACTACTTGCAGTTAACTAAACAGCTACTAATAGTAATTACAACGAAGGGTTGAAATGATGAAATCGAAAAGCACTCGATCGAGAATCACCTCGGCAAAAGTTGATTAAAAATGCGATAAGAAACCTAAGCTTAATAGGGTAAAGGTCCTTGACCGTAGAGGTTCCTAAAACTTGAACACGCTTCTCTAGAAGTCGTGCCCAACTGAGTTTAGGAAGGTCTGACCAAACCCTCATCCGAATCGGAGACCTAAAGCTCGCCTTACGCGGTAAACCCCACTATTGGATTTCACTCCAATCCGGGAGATTTAATGTCTGCCTCTGTCGAGGGGTGCATGCAACTCTGTTTAATCTTTAGTGTTCACTTTAAACTATGAGCCTCTCTGCTAGTTAAGAGTGAAAACAAAGATTGAAATTATATATCGATGATATAACTTAAAACATGAATAATCAAGAGTAAATCAAAGGCCTAAACCCTAAAAGAAAAAGTAAACTTAAAGCATCATAACTTAATCAAGTCGAACCTCGGATCATCAAGATCGAGTACAAGGAGCATTAGTTAATCTTGGAGAAGTGGAGGAAGAGAGATTGGTAGAAGAACATTAAGAAAACAAAGAAAATGTCACTTTATATTAATGTTTAAAGAGAGCTACAACTTGAAATTATAGATTACAAGTGCATGGAAATTAAAACCTAAGCTAGCACTAACATTAAGCTACTAAAGCAATTACAAAATCTATTACAAAAGGGTACACAAATCTTTGAATTAGGAAAAGCCTAAAATGAGAAAGAGAGAGAGAGAGGAAGAACACTAAAAAACTTAAAGAAATACAAGGGCAGCACCTCCCCTCTCAACCTACTACTTCTGGACAAAAGGGGAGCCACCGAATTTATGGAATTTTTCTCTGGGTCGCTCAAGCCCCCTATCATGCCCAGGGAGGGCGTGTTAGGGGGCGTTTTAGGTACGGGGTTTACATTGGACTCTAGATTCTAGCAGGAATGATGATTGCTTCTGTACGATAGTGGATATGCCCCGAGACACACCCGTATAGGGGGACAAGTAAGGCACATCACGTCAAAATCATTGCTCGTAAATCTGTCAATCATCGAAAAAGGTGGTACACGCCCTAGGGCCACGCCCGTGTAAGGGGCGTGTCACGTACGATTTGACGTACATCAATGGAAAATCTTTAATGGAGGCAGCACGCTTTAGGAAGAGGCTGACACGCCTAGAGACACGCCCATGGAGGGCATGTCCGGGGGGGCGTGTCAGGTGTTTTTCTTTGGATTTGAGTTTTGGCAGAAAACTTCCTCGGGATTGGGTTAAACTCCCTGTAATATGCCCAGGGAGGGCGTGTCAGGTCATTTTTGTCGAAAGATGAGAAAACCTACAAAAAGAGAAGAAAATATTAGATGCAATAATATATACAAAAGGAGGCCAACAAATAAGCTTACAAGACATGATTTGTGAATTAAAACACTGAAAATACCCAAATAGTTTAGACTACAAAATGTACTATCATCGACACCTTTGCAGGAGCAGTGTCAAGACAAGTCTATTATCCCGAGACCTTGAAGATCAAGACAGCCGTGTCGAGACAATTCAATTATCTTGACACTTTGAAGATCATGATAGCTGTGTCGAGACAAGTCAAATATCTCGACACCTTAAGACAGTAATGTTGAGACAATACAACTATCTCGACACAATGAAGACTGTAGTGTAGACTTAAAGATATCAACACTCAGCAGACTGAAGTGTCGAGACAATTCAATTGTCTCGAAACATTGAAGAATTAAAATAAGTGTCGATACCCGGCAGACAGTATTGTCGAGGCAATTCAACTGTCTCGAAACAGTGCAGATTTAAAGATGTCAACACAGTCGACTAATGTGTCGAGAAAATTCAACTGTCTCGTCACCTTCATGTTCAGACTAAAAATTCTTCTAATTAATATTATGTCGAGACTGCTAAGATTTTTCGACACCATCTAAGAACACTAAGTAATATTATGTCGAGACACTTTAGACTTCTTGACACTTTTGATCCTGAAGTTGAACAGAGTCAACACACTTGAGTGTCAAGTCAAGTCAGAAGTGTCATGTCAGCTACATTGACTTGATATCTCATCAGAATTCGTTTGAAGGAAATTGTAAGTATGATGTCATATGATGATGTAATCAATCAGAAGCCAGCAACCCATGAAGGCTATATATAGATGGGTCGTCTACACAAAATTCAAGGAATCAATCGATCAATTATTTTCTCTCATTCTAATTTCTTCTAAGTTAGAGGAGGGAGACATCTCCAAGAAGAAGAAGAAAGACGCAGGTCTTCAAAAAGTCTTCTGATCCTTCCAACAAGTTGATTAGAGGATTAAGGTGGATCTGTTATATAAATTTTTCAAAGAAATCAAGCTGATCATCATCAATAACAATACAGATCCAGAGTAGAATCATTTCGGGCAGCTTGCTTATCAAGAATCAATCCTTTGTTCTTGAATTGAAGAATTTGAAGTCTAAGATAAGTCAGATACCAGAATTGCTGTTTTCTGAAATTATTTACCTCCTAATTTTGTAAGATCTATTTGAGATTTGAGTGGGTAAGAGATAAATTCTCTGAGTTGTAAGACTGTATTATAAAGGCTGAGGTAGGGTTCTTGAGGGACCTGAGGTAGGTGATTGGTGTGGGATGACTGAGGTGTAATACTTGTAAAGTCTGAGGTAGGTCTTAACGCCCCGAAACTTAAAAGTGAAACTGGCGGTGTTCGAACCAAGTTTGGGTATTGGTAGGGTGAATACGGCCTATGACACGGGCGTGTCACATGGCCGTGTCGTGCTCGGGTATTCAAGTCGAGGTCGATGAGCGTTGAGTGCTCGAACACGGCCTGTGACATAGGTGTGTCACTGGGCGTGTCAGGCACACGACATATGATACGGGCATGTCACGTGGACCTGTACTCCTCTAGAAGTTTGGTCCTGTGTCTACTGAGGGACACGGCCCAGAACAGAGGCGTGTACCATATGATAAAGGCATGTCAGATTCGGTACGGGCATATGGTCACCCATGTCCACTAATAGGCGTGACGGTCGGCGTAGCGGTTATTCGTGACACGCCACTGGTCACGTGCGTGTCGATGACCTGACACGGGCATGTAGGGTTGGGACACAGGCGTGTCCCAACCCATGTCCTTTTTTGTCCACGACAATCGTATCTGGATTGAGGCAGACATCCTGGGATACGGCCGTGTGCAAAGCCGTGTTCGGCCTAGGGTTTGGAGATTTTCGGCAAATCTGAGCCGTTCGTTTTCTTTAAACAAGATCTGACGGCCCAGATGAGTTCCTACTTCCTTAAGTCTTGGAATAGAGGATTAATTCCTCATTTCCTCTTATGTTTTCTCTTTCCAAGGAGTTAGAGAGAGGAGAGAGCAAGGAAGAGGAAAAGGGAGGAATCCGGCCGTCGGCGGAGCCTCGGAGCACGAAATTAAGAACCAAGACCAGATCCATGGAGAGAATTCCCTTGTAAAGACTTTCATCCGGCTATTTTTTCATGGCGCCTAAGCAGACTTCAAGGGTAATGATTCTCAACTTGAGCATGTGAAGCTTTTCTTCCTTTGTATAGGGAAACCCTCTCCCGTGAGTGTTTAGTGAGTTTGTGGTGTTCCTTGGGGTAGATATGTGAAGTCCCCCTTGTTTAGAGTTCGGAATCGAAATACGAGCATAGGAATTGTGTGTGAAGCCTACCCGGACGTATTTGTTAGGATCGGTGATGTTGCATTGCAGGAATAGTTGGAGAAGACTCCGTGCATTGTTTTCAGGTTTCTACGCTGTAGATTGCAGCAGGGATCCTTTGGGATTAACTCCAAGGCGCACCCGAAAAACTAGGAGGAATCGTAGTTCTGCTGACTTTGTGGCCAGGGAGCCATCCTTAAACATAACTGGGTTATGTGATGTTTTAAAATGAATTAGGATCCGGGTGAAGCTTGGCCCGCGCGTACGTCTTAAAGTGACTAGGCGGCGTGAGCAACGAGCAGGTGGAAACGAACCAGGGCTTTGCGGTTCGGTGCTAGAGGCCCTAAAGTGGAACTGTCCGTAGGCATAGTCGGGAGTCTTGGACTACAGTTGGAAAGACTCAAAAATTCTCATAATGTTTGCCATTCCGAGGATTCTAGTGAAGCCACGGAATTGACCGGATTCACTCAGAATATTCCCTGAGTGCACGGGGTGTTTGGCCGAGCGAGCCTACACCTTTGGCAAAATATACTTATGCACTTAAATATTTAGCTGGGCTAATGAAATGCAGGGAAGGAGCACTGACGTCCCGAGTAAGGGGCGGGGTCGTTATAATTTGGTCAGCTTTAGCTGACCGTTGCTTTGTTTTCCACCGTGCGGTGTAATGTTGCTTGCAGGTGCTGCAGAACCAAGCGCCAAGTAGCGGGCTGAAGCCCAAGTTGTTGAGCTGGCCCTCGAATGCCAAAGAGAACTATTATTTTACTTTTGTCATGTGTGGATGACCTGTGAGACGATGTATGTAAAACATTATATTGTCAAGTGAACATTTGTAAGGCCTTAAGGCCAAGTACTCTTTAGTGTATTTGTTGTATTTCATTCTTGTGGAGTATAGTGGACATTCATGCCATTGTTGTGCAAATTCTGGGTTCTCTTAAACTGTTTAAAAACTTCCGCTAGAATGCTCTATGTAAGGGCGAGTAATTGGGTATTTTTGATATTCTTATGTAACCATTCTGACTGTCCGTGGTATATGGCGTCAGGTTCCAGCTGGACCTTCTGTTATATGCCATACGATGGATGGGGGTGTTACAATTTGGTATCAGAATAGGGTATCAGTCATCTGTATTTGAATTCATTGGCGAATTCTTTTAAGGTGTGGTGAGCACATGTATGTGCATCATCGTTATAACATAAAAGAACTCATGAATGTCCACTTAGGAATGAAAAAATACACTTGTTTTGAGGAACCTGAGTGTTCCAGTGATTGCTTTTAGCAATTTGTATGTCTGCTAATCGATAGTTATGCTATATAGGGGACTACGAGTGGCGCAGGGCAGTCGCAAGATCAGCACTCCACGGAGAGTAGTGCACTTAACAGCATTCTTGATACCCTGCTTTCTGTTGAAACCATAAGAAGGATAGTTGAAGTGGTGTTCGCGGTAACTAAAGCACAACTTGGAGGGCAAGTGCAGCCCCCTGTCCCTGGGGTGACTTCAACACCGAGTGGTGTGATGGAACAATTGACATGTATAAGACCTTTGGATTAGCAGTTGAACATGCTTTTAGTGCAGGGTATGCACTCAATTGAGGAGTATTTGCAGGCATTTCTTATCATAAGGTGCTACTCAGGGTTTGATTTGGAGAATGAGCAGACTATAGTTAATAGATTCTACTACGGTCTGCGTGATGAATTACAACTTCTACTTGTAGGACCAAAGATACTTGGATTCCGAGCATTAGTGGAGTCGGCTAGAGCTTTGGAAGAAGATCTGGAAAGTATCAACCAGACGTCAACTCCCCAGGTCCCGCAAAGTCTGTACACCGAAAGAGGAGTAAAGTGAGGCCTGACGTATCTGCTAGTCAAACTCCATATTATTGTTATAAATGTGGAAGATTTGGTCACTTTGCCCGAGATTGCCGTAAAAGCAATCAGGGGACAGAGAAAGCTATGAAGGGAGTCCAAGAGAAGAAAGACTCCAGTGCTGAGAAGACAGAGTTCAAGTCACTACCCACCTCGATGTCCGGTTTCCGTAGATGGTGTAAGAAGGCAAGGAGGTTAGGTCTAGTTCCTTCTTTTGGTGCGTCTGAAACAACTATTGGCCGAGACTCGGACGCATGCTTTTGCTGTGGGAAGCTGGGACACTTTTCCCGAGAGTGTCGAAGCGGACGTCAAAAGTCCGAGAAGAAGCCTAGAGTGACCTACGAAGAGAAAGGCAAGGGGTTGGAGGCAGCTACACCTCAATATGCTCCATCCTAACCAAGAGGATACAACTTTGGCCATCAGGAAGTTATGGAATATGCTGACATGGTGACAGGTATGGTTTAATTTTTGGTATGTCATCTTTAGATACTTGTTGCCTTACGTATTTTAGCCTATGTTTGGTTGTGATAGGATTTGTATTTGTTTTCTGAGTGTCCGGTAAAAGCACTGTTCGTCATGGGAACTTCTCATTACTTTTTGTCCGAATGATTTGTATCGCGCATCAGAGTTTCTTCCTCGATGGAAAAAGAGAAGTTGGATGTGTTGTTGCCCAATGGGTGCTCAATGCATGTGGATAGAGTATGTGTGGTTAAGTTGCGGATCGGGGATCAAGAGTTTGATTTTCCAGCGTCAGTGCTGCCGTTAGTGGAGTTCGATGTAATCTTTGGAATGGACTGGCTCTCGGAGTAGAGAGCATGCATTGATTGCAACCAAAAGGAGGTTAAGTTGAGACTGAATATTGATCAGGAGACTACGTTTGCGGGCATGAAAGGAGCGAGCAAGATTTTGATATCGGCTCTTCAGGTGGTTAAGGAAGTTCGGTCTAGGGCAGAACTGTTTATCGCATTAGTGCAGGCTTCAACGCCTAAACCTAGTCTTGACAGTATTGCAGTTATGTCCGAGTATCCCGATGTATTCCCAAACAATCTCCCGGGATCCCCTCCTTGGTAGGAGATTGATTTTACAATTGAGCTGGTGCCGGGTGCTAAACCAGTGTCACGCTCTCCGTATCGGATAACGCCTAAGGAGATGGCGGAGTTGAAGGTGCAACTGCAAGAATTGTTAGAGCAAGGGTATGTGCATCCAAGTTTGTCGCCTTGGAGCGCACTGGTCCTCTTCGTTAAGAAGAAAGATGGGAGCTTGTGACTCTGTATCGACTACCGGTAGTTGAAAAAGCTTACATGAAAGAATAAGTATCTGATCCCAAGGATTATCGATCTATTTGACTAGCTGGTTGGGTCAATGGTATATTCGAAGCTAGATCGGAAATCCGGATACTACCAGCTAAGTATAAGGGAAAGTGACATCCCAAAGACAACGTTCAGCACGCGGTTTGGGCATTACTAGTTTACGGTCATGCCATTTAGATTGACTAATGCTCCATCCGTGTTTATGGATTTGATGAATAGGATGTTCAGAGAGTACCTGGACCATTTCGTAATAGTATTTATTGAAGACATCTTGGTGTACTTGCGGTGTGAGGATGATTATTACAAACATCTGCATATGGTATTGGAGACGTTGAGTAAGAATCAGTTGTATTTTAAGTTCTCCAAGTGTGAGTTCTGGTTATCCTCAATCACATTCCTTGGTCATATTGTTAGTGGTGAAGGCACTACGGTGGATCTGGCGAAGATAGCAGTTATTCAGGAGTGGCCAGTGTTGACTATGGTGGCGGAAGTCTTGAGCTTTCTGGGGCTTGCTAGCTACTATAGGCACTTCATAGAGAACTTCTCGCAGATAGCGCTACCACTCACGATGCTGATAAGGAAGGATCAAAAGTTTGTGTGGACGCTGGAGTGCACGCAGGCTTTTGAAGAATTGAAGAGGTGGTTGGTCACGACGCCTATTTTTCGTTCGCCGAGTGGGTCCCAAGAGTTTGAAATTTATAGTGATGCTTCAAGCAATGGTTTGGGCTGTGTTCTACTACAGCATGGGAGCATGATAGCCTATGGATCACGACAATTGAAGGTTCATAAGAGAAAATATCCAGTCCATGAATTGGAGTTAGCGGCCGTGATATTTGCTCAAAAGCTGTGGAGGCACTATCTGTACGGTGTGAAGGTCCATACCTACACCGATCATAAGAGCCTGAAGTATTTGCTAAAACAAAAGGACCTGAACATGAGGCAGTGGAGGTGGATGGAGTTCCCGGGGGACTACTCTTTCGAAATACACTATGTGCCCGGAAAAGGAAATGCAGTGGCGGATGCGTTGAGTCGTGGGGCACCTGCGCAAGCCAACTGGTTGGCGGTGCATGATGAGAGTTTGTTCTATGATTTGGAGGATTTGGAGATCTCCTGCGTGGACAAGTAGGCTAGTGCCGAGGCAATATTGTGTTGGACAGAGGTGCAGTATGACCTAGATGATAGGATTCAGCGGGCTTTGGTTCAGGATAGAAGTATGAAGCAGATCTTGGATGAATCATTGGATGGGTCAAATTCCCAATTTGCAGTTGAAGATGGACTGCAAAGGAAGGACGGTCGCCTATGCATCCCTAGTGCGGATAGTCTTCGGGAGGGGTTGATGTATGAGGCTCATCATACCAAGTACTCAATCCACCCAAGGAGCACGAAGATGTATAGGGACATGAGGAAGTTGTTTTGGTGGCCAGGGTTAAAGAAGGATGTAGCACTTTATGTGGCGAAGTGCCAAAATTGTGCCCTGGTGAAGGCGGAGTGCTAGAATCCCGGAGGTTTCTTGAAGTCCTTTCCTATCCCGGAGTGGAAGTTCGACGACATTTCCATGGATTTTGTGCATGGTTTTCCACGCTCGAAGAAGGGAAACGATGACATTTGGGTGGTTGTGGATAGATTGACAAAGGAGTCGCACGTCATCCCAAATAGGAAGGAAGATCCGGTGGAAAAGTTAGCCAAGCTCTATATGGATAATATTGTACGGTTGCATGGTGTGCCACGCTGTATTGTTAGTGACCGAGACAGACGCTTCACGTCAAATGACTGGAGGTTGGTGCATAATTTGTTGGGAACTAAGCTGAGTTTCAGCAAATCCTTTCATTCGCAGACGGATGGTCGGACTGAAAGTGTCAACAGGACGATGGAGGACATGCTCCGCATGTGCAACTTGGATTTCGGAAAATAGTGGGAAGATCACCTGTACATGATAGAGTTTACGTACAGTAATAGTTATCAAGCGAGTATTGGAATGGAGCCTTTTGAGGCCCTGTATGTGAGAAAGTGTCGCACGTCGTTGTCATGCTTGGAGACAGGCGAGTCAAAGTTATACAAATGTCCGGCAGTGGAAGATTTCACTTCAATGGTACGTATAATTTAGGAACGGTTAAAGATCGCTCAGGACAGGCCGGCAAAATACTATAATGCCAAGCATAGGAATGTGGAGTTCAGTGTTGGGGATTGGTATACTTGAAAATCAAGCCATTTAAGGGTGTCTCGCGGATTCGACGCTTGAAGAAGCTGGGTCTGAGATACCCTTGACTGTTTGAGATCCTGGAGCGGATTGGCGAAGCAGCGTATCGATTGAAGTTGTCGGTGGAGTTGAGTGGGTTACACGATGTATTCATGTATCGGTACTGCGGAAAGTGGTACAAGATCCTTCATAGGTCGTTGCGGCCGATCAACTTCTTATTGATAATGGGTTGACGACCAAGGTCAAGCCAGTTCACATTGAAGACTTTTAAGTCAATCAGCTCCGCAATAAGGAAATCCGAATGGTTAAAGTCCGTTGGGATAACTGCAGACGAGAGGAGATTTCTTGGGAGTGAGAGCAGACTATGTTGGAAGCATGCCCCGAATTATTCCAAGCAGGTAATCTTTAAATTTTTTTGTGTACCTTTACATAATTCCGTGGACAAAATTCTTTAAGGGGGGGGGATATTTGAAACGCCCCGAAACTTAAAAGTGAAACGGGCGGTGTTCGAACCAAGCTTGGGTCTTGGTAGGGTGAACACGGCCTATGACACAGGCATGTCACATGGCTGTGTCGTGCTCGAGTAGTTGATTTGAGGTCAAGGAGCGTTGAGTGCTCGAACACGGCCTGTGACTCGGGCGTGTCAAAGGGCGTGTCAGGCATACGGCATGTGACACGGGCGTGTCACATGGTCGTGTACTCCTATGGAAGTTTGGTCCTGTGTCGACTTAGGGACACGGCCAAGAACACGGGCGTGTACTGTATGACACAGGCGTGTCAGATTTGGCACGGGCGTGTGGTCACCCGTGTCCACCAAGAGACGTGATGGTTGGCGTGGCGGTTATTCGTAACACGCCACTGGTCACGAGCGTATCGATGACCCGACACGGGCGTGTCAGGTTGGGATACAGGCGTGTCCCAACTTGTGTCCTTTTCTGTCCTCGACAATCGTGTCTGGATCGAGGCACACGGCCTAGTACACGACTGTGTACAAAGTCGTGTTCGGTCTAGGGTTTGGAGATTTTAGACAAATCTGAGCCATTCGTTTTCTTTAAACAAGATCTGACGGCCCAGCCGAGTTCCTGCTTCCTTAAGTCTGGGAAAAGAGGATTAATTCCTCATTTCCTCTTAAGTTTTCTCTTTCTATGGAGTTAGAGAGAGGAGAGAGCAAGGAAGAGGGAAGGGGAGGAATCTAGCTGCCGGCGGAGCCTCGGAGCACGAAATTGAGAACCGAGACAAGATCCGTGGAGAGAATTCCCTTGCGAAGCCTTTCATCTGGCTTTTTTTTCATGGAGCCGAAGCAGACTTCAAGATTAACGATTCTCAACTTGAGCATGTGAAGCTCTTCTTTCTTTGCATAGGAAAATCCTCTACCACGAGTGTGTGGTGAGTTTGCGGTGTACCTCGGTGTAGATATGTGAAGTCCCCCTTATTTAGAGTCCAGAATCGAAGTACGGGCATAGGCATTGTGTGTGAAGCCTACCCAGACGTGTTTTTATTGATCGGTGATGTTGCATTGCATGAATAGCCGGAGAAGACTCCGTGCAATGTTTTTGGGTTTCTACGCGGTGGATTGCAGTAGGGATCCTTGGGGATTAAGTCCAAGGCGCACCCGAAAAATAAGGCGGAATCGTAGTTTTACTAACTTGGAGGCCGGGGAGCCAGCCTTGAACATAATTGGGTTTTGTGATGTTTTGAAATGAATTAGGATCCGGGTGAAGCTTGGCCCGCATGTACGTCTTAAAGTGACTAGGCATCATAAGCAACGGGTGGGTGGAAACGGACCTGGGCTTTGCGGTTCGGTGCTTGAGGCCCTAAAGTGGAACTGGCCATTGGCATAGTTGGGATTCTTGGACTGCGGTCGGAAAGACTCAAAAATGCTCACAATGTTTGCCATCCCGAGGATGGTAGTGAAGCTACAGGATTGATCGGATTCACTGAGAATGTGCACTGAGTGCACGGGGTGTTTGGCCGAGCGAGCCTACACCTGTGGAGAAATATACTTATGCACTTAAATGTTTAGATAGGCTAATGAAATGCAGGGAAGGAGCACCGCCGTCTTGAGTAAGGGGAGGGGTCGTTATAATTTGGTCAGCTTTAGCTGCCCGTTGCTTTGTTTGCCACTGTGCGGTGGAATCTTGCTTGCAGGTGCTGCAGAACCAAGCGCCAAGTAGCAGGCTAAAGCCCAAGTTGCCGAGCCTTCCCTCGAAGGCCAAAGCGAACTGTTGTTTTACTTTTGTCATGTGTGGTCGGCCTATGAGCTGATGTATGTAAAACATTATATTGTCAAGTGAACATTTGTAAGGCCTTAAGGCCAAGTACTCTTTTGTGTATTTGTTGTATTTCATTCCTGTGGTGTATAGTGGACATTCATGTCGTTGTTGTGCAAATTCTGGGTTCTCTTAAACTATTTAAAAACTTCCGCTAGAATGCTCTGTGTTAGGGAGAGGAGTTGAGTATTTTTGATATTCTTATGTGACCCTTCCGACTATCCATGGTATATGGAGTCAGGTTCCAGCTGGACCTTCTATTATATGCCATACGACGGATGGCGGTGTTACATAGGTGTTGATGCAGGAAATGCCTTTGCACGCTGATGAGTCCATATTTTATACTTAATTTCAGACTCATCTGGGCTCATTTGCATGTCTTTGCACTACCATTCAGCGCCATTAGCACTCCTTTTGGTTTGCTGCGACATTCCACGTCTTGTGCACTTTATTAGCCTATTTCTGTGCGTGTGTGTATTTCCCTCTTGCTGTGCATTCTATTGATTTCCGTGACTGCCATGTTCGATAACCCGTCCAGTTTTCCTGCAGATTCGGGGATCGTGTGGGCGTCCGGGGTAGGACTTTCACCATTTTTAGCAAAGGAGTCAATGGTCGTGCGTTTTTACCCACGCACGACCATCGACCTCTTTGGCGCACGATCATCGGTCGTGCGCAGTCATGCCCTCTTTTTGAAAGTTCTGTCCTGCCATATCGCACGATCACCTGCTATACCGCGCATGATCACTGCTCGTGCGTTGCCGATTGTGCGCAGTCATGACCTCTTTTGTGCAAGTTCTGCCGCTATATCGCACGGTCACAGGCCATATCGCGCACGACCACTGGTCGTGCGCCTGTGATCGTGCGCAGTGTTTAATTCTGTTTTCTATAAATAGCGCAGGTTTCGCCCTATTCCGGATCGCTCGACATTTTCCGCCGTATTTCGTCCCTGACGAGTTTTTCCGCCGTCCTCCTTCATTCTCCACCTTAGGGAGGGTCTCCGGGCAAGCTTTCACCGCCAAATCAAAGCCGGAGCATCCCCTCGGCCTCCTCCTTCATCCTCGAGCTTCAAGGGAAATTTGACCTAGCATTCTCCACCAAGCTAGGAGGAGCTTGTGTGTCCATCTCCCGCAGCGTGATACGAAGAAGACGGGTCACTGGGAGTGAGTGACAGCCTCCTCTACCCCGGACGCAATTGAGGACCGAGCTTGGGCGCGGATTGACAACCCGGGATTCCAACTGTGAACCCTCAATAAGGCTTCGTACCCGGTCGATTTCGCACACTCCTCTTATGTTGTTGTTGATAGCTTAGTTTAATTTCTATGTATTGATGAAGTATTTTTATTGATTAGCATTTTCACTTATTCATGTCTATGTGAGTTATTGTGATTTTGTTATTATTGCTTGAGGTGCGCCATATTCCATCCACCCTTGCCGCACTATTAATTGCTAGTGGCGTGCGTTGCGAAGAGGTGGTTATGACCCTCATTCCGCCGTTCTCTCCACCTCATCCGCTAGCCTACTCGCCCATCCGCCTTGTGAATCGGTGCATAGCGGCCCGACTAGTCTTCATCCCGCCTAGTGAAGCTTCGCATAGCGGCGTTGCATAGGAGTAGTTGGTAGTGTTTTATTTTCTGTTTCCGCAACCAACAAAACCCCCTTAGTTACTTCCGACCCGAGGACTTCAATCTCAAGTCCTCCTTGAAATTAACTCCACCTTACTATGTTCCTTGTGAGATCGATACTTGGGAAAATTCGCCCATTTTATATTACTTGTGCGAACGGTTCACTGCCGTGATCTTTCTTGCATCAAGTTTTTGGCGCCGTTGCCGGGGAACACAGTCGTGTGAGTTTCTGTAGAGGGAGACGTGAGATTGCTTTCCTTTTCCGTTGTAAATTGCTTTTGTTTTGTTCTATTTCTGTTTAGCTTTCCTTTTTTTTCTTGTTTGTCTAGGCAACTGTAGTAATATATTGTTGGATTTTGTAATTTGCACAATTTATTTTGAATCTGCTATTTTGATACCATGTGGGGATATTCTTATGCCCAATGCCGTTGGTGTGGAAATTCCTCCCACGCTAGTCATGAATGCCCTACGAGAGATATTGAGCATAAACCTCAGCGCACAATGCATGAGATGTTGTATTCGTACAGCCCTTCAAACCTTGTGCCCCGAGCTTATGGTCACTCGTCCTCGCCTCATGCACCATTCTCTTATTCCTCTCCGGCCCCACAAGGACCGCAGAGTACTGGGAGAAAGTGTTTGTATTGTCGTAGAACAGATCATGTCCTGAAGGACTGTGCCGAGTACCTCCGTGTTTTGGAGGAGGATGATGAGTCGGACATCCGGATCATCCCGACTCCTACCCTTGGTGGCACACCTTCATCGTCCAGTTATGTATCCCTATCACCTTCATCTTTTGAAGGGAATGATGTGGATACAACCACCAGATGTGTGGCTGATCTAGGCTTCGATGTGGCTGAGCCCATCTCTCCTGTGCATACATCTCCAAGTGTGGAGCCGATTCTTTGTGAAGAACCTGCGCTTGATTTTTATCCAAGCACAGTTCTTCCGCCTTTGGTGCATTCTACGTCATTCGTTTCTTACGACATTTTCGATGATGCAACCCAAGTTGCGGCTTGTGCTACATGGATTGTTTCCACTCCCATGGAGGAGGACAACCTTCCTGGCATCGAGAATTCTCCCTCGATACCAAGGGAGGAAGTCCAAGTCTTGGTGGAGACCTCTATGGATCCGGCCGAGTCTTGCAGTATTGTCGACAATGCAGACAATATTTTTCTACCTCGGCCTTTGGGGAGTGAGACCGGGACCACTCCACCGATTTTTTCCATATGTTCTTCGTCTCCTTTATTCCTTGATCCCCCTTCTTTATCTGAGCCTGTGCAGGTGGAATCTCCACGGGTATGTGAGGTTATCGATGTGCCTGGCATTTTTATCGTTGCCGTCGCTTTCTACGAACCTGTGGTGGACGATACCTTGCTAGGCAAGGATTTGTTTTGTGGTGCGATGAGTGAGGGCCAGTGCTCCTCCTCATCTTACTTCCTATTTCCTCTACCTGTGCGTCGCAGGTATTATTATTCAGGTAGAGGGGTAACTTTTCTATCACCGTATCGGTACCCGTTACCGACACGGATATTAGGCCAGTTACCTGTGCATTTTTCTTTTCATAGGCCCATTAGCTAGAACTGTTTAGAATTTAATAAGTCATGGTGGGATGACAATAACCCCAGTACTTATCTTTCATTTTTTGCATTTTTATTTCCATGTCTATTTTATTTTAGCATTTCTTTTTGTATATTTTTCTTTTGCTTTTGCGGAGCTCACCCCTGTAGGTATTTTTGGCAACTTTGTGTTGGCGGGGTTGTGATTCTTCGTATGGCGAGCCTATTTCAGCTTTTCATGCGTCTTCTGGTATGCTCACTAGCTGAGCATTGGGTAACCTCTTCCCTTAGCCCTTTATGATTTTAATTTCAATATCATTTGTTGTTTAGTCTAAGTCTAGGGGAGAGCTAGCTTGTTGTTGCCTTTTGCACGTGCACATTGCTTGCGCATACTAGAAGCTTTTGTAGTTTTATTTTGATTAGTTCATTGCATCGCACACCACTGCACCCACATGAGCGCGTGCTTAGCTGTTAGCGTGCCGCGAGTTAAACTCATTTCTTTTGTTTGATTTGGAAAAATTATTGTGCTTGTTTAGGATTGCACGATAGAGTAAAATGTTGGCCTTGCTGTGTTCCTAGTCAATTGCTCTTTTGTGTAGAAATTTGTGTAGAACTAATTTTTCTGTATGCTTATAGTTTTTATATTTTTCTATTTGCATAAATATTTCTTATTCTACTCAAAAGTTGGTGAATCCGGTGTGAATCAAACGGTAGCGTAGGAATGTGTGTAGCCGCTACTAGACTCATTTTGCTCGAGTCGGGAGGAAGGATTATCTTTCTCGGTGGCTAAGAACTTGCCACAAACTACTCTCGAAGCATTGATACATGGTTTTCCTAGCGTGAGCGTGATGTAGGCCATCATTTTGGCCCGGTTGAGCTTTGTACCGTTCTGAACGTCATACCCTCGCTAAGCCCTATTGTGCCTACCCTTCTTTTGATTCAGCTCCACCATTATTTCACCATATCCTCATAGCCGATCCTAGTCGCACACCCAAGTCGAGCTTAGTGTTTTATATTTTCATGTTGGGTTGTGATGTGGTGTTTTTATTCGTGAAAATGTGGATGTGCGCCCAAGTTTTAATTGCTGAGATTCTGAAAATAAAAAGAAAAAAAATGAAATGTTTGTAAAAAGAAAAAAAATGATGAAGAAAAAGTTTAATTGAAAATCTTTATGGAGATGATTTTGATTTGGAGTAGGCGGTGCACACACCCATATTGCAAAAATTAAGTCTGGGGGTGTGGTGTACTCGTTTATATTTTGGGGTTAGCGGTTGGATTCTTTCGTTTTTGGCTAGCTCATTTGGTTTAGGTGCATAGCCTTTCTATTTATCTTTGTTTACCTCACCGTAACCCAAGCCCTGTGATTATCCTAAAGTACTACGGATTCACGCTTGAGTCGAACTAGTGCGGTGGAGAGAGTGTGAACGGGCAAGCGTATGGTCCCCGACATTGGTGGATTCCTTTGGAGGTGATCCTGAGCCCCGATCTTTGGGAAAGCTCACCTTAGTGGCCAGTCTACTTTCTTCCTATGCGTGACTGGATGATTCACCGTGATTCTATTTTTGAGTAGTAATAACTTGTTGATACACATTGTGGAAAATATAAACTATTTTGCATACTTAGAAATTTCTTTTATTGTATTTTCATGCACGCGGGCATGCGACTTCGCATGGTACTCTGTTCTGCAATTTCTTTGTTAGCTAGTTCTTTTTCCTTGTCTGCTTAGGTTGTGTTTGCTCGGGACGCGCAAACAGTTAAGTCTGGGGGTGTGATGAGTCCATATTTTATACTTAATTTCGGACTCATCTGGGCTCATTTGCATGTCTTTGCACTACCATTCAGCGCCAATAGCACTCCTTTTGGTTCGCTGCGACATTCCACGTCTTGTGAACTTTATTAGCCTATTTCTGTGCGTGTGTGTATTTCCCTCTTGTTGTGCATTTTATTGATGTCTATGACTGCCATGTTCGACAACCCGTCCAGTTTTCCTGCAGGTTCGGGGATCGTGTGGGCGTCCGGGGTAGGACTTTCACCATTTTTAGCAAAGGAGTCAATGGTCGTGCGTTTTTACCCACGCATGACCATCGACCTCTTTGGCGCACAATCATCGGCCGTGCACAGTCATGCCCTCTTTTCGAAAGTTCTGTCCTGCCATATCGCACGATCACCTGCTATATCGCGCAAGATCACTGCTCGTACGTTGCCGATCGTGCGCAGTCATGACCTCTTTTGTGCAAGTTCTGCCGCCATATCGCACGGTCACAGGCCATATCGCGCACGACCACTGGTCGTGCGCCTGTGATCGTGTGCAGTGTTTAATTCTATTTTCTATAAATAGCGCAGGTTTCGCCCTATTCCGGATCGCTCGACATTTTTTGCCGTATTTCATCCCCGACGAGTTTTTCCGCCGTCCTCCTTCATTCTCCACCTTAGGGAGGGTCTCCGGGCAAGCTTTCACCGCCAAATCAAAGCCGGAGCATCCCCTCGGCCTCCTCCTTCATCCTCGAGCTTCAAGGGAAATTTGACCTAGCCTTCTCCACCAAGCTAGGAGGAGCTTGTGTGTCCATCTTCCGCAGCATGATACGAAGAAGACGGGTCACTGGGAGTGAGTGACAGCCTCCTCTACCCCGGACGCAGTTGAGGACCGAGCTTGGGCGCGGATTGACAACCCGGGATTCCCACCGTGAACCCTCAATAAGGCTTCGGACCCGGTCGATTTCGCACACTCCTCTTATGTTGTTGTTGATAACTTAGTTTAATTTCTATGTATTGATGAAGTATTTTTATTTATTACCATTTTCACTTATTCATGTCAATGTGAGTTATTGTGATTTTGTTATTATTGCTTGTGGTGCGCCATATTCCATCCACCCTTGCCGTACTAGCAATTACTAGTGGCGTGCGTTGCGAAGAGGTGCTTACGACCCTCATTCCGCCATTCTCTCCACCTCATCCGCTAGCCTACTCGCCCATTCGCCTTGTGAATCGGTGCATAGCGGCCCGACTAGTCTTCATCCCGCCTAGTGAAGCTTCGCATAGCGGTGTTAAATAGGAGTAGTTGGTAGTGTTTTATTTTCTGTTTCTGCAACCAACAAAACCCCCTTTGTTACTTCCGACCCGAGGACTTCAATCTCAAGTCCTCCTCGAAATTAACTCCACCTTACTGTGTTCCTTGTGAGATCGATACTTGGGAAAATTCGCCCATTTTATATTACTTGTGCGACCGGTTCACTGCCCTGATCTTACTTGCATCACACGCTTGAGAGTGGAGCACGTTTGATCCGGGTTGAGGGGATAAAGGTAGGTTGATGAGGAACTATCGAGGAGCAGGTTACTTAATAGTTAGGGATTAGCGGTAGAGGGAGAGAGAAGGGTGAAGGGAAGAAGAGATGATGCTTGCAACGACAACAATAAGGTTTTCCCGTCGCGACTTAAATATCACTCCTACGACGAGCTTTCCTTTGATTATGAATCAATATTACAGCTTGAGTTCTCTCCTTTACATGGAAAAATATAAAGGGTACAAGGGGAAGCGGGGGGGCTAGAAGAGAAGATTACCAAAGGCCGCACACACTGATCAGATAGGTCGTAAGACCACGCAGATTGCTGATCCCGCAGCTCGCTACCTTAGGACAAGCAGACTGTGCAATCAGGCAGGGAAGACTACTAACATCACTAGGATAGGCTGCATTAGGAGCCAAGTTCAGGAACTAAACCGCATGGCTTAGCTGCTAAGGCTGCGTGGACAGGCAGTTAGTCCGCGAGAAGGAATGACAGACAGAAATATGTATCCTCGGGGTTTGCTGTCAATGTTGCTCCCCGATGCTTGTCCCCCTCAATGGGAGGTATGGGGGCTATTTATAGGATCAAGGAGGAATCTTCTAAAATTGGGCCTGATGACGTCACCCCTGATGATACGGGCGAGCTGTGATCGAGTCTGCGACATGCTGCGGACTGAAGAGTTGTTCGCCTACTACTAGAAGAAGTCAATGGTGGGAGGCTGAAGTGCTTCTGCCACACTGTGCAAAGTGTCCGCCTCTGCTGCTGGGTAAGATGAGTTCGCCACCTTATGGAGGACTGGCGTTGAGTCTCATTGTGCTGTGCGACCGGATGAAGAGTGCTGGAGGAAGGAGCAAGTCCACCTCCCTCTCGCAGACTGAGACCGAGTATGCCACCTTCTGCCGAATTAAAAGAGCAGGTCGTACCTTCTTGGCAGGCTGAGGAGGCAGGTCACCCTCTCGTGGGTGACCTGGAGGTAGGAAGCCTTCTTCTAGGCAACCTGGAGGCAGGTCGTCTACTGCTGGGAAGAGGCGAGTCCGCCACCTACTAGCGGGTTGACTGTCCTTTATATATTAGCATACTGAGACTAAGTCTGCCACCTTTGGGTGAACTTAGATTGAGTCTGCTTACTGATAGCCGACTAAGGTGGAATCTGCCTCATACTTAGGCAGTCCACTACTAAGCGATATGTTAACAAGGTTGTTGCGGACTGTAAAGCGAGGCCGCCTCTCGCAGGCGGACTGAAGAAGAGTCTTGGTCAAGGCCAGTTCTTTCTTGTGGAGACCCAAAGGAGAGTTCGCGAATAGGTGTCGGGCTGGAGAAGAGACCGCTACCCGCTCGTCTAACCACGCGACCTGATGGTGCGGACTGGGAAGCAGTCTGCGCTATCGCAGATCTGGCGACTATCGGACGGCTAGCCTAACCACAAAAATAGAGAAGTCTATCTGTGCGGTTAGCTTGAAAATAGGCCACGAGCCCTCCGTATAACACCCCGGTTTTTCCAGAGCTAGCTGTCGGGTTGAGATGGTGAAAGAAGGCCGCTCACGACATTTCGTCGAGCTCAAGACATTTCGTCGAGCTCATGGCTTTTTGTCGTGCTCGGGCCATTTCGTCGAGCTCACGACTTTTCGTAGAGCTCAGGCCATTTCGTCGAGCTCGGGTCTTTTCCATCGAGCTTGGACAGTTGTCGAGCTCTTGGCAATTAATCGAGCTCTTGATTGTTCGTCGAGCGTAGGCCGATTGACGAAGCCTAAACCGTTAGACTAATTGCTGAAATGCGGTTTGTTGATTGAAATCTTAACCGATTGTTTTTTACTTCAAGGGTTATCCTAGACCCCAGTATCTTCTGTCTGACGGGTTTTAGTAGGGCTCAGCTATTCTCTCCCTCACTTGTGCTAATTTGGAGTTTACTTAGGGTTTATAGAGAGGGAGTTCGGAGGAAGAAGAAGTCTTTCTTCGGCTTTTGTTGAAGATTCAGAGCTCCGATAGTCATTCCGAGGCCAGATTAGTGGAGAGGACGTGGAGGTGCTTCTCTTTATCTGTGAAGATCAAGTTTCCTTGGCAAGGAAGAGGGGTCGTAAGGTAATGACATTTCTTCTCTCGGTTATAGGACTCGTGCATGGCATCTTTTCCTTTTATTGATTTTATTTCTAGCATTTAGGCACCAAATCTCTAAAATGAGAGGTGTTTGGGTTGCCATGGTTCAAGAGGAACCATCGGGTCTATTGTGTCCGTCCCCGACATGATATTACATTAGAGTTCCGCTCTGCTAGTGGATTAGGAATTATGGATGAAGCCATAGTCACGACCGTTTGTCTGACTCGGTGATGTTGCATGACAAACTTAAGGATTTTAGTAGAAATCTGATGCTGCAAGATCCTGTTTGTGATGTGTTAAGGCATGGTCTTGTGTCCGTGGTCGGATGGCTATCCCGCGACATGCAAGTCATGTGGGGAAAGTGTCCTCGCGAGACTCTTCCCCTTCTGTGAAACTGACGAGAACGCCAAGCTTAGGACAACCCTAAGCGATGAATCCCACGTGTGGGGGGGGGGGGGGGTCTAGCAAGGGTTCATAGACTCGGTTAGTGTGTGAGATGGAATCCTTATGTGAGAAGCTAGGGCATGCAGGCAAGCCTGGGTTTGAGACCCACGAGCGAGTGGGGCCTTGGCAAGAGTTCCATGTGGCGGCTTATATGCCGTTAAGGGAAATTGAAGTACCCCTTTTTGTGTGCAGCATGAACGCCGATGGGGAAATTGGAAGTACCCAGATTTTGTGCTATGATGATGTGTTAGAATCACACACTATAGGGTGTCTTGGGTTAAACCCAGGATCACAAGCAGGAGCAAGC
Source organism: Platanthera zijinensis (assembly GCA_039513925.1). Taxonomy (NCBI): domain Eukaryota; kingdom Viridiplantae; phylum Streptophyta; class Magnoliopsida; order Asparagales; family Orchidaceae; genus Platanthera; species Platanthera zijinensis. The sequence goes on from CM077081.1 coordinate 132,660,775, forward strand.
TCGCCGACCAAAAAGGCCTAAGCCTCGTGAAGTGAACTTTATTTGCTTATGTTTTGATGCTATGTTATGATCCATGAGATATATACATATTTCCAGCTTTCAAGCCGAGGTAGCCAAGGAGTGCTTATGCACGTTGATGTTTGATATGGTTGTCATTCAGTCTTGGACTTGTATTATATAAGGCTTTAAGGCCGTTTTGATACTCTTAGTCTGGTGGATAACTTGTAGTTTTGGTTGTATGTTCCGCTATTTTATTCTGAGTTTTGAGTTGGGTAGTTTTATATCATCTTTTAATGTTTAAGCTGTAGCGTCTGTATGTTGTGGGGCCTCGGTCGGACCCATATTATAGGGTCATTATAGGGGAGGTGTTACATTTTGGTATCAGAGGGACGTTGGTGTCCAATACCAAGTTTAGTAGTCGATTTAACGCACTCGGATCGCGTAGAGAAGTTATCCAAATAGGAGTTATGCGGACCAGGAATGTCCTAGTGTTTCAGTCTTGCGAATAGAGACTAATTAATTTTTACCTTGCTTTTGTTAAGGGTACAAGCAATGAGGTGGGGACGTCAAGGCCATGAGAAGAGCCTTTGGCGAGTAGTACTACTACTCCAGGCCCGTTGGGTATGGGGGTAACCACGACCGATTTTTGTCGCGTGCTTGCAGAAGCAATGATAGCGGCCCAAGATACAGCGGCAGCGCAAGCTGTGACCCCTGTTGCTCAGGTAGCAACTCCTGCTACCCCAAATGCGACAATAGCCATACCGGGTGGAGGAGCCAGGCAAGAAGAGCCTTTGGCTGAAAGAGTGGTAGTTGGCCACGGATACCGGCAAATGAAGTATTTCTTAAGCTTTCATCTGAAAGTGTAGAAGAGATCTTAAGTTTACATTATATATATATATATATGTTATATAAAGGAGTAAGCACAGCACAAAAGTAAAGAAAGCAAAGAAAGCAATCTAGATGATACAAGGATTACAGTGGTTCCCCAAAACTGGGTACATCCACTCTTCTACCACCCTAGTAGGAATCCACTAACTGGTTTTTGATCAGTTGCCCTACCACCACAGGTTTTTTCTCAGGTGCCCTGTCACCCCAAGATCTATTTCAAGGGGGATCACACAACCCTTTAGGCTTTTGATCAGGTGCCCAAAAACAAAATCAAGTCTTTTGATAAAGAGACTTGTCAACCAGGTGATAACTTTTGAAGGGAGTTAGGAACTCTTTTTATGATGGGAAATGAAAAGTGATGTTGTCTTCTCTTTCTCAAACAATTGACTTTAGTGGATGTTGTTGTCAAATATCCCCCTAAGTTGTTGAATAGTTAATGAAGATGAGAGCTTTGTACAGGGTGTATGCCTTTAGATTGAAGAAGATCATCAGAAGCTTCTTGGTCTAATGTTGATGAGTTGTCCCTTTGAAGCCTGAAGCAGATGATGAAGAACTTTATATATGAGCTGTTTTTTCTTCACTGATTCACTTTGAAGAATATCTTCAGAAGTAGATTTGTTTCTCTTTTCTCTTACAACTATATTCTTTGTAAGAGCCAATCTATATTCATTGTCTGATGTTAATTCTTTTTAAACATGTGAATTTCCTTTTACCGTAATAGTAGAATCATTCCTGAGAAAAATAATTACTTTAGGAATCAATTAGCATTAAATCCTGATTTAATCAATAATTAATGCTGCCTCCAAACAGATATATTCATAAGAATATATAGCATTACATCTGATAGCTATAATCGCCTTTAATTAAGCCTTAATTAATTCAGCTAGTTGTAAATAATTCTGCCTGCATAATGCAAAGAAATCGTCAAACTGAATTTTAAAGCTGTCTTCGAACTGAGCTCGGAGTTCGTTGAGCTCAGCTCGGAGTTCGTTGATCTCAGCTCGGAGTTCGTTGAACTGAGCTCAAAGATTTTCTTTGAGCTGAATTTCTGAACTTTAAATCTGAACTTCTCTAGAATGTTTTTGAAGGAGTAAACCTGGAAATAATCCTATGACCCATGACTATACATTTTGGGCCAATCTAATCATCCTAATAGTGATCCTTACCCAAATCAGAACTAGGGTTCCAACAATCTCCCCCTATTTGGGTGAGGACATTATTTACACAAAAATAAATAAAATACAAAGCAAAATAATCTGCCAGAATTTTAAATTTTTCAGCAAATGTATAATGGTGCTTTGAGAAATAAAGAAAGACAATAGAGATATTAGAATATTATTTAAAACTAAGGAGCAGCTACATGAAAATCTGTTAGGGATGTTAGCTTCACTTTTGCTTATCTTTAACTGAATCTATTTCAGCATGTCTGAATCAATTTCTGGTTTTCTAAATAATTGAACCTACTGACTGTTGTAACCTCTGCGCTGACTAAGACTAAAGACTTTTGGTTACTATCAAATACCATTGTTCCTCTGTGGTAAGATAGGTCTTTTCCTTAAAAGAGAGGTTAGGAGTTCTGGACCCAGAGTACCTTGGGTCCTAGTTCTCTTTCATAATAATTAGATATAAAAGAATATTCAGGTTGACTTTTATAACCTAGAGGATGAAATTTTCTTGGTGAAATTATCCATTGAGAAAAGGGGTTAAAAAATTTGCGTCTTTGATTATTGTTCTAATAGGAATTAAAATTCCTATTTTGATAGTTTGAGTTCGACGATTTTTGTTGAGTTCGTCGATCTGAGTCCGACGAAAAGTATTTATTTCATCGATCTCGGTTCACAGAATGAAAATAGTCATAATTTGTGTTTCGCAATCGTCGATCTCTGTTCGACGAAACATGTTGATTTCATCGAGCACCTTTTGTTTAGAAAATATACCAAAACTCTAGGTTCAGAGATCGTCGATCGTCGTTCGACGTATAATACTTCTTTCGCTGAGCTCTGTTCGACAAAAATTTTTTGACCATGATTTTTCTGAATATTCTTAACTTGTTTGGGTTAGTCATTATTATGCAAAACTTAAGTTAGTTTGTCTAAATCTTTTAACTTGTCTTTGCCTTTAACTGATTCAAAATAATTAATCTGTTAAAGAGAAGTTTTAAAATTTTCTTTAAGATTTATGTTTTCTGAAGAAGAATTATTTAATTTTTCTTTGAGAAGTTTTATTTCTTTCTCAGATTGGATTAAATCTTTACAAATATTTTTAAAATCTTATTTAAAATGATCTGAAGAAAAATCAAAGGAAGAGATTACATGATCTTCTTCTGATTCACATTCTGATTCTTAATCAGAGTCTGATTCTTCATCGGAGTTGCTACAAGATGCATTTATTGTCATTAGACAAAATTCTCTTGCTCTAGACTCTTCTTCATCTTCATTTGTACTAGATGAATCTTTAGAGTCACTCTAAGTTTCAGCTTTAAAGTTTCTTACTTTAACTGATTCAGCAACCATTGTTTTGAGGGAGTCCAAGATATCCTTTGCTGAAGAGCATTTTACAACTTCCATAAAAATGTCATCTGACATTGATTGAGCAAGAATGTTCATTGCTTTTGCATCAGCAATGTTTAGCCTTTTCTAGGCTTCTGTCCATTGAAGTGATGGTACAACACTAGTGCTTGGAATTTCTAATGATTGAGATGGACCTGTCAAAATGGAGTAGAAAATATCTTCATCAATGGAGTTCATATAAAGCCTAACCTTGCTTTCCAAAGTGCAAACTTATTTAGATTGCACATTGGAGGTCTAGTGCTTGAAAATTCTAAAATTTTGTGACATCATAAAATCTTAAGTAAAATAAGATCTGTTAAGGATCTTTTGGTTCAGGTGTTAGCCTGTGAAACCAAACAATCTCGCTCTGATACCAATTGAAAGTGTAGAAGAGATCTTATGTTTACACTAGATATATATATATATGTTATATAAAGAAGTAAGCACAACACAATAGTAAAGAAAGCAAAATAAGCAATCCAGATGACACAAGGATTATAGTTGTTCCCCAAAACTGGGTACATCCACTCTTCTACCACCCTGGTAGGAATCCACTAATAGGTTTTTAATCAGGTGCCCTGCCACCACAGGTTTTTGCTCAGGTGCCCTATCACCACAAGATCTATGTCAAGGGAGATCTTAGAACCCTTTAGGCTTTTGATCAGTTGCCCAAAAACCAAATCAAGTCTTTTGATAAGAATACTTGTCAACCAGGTGATAACTTTTGAAGGGAGTTAGGAACACTTTTTAAAGTGGGAAATGAAAAGTGATGTTTTCTTCTCTTTCTCAAACAACTGAGAAGACTTTAGTGGATGCTATTGTCAAAGCTCCCCCTGAGAAGTTAAATAGTTCAGGAAGATGAGTGCTTTGCATAAGGTGTAGGCCTTTAGATTGATGAAGATCTTCAGAAGCTTCTTGGACTGATGTTGATGAGTTGTCCCTTTTAAGCCTGAAGCAAATGATGAAGAACTTTGTATATGAGTTATTTGTTCTTCACTGATTCACTGATTCACTTTGAAGAAGAACTTCAGAATCAGATTTGTTTCTCTGTTCTCTCACGGTTGTATTCTCTGTAAGAGCCAATCTATATTCATTGTCTGATCTTAATTTTTTTTGAACATGTGAATTTCCTTTTACTGTAATAGCAGAATCATTCCCGAAAAAGGTAATTACTTTGGGAATAAAATAGCATTAAATCTTGATTTAATCCATAATTAATGCAGCCTCCAAACGACTATATTCATAAGAATATATAGAATTAAATCTGATAGCTATAATCGCCTTTAATTATTCCTTAATTAATTCGGCCAGCTGTAAATAATTCTGCCTGCATACTGTACAAAAATCGTCAAATTGAATTTTAAAGCTTTCTTCTAAATGAGCTCAGAGTTCGTTGAGCTCAGCTCAGATTTCGTTGAGCTCGACTTGGAGTTCGCTAAACTGAGCTCAGAGTTCGTTGAACTCAGCTCAGAGATTTTCTTTGAGCTGAATTTCTGAACTTCAAATCTGAACTTCTCTGGAATTTTTTTGAAGGAGCAAACCTGGAAATAATCCTATGACCCATGACTATACATTTTGGGTCAATCTAAACATCCTAATAGTGATCCTTGCCCAAATAAGAATTAGGGTTCCAACACCATCCTCCAAGGTTTAAGGGAGTCAGCACGCCGACCGATGCAAGGGATTGTTGGGCAAGGATTCAAAAACTTTTGAAGGCGACAGAGATGCTAGAGGAAAAGAAATCTAAGTTTGCGACCTTCATGTTGGAAGGAGACGCTAAGTTGTTATGGGTGAGCCATAGCGGTCGCCAGTTTCCTAGACTCACCCCATCCATTGAAGAGTTCGAGAATGCTTTCTTGAAGAAGTACATTCCTGCATAGACAAGGCTAACCCTTTAGAGGCAATTTCTGTGCTTGGTACAGAGGGACAAGATGGTTAACGAGTAAGTTCAGGAGTTCACTCGTTTGGGTTGTTATGCTGAGAAGACCATGGCCGACGATGAGGAGAGGGACAAACTCTTCTATCATGGGCTGAGGGAGAATCTGAGACAACCCCTTATATTTATGAAATATGCTAGTTTCATTGAGCTTGTTGAGGCTGGCAAAACGTTGGAAAGTGATATGGAGCGAACCCAACGTCGTAAGGGGTTTACAGCCAAGCAGGGAGAAGGGAAGCCTTCTCAATCGTAGGGGGGGTATGAAGGGAACAGGTGGAAGAAGAAACCCCATCCTTTAAAGCTCGTTGAGAAAAGTAACATGACGCTTGGAGGGTCTCGCTTTATGGACAACTGTCGTGCTTTATGTGTGGCAAGCAAGGCCACATAGCTTTTTTTTGTACTGAGGGTGGTGCTGAGAAGGAGCCAAGACAGGAGCAGTCCGTGCGGTCCGGCCACAGCACCGTAGAAAAAGGAAAGATGGCAGTGTCTAGCGCTTCTGATTTCCAACTGGTGCAGCCAAGGGCTTATAACCTTGGGCAATGGGAAGCGATCCGCAAACCCGATGTGGTGATAGGTATGAGAAGGTTTAAGTATATTTATTTGCTACTTTAGACTTTCAAACCGTTTTTGTTGCTCGCCTATGTTTTAGGCTTTGTGTTATTTTCTAGATACCATGCTAGGGTATTGTTTGATATGGGAGCATCACAGTCTTTTCTTGTAGAAAGATTTATCCATAGAATTGGAGTTAAGTCATTCTCGGAAGAGGTAGAGTTGAAGGTGCGGATGCCCAATGGGTCATCCAAGACTACCAGGGCGAAGGGGCGCATTTGTTGGAGTCTAGAAGGAGTTGACTTCACGTTGGTAGTGTCGGTTCTATCGTTGGTTGAGTTTGATATAATATTGGGAATAGACTGGCTTGCAGAGAAGCGCGCTAGTATTGACTGCCTATCTAAGGTGGTGACCCTGAGGAGCGAAGGACAGACAGAAGTTAAGTTTGAGGGCCGGAGTGGAGTTACCTATTCCCTGATTTCGGCCTTTCAGTTGGTGCGGGCAGTTAACTAGGGAGGAGTAGCTCTTGTAGCATTGTTGGAGGTTCGCCTTTCCAGGTTATCACTAGGGGAAGTGCTGGTAGTGGCAGAGTTCGAGGATGTATTTCCTGATGAGCTTCCTAGAGTTCCTCCTCGACGGGAGATTGATTTCTCGATTGAGTTAGTGTTAGAGGCTAGGTCGGTGTCACGTCCCCCTTTTAGGATGGCACAAAAAGAGTTGGCCGAACTCAAAATATAGTCGCAAGAACTGTTGGAGCTGGGGTATATTAGACCCAGTTCTTCACCATAGAGCGCCCTAGTGCTGTTTGTGAAAAAGAAAGATGGTAGTATGCGGTTGTGAATAGACTACCGAGAATTGAATAAACTGACTATGAAGAATAAGTATTCGATTCCTCAGATAGACGGCCTGTTCAACGAATTGGTGGGGTCGGTTGTGTATTCCAAGTTGGACTTGAAGTCAGGGTATTATCAGTTACGAATTCGAGACGAGGACATACCCAAGACAACGTTTGGTACGAGGTATGGTCACTTTGAGTTCTCGGTGATGTTGTTCGTGTTGACGAATGTGCATTCAATGTTCATGGACTTGATGAATTGAGTATTTCAGGAACACTTATATTCTTTTGTAGTTGTCTTTATTGATGATATCTCAGTATACTCCAAATCAGAGGCGGAACATGAGTCTCATTTGAGAGTAGTCCTGCAAGTGTTGAGAGAGAACCAACTTTATGCAAAGTTCTCGAAGTGTGAGTTCTTGTTTGAGAAGGTGGCATTTTTGGGCCATGTAATTAGCGGTGATGGTGTGGCGGTGAATCCGGTGAAAGTTGAAGCCATCAGGGATTGGCCGATTTTGAGAATCGTAGCGGAAGTCTGGAGTTTCCATAGACTAGCTGGTTATTATAGATGGTTTGTGGAAAACTTTTCGCGGATAGCTCTACCTCTCACCTCTCTAACTTGTAAGGACCATAAGTTTGTGTGGACTCAGGAGTGCAATCAAGCATTTGACACCCTGAAGGAAAGGCTGAGGACAGCTCTAATCCTAAGTCTCCCTAAATGGACTGAAGGATTTCATATTTTTAGTGACGCATTTGTATGCGGTTTGGGTTGCGTGTTGGTGCAACATGGCAGTGTGATAGGCTTTGGGTCTAGGTAGATGAAGCCTCATGAGAGGAATAACCCCGTCCATGAATTGGAATTGGCGGCGGTAATTTTTGCATTGAAATTGAGATGGACTATGTTTATGGTGCGAAGGTTTAGATCTTCACAGACCACAAAAGCCTAAAGTATCTAATAGATCAGAAGGACTTGAATATGCAGCATCGCAGATGGTTCGAGTTCCTTGGAGACTATGAGGTGGCGATTCAGTATACGCCAGACAAAGCAAACGTGGTGGAAGATGTCTTGAGTAGAAAATAATCTAGACAAGGGGGTTGGATCAAAGCTCATGATGAGCGGTTGGTACGGGACAGGGAGTCCCTTGGCATTGAGTGTGTATCAAGATGTGAGTTTAGTATAGCTCGGTTGAACTGCATTAAGTTGCAAAATTACTTAACCGATCGTGTTCGGGAAGCGACTAATTTGGATGTAGAGTTCCAGCCATTCGTGGTGGAAGATCAAAAGCGCGAAGGTAGCCCCTGTGAGATGATTGATGGGAACCTGAGGAAAGACAGAAGGATAGGTGTACTGCAGTTCGGCAATCTCCGGGTGGAGTTGCTATTTGAGGCTCATTTTATGAAGTACACAATTCACCCAGGCAGTAAAAAGATGTACTTGGATATGAAGAAATCATTTTGGTGGCCCGGTTTGAAGAGGGACATAGCTTTGTATGTGAGTCAGTGCCAAACTTTTGCCTTAGTAAAGGACGAGTGTCAGAAGCCGGGCAGGTTCCTGAAGCCTCTTCCTATTCCCAAGTGGAAATTTGATGACATCTCCAAGGACTTTGTGCATGGCTTATCTTGATTGCAGCAGGGTAATGACGCGATTTGGATGATCGTGGATCGCTTGACCAAAGTGGATTATTTAATCCCAAATTGGAAAGAGGAAATTATGGAGAAGCTAGTAGAGTTGTATGTTCGCAACATTGTTCGACTACATGGTATTCCTAAGAGTATAGTTAGTGATCGCGATGGACGATTCACATCCAAAGACTGGAGGTTGGTTCAGAAGAGTCTAGCCATGAAGCTCAAGTTCAGTACGACGTTCCATCCTCAAACTATAACATCCCTCAAATAACTAGATTCCTAGGAATGATTTTGTCAAGACTAGTTCATGATAAAACCCTAGGAAGCCCAAGAAGACCAAGTGAACTTAGGAATGTAGGTGAGATCACTATGGTCTGTAAATAGTAGGTTTCTAAACACAAGTATAGGATGATTATGGAACTTCAACATGACTCCAAGACCCCACCACAACCTCACCAACCTATTGGAAGGTCCATTAGAGCCCTAAGGGTCCATTGGAGTCAACCCAGGGTGGCCAAGTTGACTTAGAATCATCCTAGGACTAAATTGGGAAAGGTGCCCTAACTAAGGGCAATGTGCCCCTAATGTGCCCAACCAACCATACCTAGGTCTTCCCAGACCTAGGGTGAAGTCAATGGGTCACCAAAGACCCATTGGGGTCAACCTTAGAGGCTGAGTTGACCAAAGTCAACCCTAGCCCTAAAGTGCTCAAAGTGCCCTAACTAAGGGGCAAGTGACCACCAAGGTGCCAAGTGATGTAGGCCACGGTGTTCGACGCGATAACGACAAAGGGAATAACACGCACGCCTCTCTATTTCCACTATTACGCTCACACAAATAATTAAACGCAGCACGCTCACGAACAAAGTTATCAATTATTGCTAACGTACGGTAGCCACGCCGTTTTAAGATCGAACAAACGACTATAGGTCGTCGTTCTCTCAAGCAAAAGGACCAATATTGGGCCCGACCGAGCGATGGTTGTACCAAAAGAGATCTACAGAAAGGTTCGGTTCAGAAAAGGTAGATCTCGATCCCCCAACAAAATGAAAGCGAGGCTCTCCAAACCTCTCGGAAAATTAAACAACTATAAAGAACAATTTATGCTATCGGAAAGATAAACCACGAACGCAAAACAATTCCAAGATAACACAATAGCAATCCACCAAATGAAAATCGAGAAACTGAACCACACAAGAAGAAAAGGATATCATTACCCAACCTGAATGGATGATTCTGGTTCACTTTCAAGGATCGCTCTTCCACGACTCCGCCGGAGTTTCGCCGACCGGAGAGAAACTAGACCGCTTCCTTTGCTTCACGCTGGAGAGGAATTCCACAAAATTAGATCTTGTCTTGGCCGATTTCTATCTTGAAAGGGGGCTGCTTGGGGTTTTGATGTGGGTCGGGTTTAGGGGTAGAGAGGGTAGTCGGATTCTTTAGAGAAAAGGGGAGGTCGGGTTAGGGGCTAGATGGGGCTACTTGGGTGGTGATGGAGGTGGGGCTCGGGTTAGATGGTAGAGGTTGGTGGTCGGTCGGGTGGGAGAGATAGGTGGCTGGCTTGTGTTGTAGAGTTGGAGATGGCCGAATGTGGAGGAGGAAGGGAGTGGTTGGTTGGCGGCTAAGGTGGGAGATAGTGGCCGAGCTTGATGTTGTGGAGAGAGGAGTAGGGAAGCCGACCAAGAGGAGGGAAGGGATAAGAAGGCCGGAGGCCAAGGGAAAGAGGGAAGGGAGTTGGAGAGTTGGCCGAATGCCAAGGAGGTAGAGAGAGAGAGAGAGGGGTGGCCAAGAAGGAGAGAAATCTTCAAAGGAGGATTAGGGTTTTCTTAATTCTTCATTCACTAAGTAAAAAACATCACAAGCATGACCTTATATAGGCCCATCCTTAAGTTATGGCTATTAGCAGCCCAAATGAAAAAACACAAACAACATGATAAATTAAAATGCAACATGATTAAATAGAATGCCAATAAAAAGAACTAAATATTATTTGGTAGTCTTCATCATGTAGCTCCTCATCATGTAGGAAGTCGCAATTGCCGTCACCGCATTATCTTCAACATGTAGGAGAACGCCAACGCCGTCGCCATCATCGTCATCATCTTCAACATGTAGGTGAACGCCATCGCCGTCTTCATCAATCCTCCCCCTCTCAAAATAACTCATCACCGATGAGTTGGCATGGAGCTGCTGGCGCCGAAGATCATCATCCAAATGAACCATCGCCGGGTCGCCAGAGACCGGGCGAGCACACCATTGTATCACATAATGCTGAGTACCTCTGCTTGGAGAGGATAACAAAACACAAACAATGAACCCATCTAGCAAAAATTTTGTCCTGCGGAACTTGGGAAAGGCATTAGGCAAATAAATAAGAAAAATTTCTGCATCAACAGCCAACGTACCTCTGTTGGAGACCACCGGAGAGAACGATCCAAGAACAAGCTCACCCCCTAACCCAAATGAAAATATAGTGACACCAAACGTAGAGTTAGATATTTCAAATGGTGGAAAAACACAATGCGTGAAATTGGAAACATTTAAACTAGGGGAATTACCCTATTCAGTGGTTAACTTCAACAGACATGTTCTTTCTCCTAATTGATTAAAAATCCGAAAAGTTCTAACTCGCCGTCTCGCCAACGTTTCTATAGTGCCCGAAAGCATCCATTCAGGGACGAGACATACCAAGAGTAAACCAAAAACCTTATTGGGAGACACCCTCTTATGTAAGTTAGCGATATATTTATAAGAAGACATGTATGTGAATAGCGCTTCCTTACCGTGCTTATGTAAATTAAGAACAAGAGAGGAAAATACAAGTGTATGTTGACTTGTCATAGAAAATGGCGGTAATGGAACTACATAAGGTGACACAAATGGAAATAAATAGGGTGGCACCAGCAGAACTACATAAGGTGGCACTAATATAATGAGATCAGGTGGCACTAACGAGACTACATCAGGTGGTACTAGCAGAATGAAATCAGGTGGTACAATCAACGGCCATATCAATAATGTATTCACAGGGATTTGACTAAACGTGGGAATTCTGGAGGATACAAGACTATCAAAAGTTATATAGTAATCACACACGAGTTCTATTATCACACTTCGAGACATGTCCCAAGGAGGGTCCAGCATGGATGGTAAAATAACATGACTCAAATCAGGCAAAATAAATTAATTTCCGAAAGGATCCGCGGGCCGGGTCAACATATCAGGAGGGAGAGTCGGTAACCTTAAGGCCGAGAGAGAATCAAGATCATAATTAACTTCATGCGGCGAAGTTTGCATCAGGGGATGCTCATCCGGGTATACATCAATAACGTCTTCAAAAAATAGCACTCTCTTACTTGGACATACTTCCAACACATCTGTCATAACTTCCAAGTCAGACGCAGTAAAAATCTCAGGAATTGGCACTACAATATGTCTCGTACTAAAAATAACCAGCTCGAGTCCTAACATTTCATCGCTTAATTCACGAATGGGTAAGCTCTCAGCGTAAGGTAGCTCTTCCGACTCAACCGGAATATCAACTGCCTCAGGGTCATCAGAAGATTTCATGTAAATCAAGGTAGACGGTTCTGAAATATCATCGAAAGGGAATGAGAATGATTCCTCAGAGGAGAAATCATCATCCAGGTCACTCGGGTACCCAATCTCTTTAACGTCAATACTATCATCAGTAATTTCAGCCTCGCCCTCAGTGATGGGCACAGCCCTAGACACGATCTTAGACTCATCAGGGGAGTCAACAACAAAATCAGGCAACTTAGGGGGAGACTCAAAATGGTCTACTGGCATAATCAGGATAGGACGCTCAATAGAACCAACACCAGATTTGCCACTAGACTCACATATAGTAATCGACTGACATGGAACTTTACTCCTAGGGATTCGATGCTTCTCAATTTCCAATGCCGTGCAAAAGGTGGTGTCTAGATCGGTGTGACCATATCGCAATAACTTTCCCTGGATGTAGGGGCTCAACCCCCTATAAAACCTTGATAGGGTGTCCCCAGGCAATTCCTTCACGTCGCTCCTAACCGTCAAATCCTTAAAGAGTTGCATATAATCTGAGACTGACTTATCCCCTTGGTTAAAGGTAGCCAAATCATCAGTTATTTGCTGCTTGGCCTGGACGTTTGGCTTATATTCATTCCTAAAGATCGGTATGGAAATAGCGTCGTCCGTAGGATAACTAGGATGTTGCCTTGGGAGAAGTGGTGCTACTTGGCTAGCCTTTAATTGGCCAATCAACGCCTTAATATCATCCACTACAAGACAATGGAATGGCTTTCTAACGTTCCTAAGGGAACCTAAAGATTTTTCTCGGGAAACATTGACGTCATAGGACATATTGTGATAACCGGAGAGAAAACTTGATCCGGAATTTGTGCACATACAATGAGAAATGCTCCTGGCCCAATTAAAATAGGTTTGTCAGAATTGTTCCCGCTTAACCACTAGTGTAATATTAATATAAAATAGATTTTTTTGCTGAATACAATATGAAGATTATTAATAAATTTTTTTTCTGATTTTTTTATTGCTGAAAATAAAATTTAGCCGGCTATTGGCAGACCATAATTTTTTTTTTGTAATTTTTGACTCGGAGGTGTGCCTACGAAGTGCGTGACAATGTCCTATAAATTAGGGGAGGGGTGTCAATTGGGAAATTGACGTGAACCTCCCTCTGATACAAAATTGATGTAAACCACGGTGTTCGACGTGATAACGACAAAGGGAATAACATGTACGCCTCTATATTTCCACTATTACGCTCACACAAATAATTAAACGCAGCACGCTCATGAACAACGTTATCAATTATTGCTAACGTACAGTAGCCATGCCGTTTTAAGATCGAACAAACGACTATAGGTCGTCATTCTCTCAAGCAAAAGGACCAATATTGGGCCCGACCGAGCGATGGTTGTACCAAAAGAGATCTACCGAAATGTTCGGTTCGGAAAAGGTAGATCTCCACCAAAAAAATGAAAGCGAGGTTCGCCAAATCTCTCGGAAAATTAAACAACTAGAAAGAACAATTTATGCTATCGAAAAGATAAACCACGAACGCAAAACAATTCCACGATAACACAATAGCAATCCACCAAATGAAAATCTAGAAACTGAACCACACAAGAAGTAGAGGATATCGTCACCCAACCGGAATGGATGATTCTGGTTCACTTTCGAGGATCGCTATTCCACGGGTCTGCTAGAGTTCCGCCGACTGGAGAGAAACTAGACCGCTTCCTTTGCTTCACGCTGGAGAGGAATTCCAAAAAATTAGATCTTGCCTTGGCCGATTTCTATCTTGAAAGGGGGCTGCTTGGGTTGTTGATGTGGGTCGGGTTTAGGGGTGGAGAGGGGAGTTGGATTCTTTAGAGAAAAGGGGAGGTCGGGTTTGGGGCTAGATGGGACTACTCGGGTGGTGATGGAGGTGGGGCTCGGGTTAGATGGTGGAAGTTGGTGGTCGTTCGGGTGGGAGAGATGGGTGGCCGACTTGTGTTGTAGAGATGGAGATGGCTAAATGTGGAGGAGGAAGGGAGTGGTTGGTTGGCGGCTAAGGTGGGAGATAGTGGCCGAGCTTGATGTTGTGGAGGGAGAAGTAGGGAAGCCGAGCAAGAGGAGGGAAGGGATAAGAAGGCCGGAGGCCAAGGGAAAGAGGGAAGGGAGTTGGAGAGTTGGCCGAATGCCAAGGAGGTAGAGAGAGAGAGGGGCGGCCAAGAAGGAGAGAAATCTTCAAAGGAGGTTTAGGGTTTTCTTAATTCTTCATTCACTAAGTAAAAACATCACAAGCATGGCCTTATATAGGCCCATCACAAAGTTATGACTATTAGCAGCTCAAATGAAAAAACACAAACAACATGATAAATTAAAATGCAACATGATAAAATAGAATGCGAATAAAAAGAACTAAATATTATTTGGTAGTCTTCATCATGTAGCTCCTCATCATGTAGGAAGTCGCCATTGCCGTCACCATATTATCTTCAACATGTAGGAGAACGCCATCGCCATCGCCGTCGTCGTCATCATCTTCAACATGTAGGTGAATGCCATTGCCGTCTTCATAACCAAGTCAACCCTACACAACCCTTCTGAGACCTTAGGGGAAGCCAAGGGGTCACCAAGGACCCCTTGGTGTCAACCAAAATGGTAATGTTGACCAAAGTCAACTCATGGGTCAAAGTGGTCAACTTAGGTTAACCTAGCCCACTTCAAGTGGGCTAAGCCCAAGTGGCGTGGCCCATTAGTCCAAGGAAGTCGAGAGACACATTTTGGGCCCACCAAATTTAGAGAATGATGACTAGGAGAGAGAAGAAAGGAGTTACCCACTTTGGAGAAGAGAGAAAATGGGGGCTTAATGTCCATCATGGCCATGGAGGTTTCAAAACTCCCCCACCTTGATGGGTTATTACTTCTTAGAGGCAGGGGAGGAGTTTTCAAGAGGTGGCCGGTAAGTGGGGTTGCTCAGCCACCTGAATTTGGCTGAAACCGAAATTAGGGTTAATGGCCATTAATGGTGTTTTGATGAATTGGGGAGTTACATGCCTCCTCTCCCCAATTTCTCCTTTAAGTACCTTCACCAGGACAAGAGCAGGCGTTTCCCCCGTTCCAATCTTGATTTACTTTCTATTGCTGTGGAGGTTGCAGAAAAGCCCAAACCGGCGGCCGGAAATGGCAAGGAGGCACTTCACCCACTCTCAGGACGCAATTTAGGTCCTCCCTTACTCCTTCTTCTATGGGTAGATCCTAGGTTTCATTTAGATTTAGAATCGGGCTCAATTGAGCCCGATCAAAGCCTTCATTTTCTTGGTTTTTCCGAGAAAAACATGGTTGCGGGATCGCCAGAATCCGCCACTCTGGCGGCTGTGCCGCCGCCTGGTGATAGCCACCACCTTGACAGAGGTGGTGGTGGCGGTGGCCGGCCAGGGAGGTGGACGGGTGGTTGGGAAATGACGATGGAATAAGCTCCAGGAAGAATGAATCCTGGCCATCGGCTGGAGCTTGAGACGACCAGATGCCTTCTATTCTACGCCAAGATTCGTGCTGCTTCAATTTATAATCTAAGGATTTAATTAATATCATTTCATGAATTCTGTCACATAATTTTCTGTTAATGTTTCTATTTATTAAAAATATCTAGAGGCTGGTACAGAGAAAGTGGTCAATATGAAGTTTGTAGGTCTTGATGTCTAGTTTATTTTAAATTTTATTTGAACAAATTTGGATATCTGGTTTGACCAGGTCACCCATTTTGGTGAAGACTATACCTAGAGCTAATCAGAGATTTAAATGTGTGCCCCCACTTCACCATAAGTCTAAATAATCTGATATTTGGACAGAGAGTCAATCTTACCAATACCTAGGTCTTGTAAAAAAATGGAAATTTTTGGAGATACTTTTTCTATAGTTTTGAAATTATTTAAGAATCCTAGGGTAAATTAATTAGGGAACCTAATGAGCTCCAAACCCTCCCAAATTTTTGTGAGTGGTCCTTGGGGTAATCATAAGTCTCTGGATAAAATTTCATCTCATTTGGAGATGATTTGGGTTGAATTTTTTTAAACCCTAGCCTTGGCCTAAGGGGGGGGGGTATTTAGGTCAAAGTGTTCCTTGTGAGTTTAAGTGGTCAAATCACCTCAATAGAGGCATAGACTTGGTCCACTGGTTTGATATGATGTTAGACACCCTCACATGGAATTTTAGGTGGATTGGGGTAGATTTGCCCTAGGACTTAAGTACAAACCCAAAGGTTGGACTTTGGGGATTTGTGAAGGGCATGGGGTGAAATGCCCTTGTATGGACTGGTGTTTAGTCCATGTGATCCTAGGGTGGTGATAAGACATAGGGAGGGATATGGTGGGATTTGGACACATGCACACCACTTAAACCACTAGGTATATTTTTGGTTCCATACACCTTAGGTAATGTCTAGTGGCTCATATGACTTTGGAATTGCAAGAAATTGTGGTAGAGGTCATTTTCATAATAATATTAACAACCGAAATATACTTCATATGGTTTGGATGAGATTACAAGTGGGTTCCTAACCTTGGTTTTTGATGATATTTAGTCAAGCAATGTTTTAAGACTATAGCAAGCCTTAGGAATTTTTAATATGAATTTTAGATCATTAAATGGGGTACTTCATTCATAACCCATCAAGTTATAGCTTTTACATAGATATTTTTTATGAAAAAACCACTAAATGGAAAGTTATGAAATTTGGAAAGTAGACCTTTAATGACATTTTAAAGCTCTGTGAATTTTTGTGGAATTTTTGGAAGTCTATCTGTAGGGGTTGTTTCACAAATTATTGTTTTCTAAGTAAAAGTAATTAAATTTATTTTGGCACTATTTAAGCTTGATAAAATATAATTTTTTGTCATTAGGCCCTCTCTAGTCATCCTTGAGATTCAGTAATTTTTATACAATTTTTTGATGATTAAGTTTAGCACTTTCTTCTTTACCCTTAATTAATGGCTTATTATTGGATTAATTAATAAGAGGCCATATCATTTTTTGTAAAATCATGAAATTTGGTATTTACTATTATTCCTTTGTAATCTAGTTTTAATAATTTTTGGGTGGCCATTACTTTAGAAATTATAATACTTCATGTTCAAATTACCCAAGGCCTAACTTTGGGAAAAATTATTTAAATACCAAATTAATTAGGAAATTATAGGTTTCTGGATTTTGGTTATTCATGTAATGATAGACCCCTTTAAATATCTTAGGGCATTTGGATGAAAATTTTGAGTACCTCCTATCGTGTACAACATGTAGTATAGATTGGTCTGCATATAGTAAAACTGCAGAAAATGTGATAGCATTTGGGCACATGGCTTGGGGTTAATAGTTTGCTGGTTTTGGTAAAATGATATTGAGTTCATCATTAGAAGTTGATATGAGTAGAATGCTAGGTTGACTAGGATTAGGCGGTGCTCGAGATCGACGAAAGATTGTCTTTCCTGTGGAGAGAGAGAGGGTCAAAACACACTAGGGTTAGATCCAGAATAATATTAAAAGGGATCGTGAATCGGGTATTAACCAATAATAGTAAGTGTCTTTCGAAAGGGAGCTTTAGGATTCAGCCAATCATAGTTCCTAGTGCCCTCGAGAACCCTTCACGGGGAATGCCCTGGGCAGTCCAAGGTTAACTTAAGTCGTAAGAATAATCAATGTTGAAGAGTAACAAGTATAACTAAGGGTTCACTTTCACACACCCCGGTGTCTCGGGAAGTTTGGTTGGGTCACACACGCTGGGGGCTCGGTGGTTTTGGTGATGGGCAGGTTAGCTCGGCGAGCCGATGGCTCGGTAGATAATTGTGACGGACATGATAGTTCGGTTAGCTTTGGCTCGGTTGTTGGTTGTGACGGACGGGTTAGTCCGGGGAGCTTTTGCTCGGTGATTGATTCATCAAGATTTCATGTGCATAAATTATAAGGTGGTGGGTCTTTAGTGTTGGATGGTCGATGCACCGACACTAATACATTGACTTGGTAAGTGTTGTTAACACTTCGCCAAATTAAGTCCGGTGGAACAGCCGGCAAAGAGTACGCAGGAGCTCAGATTAGTGAACCAGTGTTGAGGCGTATGATAGGTCTGACTGGTAGTGAAATTACTGGTTTAGAGGTGGGCGATGCCAAACCCACCGCTTATATTTGCCACTACGAAGGTATCCTGGGAGGTTAGGCTCCAGAAAGGGGGAACTAAAGGTCTGTGTGCACAGAGTCGGGTGGGTGTGTTCCATTTGCATGATCATACTATGGCATACTTGCAAGACATAGCATAACCATTGCATATAACCCTTGACACCTATTATATAAATTGGTATGAGACTCTTTATACAATAGGCCCTTCAAAACGACCCCTTAGTTTATAAGCTCGTGTGAACGTGCTTATAAGCCAAGGTTATTATTTTATGGATATTATATACTGCTTGCTTGAAAACCGACACCCTATCGTATAAATTTGTATGGGACTTTTTATACGATAGGAGACTTGCAGAAGACCCCTTAGCTTATATGTTTGTATGAGCATTCATATAAGTTAAGGTTACATATTTTATAATTTGACATACATATTTTTGTTACTGCTAGACTAGTTCCTCCGCCACCTGCTACCTTTGTTATTCTTCACCTTCATTACCATTCCTTTCCTTCTCCCCGCTCGGTGCCTAGGAGCCATGGGGGAGGGGTGGGGGATGATAGGACTTAGTCCTTTAGAGTAATGGTTTTCAGACCAAATAATTTTATGGGATTGTGGAGCGCAGCTGTGAGGTGCAGCCTCAGAGGTCGGCATGCTTGGAGACGGGAAAGTCTAGTACCAGAGTTCAGATAGCTTGGATAGTGAGTCCTATTCGCTAGTAGTGGTTATAGATTTTCTTCCGCGATGAGTGAGTTGTAGTGAGGACTTAATGTATCGGGCATGAGCCCTATTTCTAATACATTTATTATTATTGTTGTGGACTCTCCCTTCGTGGAGAATTATTACTATATATATGATTATTGTGGACATGTGTTAGAGATCTAATTTCATGTACTCTCATACTTTTGCTACTATTCTATGATCGATATGGTTGGTAGGATAAGCATTTTGTAATGACGACCTTCCCGGGCGTGATGGTGTCACCACAAGCGACGATTCTGGGCCTAAGACCCCGTGGTTTAAAAAAAAATGGGGTCTTACAGGTGGTATCAGAGGAGACCTCGATCGAAAAAATAGAAGTTCACTAACCCTGGTTCACCCCCGCTCTAGTTTAGTTTGGGGACAAACTAAGCAGCGGAAGCAGTGGTGTGCCCATATGGGGGATCAAATGTAATTGTCCACTATTATCTTGGTTTGGGTCAATTTCTCACAATGGTCTTTGTTATGCAGCCTCCAGCACATCCCACACTACAGGGCGGAGTCTAGCAAACTATGAATGTTGCACCACTTCCCTCGACCCACACTCCATTTCTACAGTCGGAGGTGGGGAAGACTCTGACAGCCAATCTAGAGTCTTTCAGGGCCCAGCAGGTTCTGGCTTTGCAGCCAAACCCAGGGGACAATTAGTTGAGCATCTTCTGAGGACTTTCTCCCCAATCTTACTTGGGGATATAGTCGACTGTACGGATAGAGGAGTGGCTTGACATCATGTACGAGATGCTGACCGAGATACGGTGCTTATGGGAGGAGAGGGTGCCTTTAGTGGTCCCTTTCTTGGAGTTCCATGCCATGATATGGTGGAAGACATTGATGGACACGACATTTGTAGAGAAGGAGGTTGCTGACATTACTTAAGAGGAGTTCAGGGCTGCATTGTTGGAGCACTTCGTTCCACAGTCGGCAAGAGATGAGCTGGAAGACATATTCCTACAATTGAGGTAGGGCAATAAGACGGTGGTGGAATACCACCGGGAGTTCAATCATTTAGCCTGGCTTACGGATTCTTATAAGCTGGATGAGGCAAGATACATAAAGAGGTTCTATAAGGGCCTGCAAGAGGATCTGGAAGAGGCTCTTTTGTTCGTGCCCGATGGCCCTATACCTCGAATATTAGAGATGGAAAAGAGGAATAAGGCAGATTAGCACACGACTCGAGCCCGGAAGAGGCCCACTGAGAATCACGGTCGGGGAGCAAGAAATGATCAACGTTGGGGCTGTATTACTGATGGGAGAGATGGGAGAAGGGCAGAGGACCAACCTCGTCAAGAGGTGAGACAAGAGCTGAGGGAGCCAGTGGTAATGGCTCCTCAACCTCTCCAAATGAGGGAGATTTAGAGACCGGGGGTTTGGCATTTCCCCCGCACGAGTGCTACAACTATCATCAGGCAGGGCATATCCGATGAAACTGCCCCATGAGGACGGGACCCCTACCAAAACCATTGGCTACTCCTCCTGCTCAGCAGTTTGGAGGTCGAGGATGCGGTCCGGGACGTGGATTCCAGGGAGGAGACCACAGACAAGATAGATATCAAGTGTATGCCCTGGATCTGGCTCAACCTCGGAACCCGGAGAAATTGATAACAGGTACGTCAGTAATTTTTAGTTCTTTTCCTTCCTAAAAAGCTAGACTTATCGATATAGAATTGTTAGAACTAGGAAGGAAAACCGTAACTAGACTTATAAGATATTTAATTAACCAAGGCATAGTCTTTATCGACGGCAAGCCCGCTTATATGCTATTTGATACGGGTGCTTCGCACTCCTCCGTGTTGGAAGCCTTCGTGGAAGGACTAGAAGGCGTGGAGCGATTCACAGGCTTAATGATGAGGGTGCGACTACCCAACAAATCAGAGTTATTCACCTCTACCCACTACAACATGGAGGCATAGATCGACGGAAAGGCATTGAAAGCACCAATGACGATCCTAAGGATATCAGCCTTTGATCTGATCCTTGCATGACATGGTTGCACTAGAAACATGCCTAGATCGACTGCCTGTCAAAGAGGATCACCTTGAGGCATAGGGATTCCTATGTCGTCATCGAAGTTATTAGATCTACCACCCCTCTCTTGTTATCATTCGTACAGGCTATCAAGGCCCACCTGCAGGGAGACGAGGTATATCAAGTGCTGTTTGAGATTGCCGAGGCCAAGGATTCCATCCCTGGTATCCCGGTGGTACGGGATTTTGCAGACGTGTCTCAAGAGAAGCTTCTAGGGCTACCCCCGCATCAGGAGAAGGACTTCTAGATACAGCTCGTGCCCGGGGCTAAGCCGGCATCTAGAGCTCCTTATCGGATAGCCCCAAAGGAGTTGGTGGAGTTTTGAAGCCAGCTGCAGGAGCTAATGGAAGACGGATTTGTCCGACCAAGCTCTTCACCATAGGGAGCTCCAGTATTGTTCGTCAAGATGAAGGATGGGATGCTCTGATTATGCATCGATTATAGGGCTCTAAGTAGGCTGACGGTCAAGAACATGTACCCTCTGCCGAGGATTGAAAAGATGTTTGACCAATTGGAGGGAGTCCACTGGTTCTCAAAGTTTGATTTGAGGTCAGGTAACTACCAGCTACACATTCAGGAGGAGGATATCCCAAAGACAGCCTTCAGTAATAAATACGGGTTGTATGAGTTTACAGTGATGCCCTTCGGGCTCATGAATGCACCATCAACTTTCATGAGCTTGATAAACTGGGTGTTTGAGCCATACCTCAACCGGTTTGTCATAGTATTCATAGATAACATCCTCATCTATTAAAGGATGAAGGAGGAGCATACACAATATCTGGCCTCGACTTTAGAGAAGCTCAGGGAGCACCAGTGATATGCCAAGTTCAGCAAGTGCAAGTTTTGGCTGACAGAGGTTGATTTTTTTAGGCCATATTATCAGTGGAGTGGGACTGGCAGTGGACCCCACAAAGATTTAGGCAGTGCGAGACTTGCCTAAGTTGAAGACGGCCACGGATGTCCGAAGTTTCCTGGGATTGGCCGGATACTACCGGATGTTTGTGCATGGATTTTCTCAGATAGCCCTCCCAGTCACTTCTTTGACGAAGAAGGACACTATGTTCGTTTGGACGTCGCAGTGTGAGGCAGCCTTCCATGAGTTGAAGAGCCGGCATACGTTTGCCACTGTCCTCTCACTTCTATCTGGGAAGGAGGGCTTCCAGGTGTATGCTTATGCGTCTTTTCAAGGGATGGGTGTTATACTGATGCAGCATCGTCATGTTATAACATATGCCACACGGCAGCTGAAGAAGCATGAGCAGAACTACCCTATTGATGACTTGGAGATGGGAGCAGTATTGTTCGCTCTGAATATTTGGTGGCATTACCTCTATGGTGCATACTATGACATATTTTTGGATCATGAGAATCTAAAATATGTGGATACGCAGAAGGAGTTGAATGTTTGACAGAGACGATGGGTGGAGTTCCTATCTGATTAAAAGTACACGATACACTATCACCCCAGGAAGGCAAACGTGGTGTCGGACGCGCTGAGCCGAAAGACTACTACCCCAAGGGCATGGCCTCAACTGATGGCCATGGAGTTGGTGTAGATGTTAGAGAAGATGCAGATATCTCTGGTGTCAGAGGATCACCCAGAGCTATACTGGGAGTGTCTGTCGTCGTTGGTTTCCACTGACGACATTTTAAATTGTATCAGAGCTGAGCAGAGAGGGGATGACAAGACGGAGCCAGTATTACGGACCTTGGAGGCAGGCATGGCTGGGGAATATGCAGAGAGAGACATGCTGCTATGCTTCAGAGGCAGACTGTACATACTGACTGAGGGCAGAATTTTGGAGGACATCATGACTGAGGCTCACTACAGCAGGTACTCAAAGCACCCAGGCATCACCAAGATGACGGCTGACCTGAAGAGGACAATGTACTGGCCGGGCATGAAGAGGGATATCACCTACTTCGTGACCCACTGCGAGGCTTGCCAGTTAGTGAAGACGCAGTGTAGGAACCCGGCCGGATTAATGCAGCCACTTCCGGTGCCGGAGTGGAAGTTCAACGACATCGCCATGGACTTCATACATGTTCTTCCTCGGTCATGTGCGGGGAATGACTTGATATGGGTGATCGTCGACCGATTGACGAAGGTGGCCAGGTTTCTACCAATCAGGAAGGACGCTCCGGTGGGTGACTTGGTATGGAAGTTTGTTGAGCAGTTTGTTTGATATCATGGAGTGCCGAGGATGATAGTGTCCAATCATGATGGATGATTCACGTCTAAGAAATGGAGGGCGGTTCAGGCGTATTTGGGGTCACAACTGACTTTAACTACAACAAATATGGACATTAGCCACGTTTTTAAGAGGCTTTGGCTACGTTTTTCAAACTTCGCTAATGTTTTCGCGACGTTTTTATAAACATCGCACAAGCGTCGCGAATACAAACGTCGCCAAAAGTATTCGCGACGTTTTTTATATCCTCGCCGCCAATAGAGTTGTGACATTAACGACGCTTATATTAATAAACGTAGCGATCTTTAGCCACGTTTTTTCTAAAAAAACGTTGCAATTTCATATTTGTTTAAGCTTTGGCCACGTTTGTTAAAAAACGCAGCCAATATTGTTTTGTATATAAAAAAAATTATTTGATATTGTTTATTGCAAAATTTCTATTATGATCTCATGTATTTTTTTACTACCTCTGTAGTCTATTGGATATCATATTAACCAATAATTTTTGCAAGCGCACCCAAACATTTAACAGTACGTATCCCAAGATCCCATATAGTATTATCGCATAGAGATTATGTTACATAAATTAGATGAATGCGCCGACATGCTTGAACTAGAAATTCTTACATTAGTTCAAAGAGCCATTACTAATTGGTCAATACCACACAAAGAAATTTTTTTGCACATCCAAATAGCCATTACTAACAACAAAGCAAAACTAAACACTTTAAACACATTGAAGGAAATGCTTCTTCAAAGTTAAAATGCTTCATATACATGAAGAAACGAACATACAAATCTTGATGAAAACATGATCTCACTCGTACAAAAAAATAAAAAGATGTTGCATAGTAATGTTATCCGTTCATGCTCATCAAGCCAACGTTCTTCCTGGCATTCAAATATCCATTTTCCATCCTATCCAGAATGTCTTTTTGACAGGTAGCTTCTCTTGAGCAAAGGAAATCTAATTATCCATATCAGCCAACAATATAGAATGATCTGTTTTCCCTGAGAACATAAAAAAAATAGATGTTACATAGCATATTAAACTGGTCGATCAAATAATTATCATCACAAAATCCACTTATATAATACTATTTGAAAACAGGGCGACATGGAAAACACAATTTAATAAAAGGCATGCAGATACTATATGGTTGTCATTGAGGCCTCATATGAGCAGGGGAATTTCATTCTATTTAAGAAAGAGGGAAGGTGTTGAGCGGGGTCCATAATGGGATGTGTCCACATCTAGTAAAGTTTGTCTGAAGGACTACCATGAGTCAAGTTTGGTGCAATTTAATTGGGTCACTTGACATTTAGGTGCACAGTCATATAGGGATTTACACCCCCTCCTCCTCCACATACAATAAAAGACCTCATGGAATTGATCACCCAAAATATAATGACCATTATCCAGGGCTTGAAACTAAATGTTCTTGAAATTCATACACGTCTTCCCATTATATGTCATGAAATATAGGAGAAAAATAAATGCAGGAAAATAAACCCTATAATCATATAGTAACTAAGCTTAAATACATATAACCTGACTAAGATGATCCATGGGAAGGGGATTGATGGGTGTCAACAAGCATGTTAAAAAGAGCTAAACACAAACAACACATTCAGGGAGACAAAATAAAGTTGTTCGGTTAAGGGAGTTATAAGAAGAGAAAATTTATTGAGGAGAAATTAAGAAGAGAGATCAAGCTTCAGAGCATACCAATCATGTCTGAGTGCTCTGTATTTTTTGCCTCAACATAACTATTCCAACTAATGATCATGACACCGAGCAAAAAAACATGAACAAAATGCTCAAAATACCCTACAAAACATAATATGCATCAATAAGCATTTTGAAGGAAAAGACCAGTGTCAAATGAATTAATCATCATTTTTCTCAAGTTGATATAAGAAATAAAATTTAAAAACATATTGAAAGAAATGTACAAACCTTGAAGAGCAGATTCTAATAAGGAAGCAAATAGAGTAGAGGTTGTCTCTCTGCCATCTACCAACATATCATATTCTTGTTTCAATGAATTTAGTGGATGGTCAGAGTAAGCTAAATTATAATCCCCATTGAGTTTTGAACTACGATCTTGTCGTTTTGACAAATATTTTGTTTCAGAAGCAGTCTGCTCCAAAAGATCAAGATCATAATTCTTAGCTTCCTATTTTATCTCTTCAATTAATATTGCAGCATTTGGTCTCTTCTGTATGTTGTTGCCCTCATAAGAGAGTCCAGCACCAGAAAACTTTGATACAGAATGTCCAAAATGAGGTGAAGTGCTTGAAGTAGACTGTCTTTTCCTGAATGCACAATGTACTTTCAGATATAAGTTGTGCAACAAAATAGGCTTGTTTGCTTGGAGTTGAAAAAGGGTGAAGTAAAAAAATAAGAGAGCTAAAATCATTTCAGCTATGTTAGAACTTTCCGTGAAATTATAACTCTTCCCAAAAGCTCCAGGGCTAGTCTTAAGTGGACAAATTTTATATTATCACCATCCCACAAAACACTATCCATATACACATGGACACATATATACATTGATTTATGTGGTACCATATAGAAACATTAATGAACATCTGTGCAGTAAAACAAGGCATATATATACAAAGCTATATGGGATCACAAAAAATATTATATGCACAGTTCCTAATTTTACCGTCTAGCTTAGACAAACTAGTTCGCTAAGAAGTTTTCAATTTCTAACCTTTCCTGCAAGAGTCAAATGAATGTGATAATTTTGGCTCCAAATGCACAATTTTATATCACAGACTACTCTACCAAATAAATACAAATTTAAATATATGTCTCTAAGCCACGCAACTCTAACGAGCCCTCAAGAAAATCTGAAAGGGCAAGATAAGAAAACCCTAGCCCTCAAAGGCCCAAATCGCACCTGTAACGACGATATTGTTCCCTATCGCTCAGATCTTTGGGTTTGAAGGAGCTCGGGGATGCGGACATGTCAGCTTCCATTCGAGAGGAGCAGAAACCCTAAACCCAACACCCGTTGTGTCTGTTGCGCCTAAAAATTTGAATTGGAATATGCTTCTCGTGGAAACTGCGTGTGGCTGCTTACAAATTATATGTCATTTCAGATCATAAAAAAGAAGAGGAGATCGATATACCTACCAATGGATAGGGGCCTTTCATGGAAGGGAGAGGCAAGGAGCTTGCACGCCGAGGAAGAGAGAAGAAAAACCTGTTGATCGTGAGCGAGGGGTACTGTCAATCGTCACAAATTGGGGGCGAGTGTGGGGAGGGGGATGTCGATCGGGACAAATCAACGGCGAGTGTCGCAAGGGGGCTGTCTGTCAGCAAAAATGGGCGAGAATGACGAGATTTTTAGGTTAGAAGCGTGGGAGAGAATGATAATTTTTTATTAAAAACCCATCCCTACCGACGTTTACACTTAAAATTGCAGCTTAAAATGTTCTCAAATTATTTGTCCCACACAAACACTTTCCCTGGCCGCGAAATGAAAAAAAACTTGTGTAAAAAATACACCAACTGGCAACAACCACATTTTATTTACAAAATGTAGCAAATATTAAATTAATTGGCCATGCTTGCACAAACGTCGCAAAATATACGTGGCTAATAAATACAAATGTTGTAATACTGCTTTCCACTCTCAGACAGATGGACAGACAGAGCGTACCAATCAGACCCTGGAGGATTACTACATCTTTACATACTGGATCGTGGGGAGCCATGGGAGGGGCAGCTACCATTGATCGAGTTCTCATACAACAACAACAATCAATCCAGCTTCAGCATGGCCCATTATGAGGTTTTATATGGGCAAAGATGCATGACTCCTTTGTCATGGATCGAGGATGAGGATCTGAAGGCACTGTGCTCAGATTTTGTCGAGGATACAAAGGATCAGGTGCGATTGATACGAGAAGGGATGTTGGAGGACCAGAGAAGGCAGGGTAAGTATTATGATGCTCAACATCGTCAGGTAGAGTTTCAGGTAGGAGACCGGGTATTCTTGAAGATCCGACCGATGCATGGAGTCTCACGTGTGCGTGGTCAGAAGAAGCTCAGTCTGAGATACATGGGGCCTTACAGGATCCTAGAAAGGATCGGCCCAATAGCTTATAGAATGGAGCTGCCGCCAGAGCTAGCTAGTTTGCATGACGTCATTCACATCTCCTCCCTTAGGAGAGCTCTACTTTGGTCAGAGCAGCAGATTACGACTATAGATGGGCCTATATCATCTGATCGATCGGTTCACCTAGAGCCGGTCCGGATAGACGATATTGGGATGAGGTTCTTGCGATGCAAGAAGGTCCTGTTGGTCAAGGTCTTGTGGAGGAATCATGGGTAAGAGGAGCACATATGGGAGCCATAGGATTTGATGCAACAAAAGTACCCGGAACTTTCAGGCAGGTATTCCTTACAACCTTTAGGGATGTTACATTTTATTTCTCACACATGAAACCCCGTAGGCCTAACTTAAATTTCGAGGACGAAATTTTTTTGTTTATGTATTGGGATTTGTAACATTCCTCAGACAACTAGACCCCTAGAAATTGTTTTGTCATGACTAGGTCATGATAAAACCCTAGGAAGCCCAAGAAGAGCAAGTGAACCTAGGAATGTAGGTGAGATCACTATGGTTCGCAAATAGTAGGTTTCTAAACACTAGTGTAAGATGATTATGGGACTTCACCATGACTTCCAGACCCCACCACAACCTCACCAACCTATTGGAAGGTCTATTAGAGCCCTAAGGGTCCATTGGAGTCAACCCAGGGTGGCCAAGTTGACTTAGAATCATCCTAGGCCTAAATTGGGCAAGGTTCCCTAACTAAGGGAAATGTACCCCTAATGTGCCCCTAATGTGCCCAACCAACCCTACCTAGGTCTTCCCAGACCTAGGATGAAGTCAATGGGTCACCAAAGACCCATTGGGGTCAACCTTAGAGGCTGAGTTGACCCAAGTCAACCCTAGCCCTAAAGTGGTCAAAGTGTCCTAACTAAGGGGCAAGTGACAACCATGGTGCCAAGTCAACCGTACACAACCCTTCCTAGACCTTAGGGGAAGCGAAGGGGTCACCAAGGACCCCTTGGCATCAACCCAAATGGTCATGTTGACCAAAGTCAACTCATGGGTCAAAGTGGTCAACTTAGGTTAACCTAGCCACATTCAAGTGGGCTAAGCCCAAGTGGTTTTGCCCATTAGTCCAAGGAAGTGGAGAGACACATTTTGGGCCCACCAAATTCAGAGAATATTGACTAAGAGAGAGAAGGAAGGAGTTACCAACATGTAGGAGAGAGAAAATGGGGGGCTTAAAGGCCATCATAGCCATGCAGGTTTCAAAACTCCCCCACCTTGATGGGCTTTTACTCCTTGGAGGCAGGGGTGGAGTTTTCAAGAGGTGTTTTGATGAATTGGGGAGTTACAAGCCTCCTCTCCCCAATTCCTCCTTTTAGAACCTTCACCAGGACAAGAGCAGGCATTTCCCAGATTCCAATCTTGAATTACTTACTGTTGTTGTAGAGGTTGTATAAAATCCCAAACCGGTGGTCCGAAATTGCAAGGAGGCACGTCACCCGCTCAAAGGCCGCAATTCAGGTCCTCCCTTGATCCTTCTTCTATGGGTAGATCCTAGGATTCATTTTGATTGTCAATTGGGCTCAATTGAGCCCGATCAATGCCTTCATTTTCCTTGTTTTTCCGAGAAAAACATGGTTGCGGGATCGCCAGAATCTGCCCCTCCGGCGGCTGTGCCGCCGCCTGTCGATTGCCACCACCTCGACGGAGGTGGTGGTGGCGGTGGCCGGCCAAGGAAGTGGTCGGGTGGCCGGGAAATGGCGATGGAATAAGCTCCAGGAAGAATGAATCCTAGCCATCGGCTGAAGCTTGAAGATGACCAGATGCCTTCTATTCAGCGCCAAGATTTGTGCTGCTTCAATTTATAATCTTTGGATTTAATTAATATTATTTCATGAATTCTATCACATAATTTGATGTTAATATTTATATTTATTAAAAATACCTAGAGGATGGAACAGGGAAAGTGGTCAATATGAAGTTTGTAGGTCTGGATGTCTAGTTTATTTTAAAATTTATTTGAACCAATTTGGATATCTAGTTTGACGAGGGCACCAATTTTGGTGAAGACTATACCTAGGGCTAGTGTGAGATTTAAATGTGTGCCCCCACTTCACCATATGTCCAAATGATCGATATTTGGACAGGGAGTCAATCTTACCAATACCTAGGTCTTGTCCAAAAATGGGAATTTTTTGAGACACTTTTTCTATAGTTTTGAAATTATTTAATAATCCTAGGGTAAATTAATTAGGGCACCTAATGACCTCCAAACAATCCCAAATTTTTTGTGAGTGGTCCTTGGGGTCATCATAAGGCTCTGGATAAAATTTCATCTCATTTGGAGATAATTTGGGTTGAATTTTTGTAAACCCTAGCCATGGCCACTAGTTTGATATGATGCTAGACACCCTCACATGGAATTTGTTGTGGATTGGGGTAGATTTGCCCTAGTACCTAAGTTCAAACCCAAAGGTTGGACTTTGGGGATTTATGAAAGGCATGTGTGAAATTCCCTTGTATGGACTTCGTGTTTAGTCAATGTTATCCTAGGGTGGTTATAAGCCCTAGGGAGGGATATGGTGGGATTTGGACACATGCACACCACTTAAACCTCTGGGTATGTTTTTGGTTCCATACACCTTAGGGAATGTCTAGTGGCTCATATGACTTTGGAATTGCAAGAAATTATGGTAGAGGTCATTTTCATAATTATATTAAATACTGAAATATACTTCATAAGGTTTGGATGAGATTACAAGTGGGTTCCTTTGAAAAGTGAACTATCATAAGTTGTCTTGAAGAATTTTATTATGTGACTTCCTAACCTTGGGTTTGGTTAATATTTAGTCAAGCTATGTTTTAAGACTATAGCAAGCCTTAGGAATTTTTAATATGAATTTTAGATCATTAAATAGGGTACTTCATTCATAACCCATCAAGGTGCACCTTCTACTTAGATATTTCTTATGAACAAACCACTTAATGGAAACTTATGAAATTTGGTAAGTAGATCTTTAATGACATTTTAAAGCTCTATGAAATTTTGTGTAATTATTTGAAGTCTATCTATAGGGGTTGTTTCACAAGTGATGTTTTTTAAGTAAAAGTAATTGAATTTAGTTTGGCACTATTTAAGCTTGATAAAATATAATTTTTGGTCATGAGGCCCTCTCTGATCATCGTTGAGATTTACTAATTTTTATACAATTTTCTGATGATTAACTTTAGTACTTTCTTCTTTACTCTTAATTAATGGCCTATTATTGGATTAATTAATTAGAGGCCATATCATTTTCGAAAAATCATGAAATTTGGTATTTACTGTTATTCCTCTTCTATCTAGTGTTCATAATTTTTGGGTGGCCATTACTTTAGAAAATATTATACTTCATGTTCAAATTACCCTTGGCCTATCTTTGGGAAAAATTATTTAAATACCAAATTATGTAGGAAAAATATAGGTTTTTGGATTTAGGCTAATCATGTCATGATAGACCACCATTAAATATCTTAGGGCATTTTGATGAAAATTTTGAATACCTCCTATCATGTACAAAATATAGTATAGGTTGGTCTGCATGTAGTAAAACTTCAGAAATGTGATAGCATTTGAGTTGGGCATATGGCTTAGGGTTAATAGTTTGCTGGTTTGGGTAAAATGAGATTGAGTTCGTCATTGGAAGTTGGGATGAGTAGAATGTTTGGTTGACTAGGATTAGGCGGTGCTCGGGATCGACGAAAGATCGTCTTTACTGTGGAGAGAGAGAGGGTAAAAACACAATAGGGTTAGATCCAGAATAATATTAAAAGGGATCAGGAATCGAGTATTAACCAATAATAGTAAGTGCCTTGTGAAAGGGAGCTTTGGACTTCAGCCCATCGTAGTTCCTAGTGCACTCGAGAGCCCTTCACGGGGAATGCCCTGGGCAGTCCAAGGTTAACGTAAGCCGTAAGAATAATCAATGTTGAAGAGTAACTAGTATAACTATAAGTTCACTTTAACACACCCCGGTATCTCGAGATGTTAGGTTGGGTCACACGGGCGGTTGGCTCGGTGGTTTTGGTGATGGGAAGGTTAGCCCGGCGAGCCGATGGCTCGGTATATAATTATGACGGACAGGATAGTTCGGGGAGCTTTGGCTCAGTTGTTGGTTATGACGGACGGGTTAGTCCTAGGAGCTTTGGCTCGGTAGTTTATACATCAAGATTGCATGTGCATAAATTATAAGGTGGTGGGTCTTCAGTGTTGGAGGGTGGATGTACCGATGCCAATACGTTAACTCGGCAAGTGTGGTTAGCACTTCGCCAAATTAAGTCCGGTGGACCAGCCGACAAAGAGTATACAGGAGCTCCGCTTAGTGCACCAGCATTGCGGTGTATGATAGGTCTGACTGGTAGTGGAATTATCGGTTTAGAGGTGAAGGAGACCTAACCCACCACTTTCGTTTGCCACTACAGAGGTATCCTGGGAGGTTAGGCTCCAAAAAGGGGAAACTAAAGGTCTGTATGCACATAGTCAGGTGGGTGTGTTGCATTTGCATGATCAAACCATGACATACTTGCAATACATAGCATAACTATTGCATAAAACCCTTGACACCTTTTGTATAAATTGGTATGAGACTCTTTATACAATAGGCCTTGCAAAACGACCCCTTAGTTTATAAGCTCGTGTGAACGTGCTTATAAGCCAAGGTTATTATTCTATGGATATTATATACTTCTTGCTTGAAAACCAACACCCTATCATATAAATTGGTATGAGACTTTTTATACGATAGGAGCCTTGCAGAAGACACCTCAGCTTATATGTTTGTATGAGCATTCATATAAGTTAAGGTTACATATTTCATAATTTGACTTACATAATTTTGTTACTGCTAGACAAGTTCTGCCACCACTTGCTATCTTTGTTATTCTCCACCTTCATTACCTTTCCTTTCTTTCTCCCCGCTCGGTGTCTAGGATCCATGGGGGAGGGGTGGGGGATGATAGGACTTAGTATTTTAGACTAACGGTTTTCGGACCAAATCATTTTAGGGGATCGTGGAGCCTAGCTTGGAGGTACAGCCCCAGAGGTCGGTACGCTTGGAGACGGGACAGTCTAGTACCAGAGTTCAGACAACTGGGACAGTGAGTCCTATTCGCTAGTAGTTGTTATAGATTTGCTTCCGCGATGAGTGACTTATAGTGACGACTTGATGTATTGGGCATGAGCCCTATTTCCAGTACATTTATTATTATTGTTGTGGACTCTCCTTTCATGGAGAATTATTACTATATATGTGATTATTATGGACATGTGTTAGAGTTCTAATTTCATGTACTCTCATACTTTTACTACTATTCTGTGATCGATATGGCCGGCAGGATCGGCGTTTTGTAGTGACGACCTTCCCGGGCGTGATGGTGTTACCACAAAGTGGCGGTTCTGGGCCTAAGACCCCGTGGTTTAAAAATAAAAAATAATGGGGTCTTACGCAAACTGATGGACAAACCGAAAGAACGAATCGTACAATGGAGGACATGCTGAGAATGTGTTGTAACATCCCATGTTACTTCTAGAGCCCTTAACTTAGATTAGGTTGGGCATGGGGTGGGTGTTAGGGAAATAAGATAGGTTTGACCCTTGGTAATGGGTTGTAGCCATGAGGGGCCCACTATAGGGCCCAAGTCAAACTAGGTCAAACTAGACTAAATAGGAACCCTAGCCACACCATGATCCCCACCACATTGCCCTAACCCTAAGGACAATCTAAGTGAACCCTAAGGCATGTCACTAGGTCAACCCTTTGACCATAGTTGACCCAAGTCAACCTTAGCCCCAATTTTGTCAAACTTATACATATATCCCCAATAAAACCAAGTGGGTCACACCTTGACCCAGCCCAAGTTAGGTAGTGACATTAGGCTCATTACCCTCAAGTGGGGCCAGCCCACTATCCATGGTTGACCAAACCAACATTTTGACCTAATGAGGAAGAATTGAACCCCAAGTCATTTCCATTGGGCCAAGCCCACCCAACTCAGCCCAATGCCAACTCAAATAGTCAAAGTCATCCCCTACCTCCAATTTGAAGAGAGAGAAAGCATGCAAGGGAAAATTTGGAGAAATCACCCAAAAAGAGGAGAGAGAAATGACATAAAGTGAAAGGAGGCCACATGGACTTAATTCCATCAGCCCCAAAGCTGCTGGCCGATCCCCTTGTGACTATTAGAGGGAGTTTGAACTGTTGGGGGCCACATGGCAGCAATGGTGATACAACCAAAGCTTAAACCGAGCTCCCCTTGGTGTTAACTCCCAATATACCCCCTCTCAGCCCGATCTACTCACTCCATCAGCTTCAAAGGGCCAAGAGCAATAGAATTCGATACCTGGAGCTGGACATTTGGTGGAGAATCCAGGAAACTTAGAGGAGATCGCCGGAGCAGCTCGGCCATGGCCAACCGCCGCCAACCTCGCAGCCAGGCCTCCATTCAGGTCTATTTAATCTCACGTCTACTCGTACTAGCTTCATAGTTCTATTAGGAGAGGTATCAGGCTCAATTGAGCCCGATCACTTGTGAGGGTATCATGGTTTTTCCGAGAAAATCCATTTCCCTTGGGCCGCCGTCGCCGCCGTCCCCCACCACCATCCCCCGCCACCTCATCACTGGCAAATGATGGCCACCACAACCGTGAAGGTTATGGCACCGTTGGCCGGGGGTGGCACAGCCTCAGGTGGCTGGAAATTTCCTGCAAGAAGTCCCAGGTCAGCTCGATCTCAGCCATTAGACCATCGGGGATGAAATACAGCAGCCACTGGATGTTGTTTAAGATTCGTGCAAATAATTTAATTAATTCTGTATTAATTCATATGATATGAATAGTTCCTTTTATGTCACAATTCAACAGTAGCTTTGCATGTTAATTTTAGGTCTCTTAAAGCCATCTCCTGAAAATATGATCAACATGGAAAATGTAGCCAGTAGGGTTAGCTTTAATTTTCCACCCTTAACGTGAGTTTTGGTCCAGTGGTCTGACCTGTAGGACTGTTTTACTAGGACTGGTCCTAGGAAAGGGCATAAATTCAAATGCATGCTCAGGCCAAACCATATACCCACATGACCTAAAATTTTGGTCAGATGCTTTTTAGGGTCATACTTAGACCCTGTGAAAATATGAAAATTTTTGGAAGAAATTGTCCTATAGTTTTTCTCATAATACACCAATTAAAATAATGAAATATTTGGAGTAATATGACTCCAAATGGCCCCAAATTTTGGTGGCAGGTCCTTGGGGATATAATATGTGCATGGTAAAATTTTCAGCACATTTGGACCATTGCATGTTGGGTTAACCCACTTGCATGTGTTGGCTATATATAGCTTTAGGGTGCAAATAACAATTTTTGAAATATTGCATATTCATCCTATTTGATACATTAAAAAATCATGGACCTTATTCCACAGGCTCATTAGAAAAAAGTTTACCCCTCATAGAGATTTTGGGATTTTTGGAAGCAAGAATCCTTTTAATTTGAATTTTTGAAAGATAGGCCATTTAAGGATAAAAATTTGAAAATAGTGTTATTCAAGAGTTAAAATTCTCAAATCTTGCCTAGAAATTAAGGGAGTCATATGTAATCCCTGGAAAAATTTATGTCCCTGATTAGTTGATTTTATAATGATAGTATGTACTTTTGACCATTTTGCCTTTTTGGGAAATCATTTAGTTATGATAAAAATATACATCAGAAAATGTTGGAAAAATTTATAATGCTGTATAAATATATGATTAGCCTTGTATAATTATCTCAAAATTTTTGGATGCCATAATAATTTTTAAACTAACATAATGGCATTTTGGTAAATTAGTAAGAATTGGATTTGTTTGGTCACTACATTATAGAAGTTGATGAAACTCTGCCATTAGACTTAAATTAATGATATTTAAGCTCTGTAATTTTCCTAGAATTTTGGGTAATGTATTCCTTATACTTCATTTGGAAAATGGTAATTATGTGAGTTTTGTATTAATTAAGGAATAAATAGAAAAATTCAAAGCAAGATTATGAATTTTGATACACAGTAATATTTTACCATGATACAACTCAGGAGAAATTTCTTAGGTCAGTGGATTATAATTTGTATTACTTCATGTATTAAAAGACCTAGGGAATTAGTTAAATGATTTAATTAGTGGCTTTAATGACTTAAGAAAATTATGTAAATAGATATGCTCACTTCATTAGTCCATACCATCCTAGGATAAATCATTTGGGGCAGGAGGCCCAAGGAGTTGGAAGTTCTTTTTCGCGGTGGTATTAGGTCATGGGTTGCGCATAGTGAAAGTAGGTTATATTATAAGGACCACCGGGGGATAGATCGACGGTTGAGCTAGAGATCACAAGTGGAGTATAACCCTAGTTGGTAGTGTTGTCTTAATGACAAGAGCAAAAGTGCAAGCCTTTGTATAGCAACCAGGTGGAGGCCAGCGGAAGACCGTCGCCCCTTCAATAACATCTTAAATCATTAGGATCGCCCAAGAGTAATAATGAGAGCAAAAAGGGAATCATGGATAGGAACCCACTAAAGTAAATATCCTTGAGAAAGGGAACTTTGGGCTTCAGCCCATTGTAGTTCCTAGTGCCCCCGAGAGCCCTTCACTGGGTATACCCTGGGCAGTCCTGAGATTAATCTTAAGTCACTAAGTATAATAACCCGTAGACAAGAGTAGCCTAATAGGTTAGGCATCGTATCATCATCCTCACCCGTACAGGGTTGGAGGGATTCATGGTAATATTCTCGCCCTTGTAGGGGTTGAGGGATTTGTGTTATATCTCGCCCGTGTAGGGTTGGAGGGATTCAGGACAGGCTGGTCCTGCGAGCTGAAGGCTCGAGCTGTAATACTTGCATGTGCATAAACATATTAGTGGCGGGTCACGCGGTACTGGTCCAATCGTCACACCGATGGAAGTACGGTGACTCAAGTGTGTTTGTGGGTTGAGGGGCCAGCAGGTTGTTTATGCTGCGGTCTGGTGGACAATCCCTGGAAACGCACACCCGACCCAACAAGACTGACGGGTAGTCAGTAATTAGTATGCAAGACTCTAGAGTGCACCTAGGACGTGTGCAGAGGCGTATGGGAGGTCTAGGTTTGGTAGTGTGCATACCTGCCTAGGAGTGGAGACGCCCGCTCCACTGCTACCGTAGCCACAACGGTGGTACCAAAGAGTGATGCTAGCTCCAAAAAGCGAGAACTAAAGGTCTGTGATCACAGAGTCGTTGTGTGTGAGTTGCACTTGCATGATTCATAATAACACGCATGCATTCATTCATATTAGGTCATACGCTTCATGGATCCTTATCATATAAATTTGTATGGGCTCTTTTATATGATAAGTTAAATTTTGGAACTCTAACTTATATGTTTGTATGGGCACTCATATAAGTTTGGGTACTTCTGTGATGGTAGTGTAGTGGTAATATAGCTTTTCTTACTATCCTTTACTTCAGCATTTACTTACTTTAGTTTCCTACTTGCGTACTGCCTTCTATTCTTCTTTTACTGTACTTATATCTCTTACATAGAACTGCTAGAGTAGTATTAATTGTACTCCTCATATACTTGTTAGTATAGGGCCACTATCATCTGCTTATACTTGCCACCACTTTTTGCCTTCCACTTCGTCCTCCTGCACGGTGCCTAGGAGTTGCGGGGCGAGGTGCCGAAGAAATGACCTAGTCTTTTGACTAACGGTCGCTGACAAACTATTTTTAGGGGTTCGAGGAGATAGGGTACAAGCACGACTAGCAGGACGAGGTGATAGGACCTGAGGAGCCCGTTTGACTACCACCTTCTACTACTACTGCAGAGCTATCGCAGGTGGGATGAGTTAGAGATGATAGTGTCTTCCGCTGTTAGAGAGAGAGAGAGAGAGGAATTTTTATATATGATGTACATGGCATAAGCCCGGTTTACTTTTCATTGATGTACTCTATCTGGACTGATGCATTTTCCATTTCTATATATATATGCTGTGACTGTGGACTATTTACTTGCTTCTGCTACTCATATTTGCTTTGGGATATGATCGTGTTAGCCGGCAAAATCGACGTCTTGCGGTGTAAACCCACCCGTGTGGTTGTATCACTGTAAGGTGGCGGTTCTGGGCATAAGATTCGAATGTGCTTCCAAATTGGGAAGTCGGATTTTACATGTGTACCCTCGATTTTGTGAAAAAAGTAGGAAGACCATCTCTTCATGGTGGAGTTTGCATATAACAACAGTTACTAGACAAGTATAAAGATGGAGTCATACGAAGCTTTGTATGGAAGGAGGTGTCGAATGCCAATGTCTTGGATAGAGGCGGGAGACACCAAACTTTCGGAAAAGAAGTGGTGGCTGATGCCTGCGAGTTGGTGCGAACCATTCAGGAGCGCATGAAGGTTTCCCAGGACTGGGAAGCAAAGTATTTTAATACTCTTTATTGGAATGTTGAGTTTGCGGTAGACGACTGGGTCTATCTCAAGATCAAGGCGTTCAAAGGAGTTTCACAGATTCGCTGACTCAAGAAGTTAAGTCCGAGGTTTTTGGGACCGTTCGAGGTTATAGAGAGTATTGGAGAAGAAGCTTACCGGTTGGCATTGTCCACGGAGCTGAGTTGATTACATGATGTTTTCCATGTCTCCATCATGAGGTAAGACATGGTGGAGGCTAGTGTGGTAATCGAACTAGCGACGGTGCTGATAGAAGAGGACTTGAGGACGAAAGTCTGTCTGGTTGGCATAAAGGATTCAGAAGTTCGGTAGTTGCGGAACAAAGAGGTAAAGCTCGTAATGGTGCGTTGGGACAACTGCATGCGGGACGAATTCTCTTGGGAGCGAGAGCAAACCACACGTGAGGATTATCCCGAGTTATTTGTATAATGTTGATTGGAACTGTGTTCGATAATTTGCAACAGTGTTTTGAGACGTTGCAACATTTTTCTTACTATTTGCCTGAAGAAAAAAGGTTTGTGTAAAGTTGTCGTAATAATGTGTAATTTATTGCAACAATTTTCTTGTTGTCTTCTTGTATGGAGTTTAATTTCGGGGACGAAATTCTTGTAAGGAGGGAGGAGTTATAACACCCCGGTTTTTCCAGAGCTACCTGTCGGGTTCAGATGGTGAAAGAAGGCCGCTCAAGACAATTCGTCGATCTCGTGCTATTTCGTCGAGCTCACGACATTTCGTCGAGCTCGGGCCATTTCGTCGAGCTCACAACATTTCGTCGAGCTCGGGCCATTTCGTCGAGCTCATGACATTTCGTCAAGCTCGGCCCATTTCGTCGCGCTCACGACTTTTCGTGAAGCTCTGGCCATTTCGTCGAGCTCACAACTTTTTGTCGAGCTCGGGTCTTTTTTGTCGAGCTTGGCCGGTTGTCGAGCTCTTTACTGTTCATCGAGCTCTCAGCTATTTTTCGAGCGCAGGCCGATCGACGAATCCTTAACTGTTCGACAATTGCTGAAATGTGGTTAATTGATTGAAATCTTAACCGATTGTTTTTACTTCAATGTTGATCCTGGACCCAAGGATTTTCTGCCCGACGGGTTTTAGTAGGGCTAAGCGGTTCTCTCCCTCACTTGTGCTCATTTTGGAGTTGACTTAGGGTTTAAGAGACAGAGTTCGAAGGAAGAAGAAAGCTTTCTTTGGACTTGGTCGAAGCTTCAGAGCTGCAATAGTCATTCCGAGGCCAGATCTGTGGAGAGAACGTGGAGGCCCATCTCTTCAACCGTGAAGATCAGGTTTCCATGGCAAGTAAGAGGGGTCGTAAGGTAACGATATTTGTCCTCTCAGTTATAGGATGCGATCATGGAATCTTTTCCTTTTCTTGATTTTAATTCAAGCATTTAGGCACCAGATTTCTCAAATGTGAGGGGTTTGGGTTTCCTTGGTTCAAGACGAACCATCGGGTTGATTTTGTCTATCCCCAACATGATATTGCATTAGAGATCCACTCCTCTAGTGGATTAGGCATTATAGATGAAGCCGTAGTCGCGACCGTTTGTCCGACTCGGTGATGTTGCATGATGAACTTAAGGATTTTGGTAGAAATACAGTGTCACAAGATGTTGTTTGTGATATGCTAAGGCGTGGTCTTGTCTCCATGGTCGGCTGGCTATCCCGTAACATGTAAGTCATGTGGGGAAAGTGTCCCTGCGAGACTAGTCCCCTTTTGTGAAACTGACGAGAATGTCAAGCTTAGGACAAGCCCGGGCGATGAAGCCCACGAGCGGGTGGGGTGTAGCAAGGGTTCTTAGAATCAGTTTGTGTGTGAGATGGAATCCTGAGGAGAGATGTCAGATCTTGCAGGCATGACCGAGTTTGAGACCCACGAGCGGGTGGGGCCTTGGCAAGTGTTCCATATGGCGTCTTATATGTCTTTAAGGGAAATTGAAGTACCCCTTTTTGTGTGCATCTTGAATGCTGATGGGGAATTTTGAAGTACCCAGATGCTGTGCTATGATGATGTGTTAGAATCATTTGCTATAAGGTGTCTTTGGTGAAACTCGGGATTGCATACATGCTGCATTATAGGCCCTTTTATATTATATGTTCAACATAGAAAACGTGTATGTTGTATGAGACATCCAAACCTTTTTTTAGCTTTACAAGTTTATGAATATTGCATACAAAGTGCTGACGTGTATAATGTTTGTGTACCCCAGTGTCTGCTAGGTATGGCCGGGAGGAGATGTGTTGGTTACACAGTTGAGGTCAGCCTTTGCGTACCCACGTTACCTCAAATTCCAACAGGACAAGGATCGCAAGCAGGAATATACTCGCCAGCCAAAAAGGCCTAAGCCTTGTGAAGTGAACTTTTTTTGCTTTTGTTTTGATGTTATGTTATGATCCTTGAGATATATACATATTTCTGGCTTGCATGCCGAGGTAGCATTGGAGTGCTTATGAACGTTGATGTTTGATATGGTTGTCGTTCAATCTTGGCATTGCATTGTGTAATGCCTTAAGGCCGTTTTGATACTCTTAGTCTGGTGGGTAACTTCTAGTTTTGTTTGTATGTTCCGTTGTTTTATTCTGAGTTTTGAGTTGGGTAGTTTTATATCATCTTTTAACGCTTAAGCTATGGAGTCTGTATGTTGTGGGGCCCTGGCCAGACCCATATTATATGGTCATTACAGGGGAGGTTTAACACTTTGGATGAGACGGAGCAGTCCACGGATTGCAAGCTAGCCACAATGGGAGGGATCACCGATTTCTGGGTTAACATAATCCCCGCAATTTTGTAGGTTTGCAGGAAACTTCGAAAAAGTAGAGGTAACCTCTGAAATTGTGATCTGCCTCAAGTAGGAAAACAAAAGATAGAGGAAGAGATATAGAACCTGATATCTCTCCTCAGAAAAGTCTACAAACTTATTTTTCTCCTGTAAATGAAGATATTGTAAGTGAAAAAAGGCACATCTTGTGTGTACCTGAATTGTTCTTGCAAAGTGAAGAAGACTTGTGAATGACTTTTACTGAGCTCTGCAAAACAAAAGTGATAGGAGGTATAGAAGAACAATAGCTTGCAAGTATCTGAAGGGAGCTTTCAAGCAGCTGATAATTTGTGCAATTAAGAAGGGTAAGAAGTAAATATGAAAGAAAAAATGATTTATAAGTACCTGAGGGGAACTTGCAATCATCTACTAATCTCTTCAAAAAGAAGAGTAAGAAGCAGATATGAAAGAAAAATAACTTGCAAGTACATGAAGAGAACTTACAAATATCTGCTAATCTCTGCAAAAAAGAGAGTAAAAAGCAGATATGAAAGAAAAAGAACTGGCAAGTACATGAAGGGAACTTACAAATATCTGCTAATCTCTGCAAAAAGAAGAGTAAGAAGCAGATATGAAAGAAAAAATGATTTGCAAGTACCTGAGGGGAACTTGCAAGCATCTGCTAATCTCTACAAAAATAAGAG
The DNA here is from genome assembly GCA_039513925.1 of Platanthera zijinensis. Classification (NCBI taxonomy): domain Eukaryota; kingdom Viridiplantae; phylum Streptophyta; class Magnoliopsida; order Asparagales; family Orchidaceae; genus Platanthera; species Platanthera zijinensis. The sequence goes on from CM077081.1 coordinate 132,701,843, forward strand.
TAAGAAGTAGATATGAAAGAAAAAGAACTTGCAAGTACCTGAAGGTAACTTGCAAATATAAACCAATATCTGCAAAAAGAAGAGTAAGAAGCAGATATGAAAGAAAAAGAACTTGCAAGTACCTGAAGGAAACTTGCAAATATCTGCTAATCTCTGAAAAAAGAGAGAGTAAGAAGCAGATATGAAAGAAATGCAAAGCATGGGTACCTATTAAATGTTGAGACGGTAAAGAAGGTATAATTTGACAGCATTAAGAATATCCAACAAACTTAGTTATCATCTGAGTAAAAGAATGTGCAGAAGTCGAGTAGAGGTCAAGTCATGGCAATAATATTCTTGCGCAGTCATGTATGATATCCATAATATGAAATCTAGATTAGCCAAGCAAACCCACTTTGATTAGATTTCAATAACATGGCTTGTGGACCAAGAGAACCAGATTCTTTGATTAAACAATTGGTGTAGAAAAATAGTTCAATAAGCATAATAGAGGCATTATCAGCGAATAAAGCTTTATATAAGCTGAGCATACAAGATGAGTATATGACGTCACGAATCCTTCGAATAGGTCGGATTTTTCTTGCTAACCTGAAAGACAGTAGTTTTGCAAAAAGCGGACTAATTGCGCCCCCTCGAAAGGGCACAAAAGAGAAAATGCAAAACTCCAAAGAAGGAACGATGGACATACTACTCTCAAGCCTTAGGGCTACAAGCTACGCTGATCAGTTAGGCTAAGTACTCCAAGTGGTCTATAGTATCGTTCGCTTTAAAAGGTCAGCTATGTTGCGGGTCCTCGGAAGGCACGACTTGAGAGTACCTAGGAGTGTTTGACCATTACAGTTGTGAGATGATCGTAGAGACAAGGTTACACTTGAAATCCATTACTTGCCAAGCAAGAATCATCCTAGCTGTAATGTATCCCTTACGAAGCACAGTAGAGCAAACAAATGGGACCTCCCTTGATGCACGCTTTGTGTTAGATACCGACTAGGATCCGAAGCCCTGAAGTCCACTTGATTAGATTGGACGGCTCCCACTACACATATACGAACACTCCCCGCTATATGTGGTCATGGAGATATTATGCCAGCGACAAATCTATGGGGGGATCAAACAAGACTTGGCGATATCTTGTCAGTTCAACTATCCCTTTGGAAAAGAGAAAATAGAGGAGGAGGCACTCCAAAAAGGGAAATGTGTCAGTATGGGATCTATGACGTAAAAATTTCTTGAAATGAATGAAAGAATACTTAGAAATATTCAGAACATATATAAGAGAAATATTCAATATGGAGAACAAAACCGATCAGGCATGATCGCAAAGAGCTTTTGGAACTTTGTCATGTCCATCTTCACCTCAGAATAGATTTCCAAGGGTGCCTACATCATTCGCATCAATGGTCTCACCATTAATGAAATTAAGATCCTTGTTGATTTGGCTCACTCCCTTTGAGATGAAAGGAATGTCTTCTACTTCTTTTCCTTTTGGAGTAGACGGATCAGAGTAGTCATCCTTCTGGAATAAGTCACGCAATTTGCCTTGCCTCAGCATCTTCTCCACCAGTTGACGAAGCGCTCGACAGTTTTCAGTTGAATGCCCTTTCTCTTTATGGGACTCGCAGTAGGGATCCAAGTCCTTGAATCTTTGATCAATGGGGTGGTAAGGCCCCTTATAACTGGTCTTGCCTTATATCACTTGGATTACTTTCTGCATAACTTAGTATAGTTCAGGTTCGGGCAAGTTGCCACCCTACTACTGGTAAGCTGAAGCTGTTAGCGGAGCTAGTGCCGGAAAAGAAGGATGATTTGGCAATGGTAATCTTTTTCCTTTGAAATGATCCTGGATCGGGAAGAGGCGTTGAAGACATCGGAAATTCCTTCCCTTCTTTGCTCAGGGTTGAAAATCCTTCTGAGGTGACTTTGGAGGTTACACGTATGAAGAATAAGGATCTTCCTCTATCACAATCCTGGAGATGTAGTTGGGATTACTCTTATCACCTCGCATGTAGAAGTTGGCAAGACTGATCATCTCTTGATATGTCCTCGGCACTAGGAGGTTAGCCTCGAATTTTAGTTGTCCTTCTCTTTAACCACTTATCAGAGCGACTCGGTACATCTCTAGATCGATGTTTTCAATGTCAAGAATCTCTATTTGAAAATGATCGATAAAATGAGCCCAAGTATTATTCTCTCGCTGCCTGATCTCAAATAGGGCTTCCGGCCTGCTCTTCCTCTTGGTATAGGTATAAAACCTGACTAGAAGCTCTCTTCACAGATTAGCAAAGGAGGGGACGTATTGAGGGCGTAGTCCGTAGAACCACTCTCTTTCTTGTCCATCAAAGGATGTTACGAAGAGCTTGCACCTGGTAGCATCAGTAAGAGTCTTGAGGGTAATGGCTGACTCAAAAGCATATAAGTGTGCAATTAGGAAAGACTCCCCAGTGTAAGTTGGTAATCGTGTCTCTCTGAAGTGAGCTGGAATTTTTTCTTACCGAATGCTATCTATAAATTTCGATGGCTCTTCCTGTTCTAATAGAACATAAGGGAAAGGATAAAATAGAGCATGTGCTGTAGTTGAAAAAGGAGCGGGAGGATAGAAAGGAAAAGCTACTGTGGGAGTAGAAATTGTGGGAGCTGAAGGGTAGGGATGACTTCCGTGAAAATTCAAAAATCTTACTGGACTTCCTCGGGCAGCTTCCCAAAAGAAGTTTTGACGAGCTATGAACTCGTCATTTTGAGATCGCAAAGGAGCGGCGGCCTGCCCTGTCAGATAGTTTGGTGGATTAATAGGAGGATAGACCGACAGATAGGACGGAGGATAAGTTAGTGGATTCTCAAATGCTGGTGTTGCATTGATTGGAGGAACTGGTGCTGCTAGAGATTGCACCTCTAATACTTGTGTGATAGCAGCTAGAGTACAATTGATTGCCTGGAACTGCTGGGCAGTTTCTTGACGTGATTTCTCCATGGCTTCCCAGAAAGGATCTTCACTAGGACATGAAGGAGCAAGGTTCTCGGGGGGTTTATGATCTGTAATGGCTAACCATTGGTTTTCACTGTCTGTTCGAAATCTGAAAGTCGCGTGTTAACTGTTGATGCAAAAAATTCCTCTGCATGCTTGAGAGTGGAGCACATTCGATCCGGTTTGTAGTGATAAAGGGAGGTTGATGAGAATCTATCGAGAAGCAAGTTACTTTAACGGTTAGGGATTAGCGGTAGAGGCCGAGAGAAGGGTGAAGGGAAGAAGAGAGGCCTCTTGCAGCGACAATAATAGATTTCGCCCGTCGCGGCTTAAATGCCACTCCTGGTACGGGCTTTACTTTGATTATGAATAAATATTACAGCTTAAGTTCGCTCATTTACATGGAAAATATAATGGGTACAAGGGGAAGCTGGCGGCTAGAAGAGAAGATTGCTAGAGGTCGCGCGAACTAATTTGATAGGTCGACAGACCGTGCAGACTACTGATCCCGTAGCTTGCTACTTTAAGCCGAGCGGACTGCGCAATCAGGCAGGGAAGACAACTGAGGTCATTGGGACAGGCTTATTGAGGAGCCAAGTTCAGGGACTAAACCGCAAGGCTTAGCTGCTGAGGCCGCTCTGATAGGAGGCTAGTCCGCGAGAAGGGTTGGCGGGAAGAAATTTGTATCCGCAGGGTTTGCTGTCAATGTTGCTCCTCGATGCTTATCCCCCTAAATGAGAGGTATGGGGGATATTTATAGGCTCGAGGAGGAATCTTCCAGAACTGGGCTTGATGACGTCACTCTGATGAGACGTACGAGCTACGATCTAGTCTGCGACATGCTGCAGACTGAAGAGTAGTTCACTTACTGCTGGGAGAAGCCGATGGTGGGAGCCTGAAGTGCTTCTGGCGGACTGCGCAAAGTGTCCGCCCTTGCTGCTGGATGAGACGAGTCCGCCACTTTCTAGCGGATTGACATTGAGTCAACATTGTGATGTGCAGCCTGATCAAGAGTGATGGATAGCGGAGCAAGTCCACCTCCCTTAGGCGGACTGAGACCGAGTCCGCCACCTTCTACTGAGTAGAAGGAGAAATTCTCACCTGATAGGCAGGCTGAGGTGGCAGGTCACCCTATCCTGGGTGACCTAGAAGTAGGACGTCTTCTGTTGGGCTACCTGGAGGCAGGTCGCATATTGCTGGGAAGATTCGAGACCGCCACCTACTATCGGGTTGACTGTGCTTTATTTGTTGGCGGACTGAGACCGAGTCCACCACCTTTGGGTGAACTTAGATTAAGTCAGCATACTGCTATCGGACTTAGGTGGAATCCGCCCCATGCTTAGGAGGTCCACTACTAAGAGGCCTATTAACAAGGTTGTCGCAGACTAGGATGCGAGGTCGCCTATCGCAGGCAGACTGATGAAGAGCCTTGGTCTAGGCCAGCTCTTGCTTGCGGCGACCCGAACGAGACTCCGCGAACTGGTGGCGGGCTAGAGAAGAGACCGCTACACGCTCGGCTAACCACGCGACCTGATGATGCATAATGGGAAGCAGTCTGCGCCATCGCTGAGTTGGCGACTACCGGGAGGCTAGCCTATCTGCGCAGACAAAGAAGTCTATCCACACGGTTAGCTAGAAAATAGGTCGCAAACCCTACGGATAAGACAGAGCAGTCCACGGCTTGCAAGCTAGACACCTTGGGAGGCATCGCCGATTTATGGGTTAACAGTAGGGTTCTTGAGGGACCTGAGGTAGGAGTATGGGTAGATCTCTGAGGTAAGACCAGTGGGTCTGAGTTGTAGGTTTCTTAACAGAAACTGAGCTAATAAGAGCTTTTGATCTGAGTTGAAGACGAGGAGATATAACCTTATCTAGCACATTGCTATTGAGGAAGAAGGGGGAAAGTTGATGTACCCTAGATAGGGGAACCCCTATAAATTCTCTGTGTTCTGTGGATTGCTTGTGCTATGTTGTGTAACTTGCTTATGTTGTATTCTTGTGAATGTTTATTTTTCGAGTATCTTATGAACATTTAATATATGTGACTATGAAATTTAAAAGACACCTATTCACCCTCCCCCTGCTAGGTGATTAACTACCCATAGTTTTATCTTTCAAGTGGTATTAGAGCGAGGTTATTTAAAGAAAAACCTAACAGTCAGAAAAAGATCCTAAGGCTTGTTGAAAAATATTAGATCTCATGGATTCAGAAACTCATAGAGAACTCAGTTCTATGAAGCTTCCAATATGTACAAAGGATAACTTTGCTATTTGGAAGCAAATGGTGAGAGTTTTTATGGAGGCATCAGATCCAAGATTCTTTGTGAAAAACATTTAAGTTGTCTACCTAAATCACCTAGAGGGGGGTGAATAAGTGAGTTGTGCGTCTATTTGCGGAATAAAAAATTTAGCGATCTATGCACAGAGAAGTAACCAAGCAAACACAGACGATACCAAGACTTATAGTGGTTCCCCAACCTTGGGTACGTCCACTTTCCACTCACCGATCTAGCAAAGCACTAGACTCGGCTACTCTACTATTCTCGGATTGAAAAAAATTATACCACTCGGAAAAACATTCCTACAACTCGATCCACAAAAATGGATCTACACTCGAAAGATTAAAACTTCTTACAACTCAGAGAACAAAGCTCCTACCCTCGGTTAATAATCTCCTATAAGAATAAAATGAATTTAAGAAATACAAACAGAAATTTTTTCTAAGATCTAGAAATCTCTGCCTAGATCTTCCTTCTTGATCTTTCGGGCTTTATCAGAAATTGTTGAAGAAGACTCTCAGCTAGATCCTTGTTCTGAGATACTTGGACTCACACGATCAAGGAGAATGAAGAGATCGAAGAAGCTCATGATCTGAAAGTCATTCTGGATCGAAATCAGCCTTAACGATCTTCAAGATGAGCGGCGACTTCTGTAAATTAGGAAGGAGACGACCGATCCAAAAAACTTATAATATTGGATTTCACGCGCTTGTTATTAGGGTTAGTCAAAATGACAATACATTATATAAAATCTCCCTAACAGTCATAATTAACATTAATGATGGCCACGTGGACCAATCACATCAGGTCATTTGAAAATAACGTCTGTCAGGGACTTAAGGAAATTTTTTTGAAAGGATGACAATATTACTCGACTGAAGAGAATACTACTCGAGTACTAAGACTGGTTCTCGATTAGATAGCATCGACTACTCGAGAAGAAGCATTTAAGGAAATATTTAGACATAATATATAACTACTCGAGTGGAGTAAGGATCACTCGAGTGCAAGAGATACTACTCGAGAAGTGGAAACGAACTTCTCGAGGGAAAGACTTAGAAAATTCTGGGAAGAAAAGATTGATTACTCGAGTACAGGAACTGGACTTCTCGAGAAGTAAACAAACTTCTCGAGTATAGGGATTTACTACTCGAGTGGGGGTAAAAGCTTCTCGAGAACTTTTCTTCTATCACTCGAATCAACTGCTCATCTACTCGAGTACTTAACTGACTACTCGAGTGTTATACTTAACTACATGAGAGTAATACTTAGAAAATTTCTTAGATATAAAAACTGATAACTCGAGATAGAGAAGAGGTCTACTCGAGTAATGGACTTGGCTTCTCGAGATCTAGATTCAAGCTACTCGAGAACCATTTCCTTAACTCGAATTTCAGACTAGACCTACTCGAGTGCATCTAAAGTTCTACTCGAGTACTATAATTCCACTCGAGTAAAACACTTAGAATAATTTAAGTTTTATGAAAATTTTGTCTCTTCTTTCCAATCAGCAACAAGTCTTCCTTAACCAGACCTAGTGCTTGAAAATGAAGTGTGTTGGGTATTGCATCCACAATAGACCTGATTTGAAGAAGCCCCTAAACAAGCTAAGGTGAATTGAAAATGTATTTGACAATTCTATCAAGTTGTGCTTGCAGCTATTCCATGCTAAGTACACGCCAATGTCAGGGGTATAGTGGGTCAATATGCATGGGTCTACGCAACGTAATCCATCGTTTAGTAGATAAGTGTGTTGACTCACGTGTGCTATCTCTATTGGAGTGTACTTATTTTCAAGTACAGGGTCAAGGTAGATGAGAGCAGAAGAAGAAGCAAACATGGGTCAAAGACCAAGTCATCAAAGGAAGGAATAGAAAATTTTTCTAAGTCAAAATCGACGGGAATCGCTAAGTGATTCCCGCCGATTCATCGAGAATCAGTTAGCCTCTCCCGCCGACTTCTTCCGGCTGACTGTTTTCCAGACAGGGATTCTGCCAAGGCAAAATCGACGGGAATCGTGAGTGATTCCCGCCAACATCGACGGGAATCACAAACGATTCCCGCCGATTTTGCCTTAGGCAAATTTCCTCATTCGCTGGACCGAACAAACTTGCCGTGCGCTGTTTCGGCCAAGGCTAGGGTTTCTCCTTGTAGGCCTACAACGGTCATTAGGGTTGGCTCTTGGTATATATATACGTGTATTTTGAACTTCTAGAAACAGACATTCACGCAGAAACGAAAGCAGCCGACGCCGTGCCCTAGCTGATCGCAGAAACCGTCGATCGCCTGTAGCCGCTCGCAAGCTCATCGTCGTCGCTGAACTCCGATCTTCATTGATCTTCCGACGATAGTACCGAGGCATGCAGAGCGTCTCACGCATCTCTCTTGAGATCTCTTGTCTTTCGATTAGTTGAACGAGATTTGTTCTCCATTCCGAATTGGTTGAGACGACTGATCCGACTGAGATCGTTCTTAGACCTTGCTTGCTTCGTTAAGAAGTTTGGATCTACAAAGTATCGCCGCCGCAATCACTTGCCTCCGCCAATCTTGAGAAGACCCATTCCAAGAGAGAAATCCGGTTGTGGACTCTTCGTATTTTTCGTACAAGCTACAACGAACGAAGAAGGACCTCGGAATCTCCAAAATCTTTGTTTGCATTTTATTTTACATTCAATTTTGGTTTGTTGTAAAGGAATTTCCATTACTTGTTGTAAGGGTTGGGTGCAACCCGTGGTGGTGGAGTTGTGACTCCATTGTTGGAAGGGTTCCTTCCGTAGTGTGAGGATTGGATTTCAATCTGTTTGGAGAAGTGACTGAGTCGTCCCTTGGTAGGAGATAGGTCGAAGGGGAAAAGTGGACGTCCCTAAATCGGGGAACCACTATAATTCTGTGTGTTTTCTGTGCTCTGTTTGTTAATTTGTGCAGGAAAATTTAATTCCGCAAAAGACTGCACGACACCTATCCCCCCATAGGTGGATTTAGTCGACACTAGAGACTTTCAAGTGGTATCAGAGGGAGGTTGCTCATCAGTAAGGTTAACAGCTTGAGTAAGATCCTGTGTCTAGTTTCAAGAAGAAAGAAGATCTCGGGAATGGACAAACTCAAGTATTCAGGAAAGATCCCAGTATGCACCAAGCTGAACTTTCCCATCTGGAAGGAAAGGATAAGGTTCTACATGGAAGTAGTCGACCCCCGACTGTTCATGATAGTGGAGGAGGGACCTTATATCCCCATTAAGGCCTCCACCATTGATCCGACCAAGATGGTGCTCAAGAAGCTCTCCGAAATGGATAAGTATGAGATGGTGCTTGTCGGACTAGACAAGAAAGCTCAAAACATTCTAGTGAGCACCGTCGATGATTCAATGATGCATAATTTCAGCAACTGTAGGACTGCAAAGGACATCCGGCACTGCCTGATCATTCTGATGGAAGGCACAGATGAAGTAAGGGATGATCGAAGATCCCTTCTGAACCAAAAGTATTAGGCCTTCAGGCAAGGTCCCAAGGAAGAAATTGGAGTGACTTTCGAGAACTTCCTGAAGATCGTCAATGCCCTGAAGGGATATGGCAGAGTGTTCACCGATGGTGAACTAAATGACATATTCCTTAGATCCCTTACTAAGGAATGGGACACCAAGATCTGCGCCATCAGAGAATTTGGGAAGCTGGCAGAAACTTATCCACAGATTCTGTTTGGAAAGCTAATGTCCTACGAGCTTCTGCTGAACACCAGAAAAGCTGAAGAAGGAGTCGATAAGGCCGCAGCCAAAGAAAAGACTGTGGCCTTGAAAGCTATTCACTCAAGGAAAGGCAAGGGTGCAGCCTCGTCCCGCTCTTGGAGAAAGGCTTAGGAAGAAGACTCTGAGCAATGCTCATCCGGCTCAGAGCTATCTGAGGAAGAATTCTCCTTCATCACTCGAGAGTTCAAGAAGTTCCTCAAGTTGAGGAATCAGAGAAAAAAGAATGGCTCCTCCTCCAGACATCAGAAGAAGAATTATTCTTCTTACAGGTATGAGTCTAAACAGAACAAACATCGTTCTACTGACATTATCTGCTTTGGATGCAATAAACAAGGTCACGTCATTGCTGACTGCCACCAAAGCAAGAGAGATAAGGGGAAAGGAGAGGAGCACAAGTCCTCTAGAGATAAGAAGAAGGAGAGGATCTACATTGCTAAAAAGCCAAAGACACTGAGTGAATCTGACTCTTCAGATTACAGTGATGATGAGGAAGCCTACTTCGGGCTAATGGGTCGCTCTGACTCAGATGGATACTGTCCCCCATTTACTGGGAAGGTAAAAGATCGCACCCCCTCTCTTATTCTGACTCTGACTCTGAGTCTCCTGAAGATGACCACGAAGATAGTCCATCTGCCCGTGAGGCTGAACTCCTCGAAAAGTATGAGCTTCTGCTCAATACTTTCGAAGAGTGCCGAAAGAGGTTGAGCGCTCAGAAAAAGGAAGTCAAATTCCTTAAGGCTGAGGGTATGTCCTTAAGAGAGGAGATCACTAGCTTGATTTCTCTCCGACAGGAACACCTGGACCTGACTTCTGAGCACTCAGATTCTCTAAGGCTCCTTGACCAAAAACAGGAAGAAATTAATAAGCTGGAAGAACAACTTGCGGCCGAGAGGAAGATTGTCAAAAGTTTTTCTATGCCCAAGACCATTCTTCCTCTGGTTGATGAATTCTCTGCTCAGGCTAAGGGGGCTGGCTTAGGGCAAGTGGGTGTGCCTGGTAAATCATCCAGGAGAAACAAAAATCAGAGGAAAAATAAGGCTACTAAGAAGGCCTCTGCTGCAGAAAAGGGAAAGGCCCCACTCGGTCCTGTTTCATTCAAAAAGCCTAACTTTCCATGCAATGAGCATGACTTTGAGTCAACCTATGGCCACTTCTGTTGGCCCTCGGTTGAAAAGCCCAAGAGACGGTATGATGGTTGAACCTTCCCCCGCAACTACGGTGAGAGTATCTTCAAGGCACCTTATTAGAAAATCCAAGTGGAGAATTATGGTCACTTCTCTAGCGGCCATAATACGAAGAAGGCACCAAAGGCCAAGCCTGTTATACTGAAGGAATAGGAAGTGAAGAAATCGTGTGACTGCTATCATCATGATGCCTCCACCTCCGGATCCAAGGCCCTGGCTGGACCCACCGTTCCAAGGGTGAAGCAGGAGCCTAGGAAACGGTACAACAGGTTTGACTGTTGGTGCTGTGGAAAAGTTGGTCACTTCGCCGTGGATTGCTGGTTTAATCCAAGATTCAACGAGACTCCTCATGTTAGCAATGCGAGGCCGACCACTCGTAGGGTTAACCACCCGAGGGGGAGTATGCTAACAAGGAATCTAGGACCCAAGTTCGATTGGGTTCATAAGGGAAACTAATTCTGTTTTGCAGGTATGTCCAAAGAAAACCAAAACGCCAATCTGGTACTTAGATAGTTGATGTTCCCGATATATGACCGGGACAATAAGCCTATTACGTGATTACTCCCCAGTCGAAAATGGACCCAAAGTCATCATTGGAGGATTTGATTAAGGAGTCACCAGGGCTTATGGTATGATTTCCAACAGTGTATTCTATATCACAGACGTGGCCTATATTGAAGGGTTAAACCATAACCTGATCAGTGTAAGCCAGTTGTATGATAAAGGATACGACGTTAAGTTCTGCAAGGAAAAGTGCTTGATAATATCGTGTGCCTCTTCGGAGACGGTATTAACTGGCATTAGGAGCAGAAATATTTTTTGCTTAGATTTTCTTAGCTTAGACTCTTCTACCCCCGTTTGCCAGTAGAAAAAGACAGTGCATCTCTCTGTGAATAATGACACAAGAGATTGGCACATATTAATTTCAAAACTATTAGTATGTTTTTTTCTAAGAATTTAGTAAAGGATTCCCCTACTATTAAGTGCATCAAAGATAGCCCTTGTCCTGCATGTCAGAAGGGCAAACAGACTCGGGCTACCTTTAAGGGCATTGCTGACAAAGACTCTTCCAGATGTCTTTATCTTCTGCACATGGACTTGTTCGGTCTAGTGCAAGTTTATAGCTTAGGAGGCAAATCCTATACGCTAGCGATTGTTGATGATCACTCTCAGTGTATGTGGGTGTTCTTCTTGAAACGAAAGTCAGATACAGTTGACATCTTCACTAATTTTATCAAGCAGATTAAGAACGAACTTAACTGCTCCATGGTCAAAATCAAAAGTGACCATGGAACAGAATTCGAGTCTGGAGCTATGACAGAATTATGTGAAGAACATGGTATCTTTCATGAGTTTTTCTCCCCACGTACTCCTCAGCAAAACGGAGTTGTGGAGAGGAGGAATAGAACGCTCATTGAGGCATGTACAACAATGTTGAATGACGCTTCTCTCCCAGAGTACTTCTGGGCAGAGGCTGTCAATACAACCTTTCATGTGCAAAACCGGGCCTTGATCAACAAGAATCATCGTAAGACGCCTTATGAGCTATTGAAAGGTAGGAAACCGACCATGTCCTATCTAAGGATATTTGGTTGCAGATGCTATGTACTCAATAATGGGAAGTAACCACGTACTAAATTCGGAGAAAAATGCTTCGAAGGCATCTTCATGGGCTATAGTAGCCATAGTCGGGCATATAGGGTTTTCAATACGAAAACCCTAGTTGTAGAGGAGTCCATTAATGTTGTATTTGATGAAGGAAGCCTGCTTCATAGCAATTCTTCCAGTGGTATTCTTGAAGATGCAGGTGCAAGGCTTGAACAGCTAAGTCTAGATGAGATTACTAAAGATGAAACTCCCAAGTACGTTAAGGTCTCCACCTCAACGCCACCTGGAGAAGATGACGGTCAGGATAGAGAAATTCTCCAAGAAGAGGGAGGAGCCCGAGAAGCTGTTGGAGCTCTAGATGCCAGACACTTAGAGCTCAGACACGTGAGGGATCACCTAAGAGATCAGATCATAGGAGATCCTCGGGACGGTTTCAGAACTCGCAGATATACAATTAACGAGATTCTGCACCTAAGTTTTCTGTCACAAGTTGAGCCAAAGAAGTTTGACGAAGCGAACAAAGATACGTCATGGATATTGGCCATGCAAGATGAACTACATCAATTCTAACGATGCAACATCTGGATGCTTGTTCCCAGACCAAAGAAATAGAATGTGATTGACACTAAGTGGATCTTCAGAAACAAACTGGATGAACACGGTGTCATCATCAAGAACAAGGCCAGACTGGTGGCTCAAGCTTACAGACAGAAGGAGGGCATTGACTTCGACCAAACCTTTGCACCAGTTGCAAGGCTCGAGGTGATCAAATTATTCCTGGCGTATGCCTCTCACAAAGGATTCACTGTCCATCAGATGGACGTGAAATCTGCGTTCCTAAATGGAAATTTGAAAGAGGAAGTATATGTCGCGCAACCCCCAGGTTTTGTTAATCCAACATTCCCTAATCATGTTTACTTTCTTAATAAAGCATTATATGGCTTAGAAAAAGCTCCTCGATCTTGGTATAGGACTCTATCTAGTTTTCTTCTTGAGATCAAGTTCTCGAGAGGAAAAATAGATAAGACATTGTTTCTTAGGGAATTCAAAGGCAAGATTTTGCTGGTGCAAATCTATGTCGATGACATAATCTTTGGCTCTACAGACAACAATCTTTGCAAGAAGTTTTCTAAACTTATGCAAGGAAAGTTTGAAATGAGCAGCATGGGAGAGCTAAAGTATTTCTTGTGACTTCAAGTGAAACAGTCTGAGGATGGAATTTTCATTTCTCAGACAAAGTTCACAAGTGAACTCCTCAAGAAATTCGGAATGGAGAGCGCAACCTCTATGAGGACTCCAATGGGATCCACTATGTCTCTAGACAAGGATGAGAAAGGGAAACCTTTTGATGAAACCAAATAAAGAAGCATAATTGGATCCCTGCTCTACCTTACTGCTAGTAGACCGGATATTATGTTTTCCACATGTGTTTGTGCAAGATATCAGGTCAACACTAAGGAATCTCATTATGTCGCTGCAAAGCTGATTCTTAGATACCTTAAGGGTACACCAAATCTTGGCTTGTGGTACCCAAGAAACAATGATGTCGAGCTGATAGGCTTTTCAGATACTGACTTTGCAGGAAGCAGGGATGATAGGAAAAGCACTTCCGGGACGTGCCAATTCCGAGGAAGACGGCTTATATAGTGGAACAGTAAAAAGCAGAACTGTGTCGCAACCTCTACGGCTGAATCTTAGTACATCTCAGCACTAGTAGAAAATTGACTTTTAGTGGCGAAATTTTTCCTCACTAAAAGTTAGATTTTGATCACTAATGACATTTAGTGACCCAATCTTGTTCGTCACTAAGTGGTCACAAATGCCCCGCCACTAAATGTATTTAGTCACCAAAAAGAGTTTTGTCACTAATTGTTCATATTTAGTGACCAAAATAATTATCGTCACTAACAGTTGGTTTGGTGACCAAATTGGTTTGATCACTAAATTAAGTGTTAGTGTCCAAATTGAATCGATCACTACATGATGTTTCTGTGACCGAATTGGTTTGGTCACTAAATAAACTTCTTGTGACCAACTTGATTCGGTCACTAAATGTATTTTGGGTGACCAAATGAATTCAGTCAATAAATAAAACTACTGAAGAAATATTTGATCACTAAAGAGACAACACAATATAACAACTTTTGTCACTAAATTCTATTTAATTTCTCCAAAAAATACCATATAATTATTTCTTTTTGCTATTACATAAAATTCAATTTTAAACATTCAAACAATAGAATAAATTATATACACAATCACAAACAGAAATGTGTTCAACATAAATTATTTTATTAATAGACAAAAAGATGGGTGGGAGGTAGCCCAAATCCCTCAATATAAAATAATAATATTTTCAACAATAATTAAACTGAATATATGAATAAATATCTAAAATGAAAAAAAAAATCTATTAATATGCATTTCAAACACATTTAAATGTGCATTCTGTATATTTTGTGAGAATGATAGTCCGATTGTGAAGCAGGCCCGACATCTCATGGCCGACGGAAGATCTGCTTGCCCTTCTCGTTGCTATCAAACTTCGTTCATGAGATGATGTCGTCGATGACATGAGTTAAGTCCTCGTTGATCTCTATCTCGCAATTGTCGGTGGCAGTAGCGGCGGTGCTCAACATGCTAATAGTCTTCTTTGTACACTCCATGTATCCCATCTGAAATATCTCCAAACTCTGGCCTTCATTAAATTCTTCCCATTTGTGTCATACTATTTCTATATATTGGCATTGGTTTCATCAAAATTAAGTTTCCTACAAGATGATTTATACCAAGATTATATTTCCTTCACTGAATAAAGTGCAACTTCATAGTAGACAATCTTTTCTCAAACCAATATTCATAATATAAGCATACTGAAATATTTATCAAACTGTATCACTAGGTAACGAAAAAATAATAACTATTATGATAACTAATATTGGTGTCTGAAACTTATGTTTAGAAATAAATATCCCTTAGATGTTTAGAACTAAATATCCCTACAAATAGAATATCAGGTTGCACGGGAGAAGGATCAAATCCCTATAATCCTATCCCTGCAGTATGTTGAACAAGAAACTTAATTAATAGATATAAGAACATTCAATTCAATATTATATCAATACAAATGGAAATATACATACAATATCCTTATTTCTAAGAAGTGTGAGCAGGAAAATCTCAAAATTGCATGTGCATAAATAAGAAACACTAAAATATATGTATCAATGTTACTACCACTTTCTATAGATGACAAGAAATGATTAAACAAACACTAACCTGCTAGAAGACCCTCGATGGTACAATTTCAATATCAGGTTCCACTTTCTTTATAAAAACACAATTAGCATTTATCAGCTTATGTGTCTTTTGAGCATTTAGCCAAACAACTTATGAGCACTATATTAAATAAAAAATCACAGAACATAAAAATAATCATTTGCCCATTAAATGATAGAGATTTGGGGGACAAATGATAAAAAATGATCTTAGCAGATCATAATTTGAAATCAAATTTTTTTATCCATGGACTTAAGCTGATATAAGTACTTGCTGAGAAATTGATAGAGAATGTTTATAGAAGATCAGAATTTCAATTCGAAATAGTTTTAAAACCAGGAAATTGAATATAGCAGTAAAGCAGAGGTTGTAAGCGTAGAAATTGGAAGCAGAGTTGGGGGCATGCACCTGTAAAAGGAAAACTTCTTTTGGATGCCACAGCTCCAAATGTTCTAAACTCTCGGTTGACTTTTAAGAAACAACTTGCAAATGCAATGAAAAAAATATAAAAATACCTGAAGCCTCGCGCCTATCAACTTGAACTAAAAGCCCTTACCATCCCCTTCTAAATTTGAGGGTAAACCCGAACCTACTAATAATAATTGCCTTACTGAACTACAGGAATGAATAATGCTATTGTTGGAATCTAAAAAAAGTAGAGCAATAACTGTTAAACAATGCTATAAAAAAGTTAGAAACGAAATAGAATATAATACCCGTTGGTGAAATAGAACTCTTCAGAACATTGAGTGCATTCATATCAACAAACAAAAAAGGTGTAATGCATCAATTAAAAAAACTTTTTTGTTACGGGTGAAAGTGCAATGCTAATTGTCACTATATCTTGACAACATAACATTGGGAAAACAATAACTGTGAAGTTACTTGAAAAATATTTACGCCAGCTAAAAATTTCAAACAAAATCTATAAAAGAAATCAATAGATCGATTAAGAAGATATGAATGCAGATGAACTCAAATAAGACAATATAACAGCAGTTCCATTTAGTTCAGTTGACAATCATAAATAATACACAAAGAAAAGTTTTGAGAAGACAATCAGAAATAATATTCTAGGTATGTGAGATGACATTACTGAAATTAGATCTCCACAGTGGGGTTCAGTAGATGACCTTCAGCAGGCATTGCAATAGCTGAAAGGAGAATTGAAGGTGTTTATAAACCTTTCTGCTAATCAGACATTTATTTTAAAATTGCAGATCATATATAATCAGAAACGAAACATGTTTAATACGATTGCTAACTGAAATTCTAGCCAAATTCCTATACGAAATCAGATACCCGTGGATATAAATTGAAAACTCAAAACTATTTGTAAACAGAAATACAAAACATCATAAAGAAAATGAAATGAAAAAATAGTTTAGATTAGTCAAACCCTTGCATTCTAGACTTATGCATGGACTGCATTATTGCGGGAGGAGTGAAAAAGTCGCATGGAATTAAGAGTACAGATGAGGCCGAACCTGGTGGAGTATAGTCCATTTGCTGGCAGAGGTATTGACCAGGACGCCGGTTGAGCCAGATCTGGAGTCCTCTGTTTTTGTCACTTTGATCTGTGATCAAGAAGAAGAACTGGTGTAAGGAGAGTACAACCATCAAATAACATAACTTTTAATGGATAAAGAAGAACTTATAGAGAAATTTAAGAGGAAGACATTGGTTGAGGAGCTGCAAAGAGCAGTCAGAGACATTGATTTCCATGGTGGAGTGAATGCCCTGAAGGACTCCAAGTATCAGAAATAAGAATTAGGATCAAAAATTTAATGATGTTGGTAAATTTTGAAATAGTATTTGTGGAGCGTATAAAGAAAAGAAATTAGGGTTCTTCCGTATGATTTATCCGAAACATACCGAGTTTTGTCTAGCATTGTGTTCGGGAAGCATTCGTTAGATGCGAGAGAGATTCGAAGTAGTATATGGAAGAAGTTGAAAGCGTTGGAGCTTTGTGTTTGAGGTGCCGACCAGTGGGCAGCGTCGCACCTTGCGATTTTCATGAGATTCGCCTTTTGAAGGAGCTGATGTCATTGTCCGCCTTGCACAAAGAGAACTAACTATTGCTTTGGCATTGGCGATGGGTTTCGCAGGAGGCGGGGTTGAAGGGGCAAGCGGGCGTTGATGTCGTTGGAGGAAAAAGAATCGCACTCAAGAGGTCGGGAAGAAGAAGAAGGGGGAGGTTGTGAGCGGGAGCGGGAGCGGCGGCGGGGAGCGAGGAGGGCGCCATCGTAGAAGGTTGCGGTTTAGGGCTGATGGATTTCGGGAAGGAGATGCTGTGAGGTTTTCGATCTCGCCTTTTTTACTAGATTGTATATATGAATCCGGCGGTTGCTATTCATCGTACCTGAATGAAGGCCCCTGGTTTTTTAGATGAATTTTTATTTCACCGTTATAGATGAATTTTTATTTCATCGTTATAGTTATATGTAGGCGATTATATATCTTTTTAATATAGTATATATATATTCCTTCACGTGTCTCACACTATCGATCGCCAGTTATTCCTAAGCCGACAACCACTATACATCGCCTCTCGGATCGCGCCAGATTATTCTCATGTCAACTCCTTTTTGTCATTTATTCTCTCACAGAATCCCACCCCATCTGTCGGCTCCACCAACATTAATGAAGCTCTGAAAATATTGGATGACATGGGTTGTATTACCTCTAATGATGATTCATTAAGAAACAAGAATTTTTATAGGCACTAAATAAATAATTGGGAGAGAATAAATGAATTTTTTATGAAATAAATTCGATTTTTTTTATGATTAGTGACTAATTGTTTTGGTCACTAAATAAATATTTAGTGACTACATTATTTTTGGTCACTAAATACTTTACAAAATGTACTTTGCTGACGAAATGTATATTTCGTCACTAAAGATACGTCATCAGTGACCAAATAACTATTTAGTCACTAAAGATGCGTCTTTAGTGACGAACTATATTTCGTCACTAAAGAGGTGCTTTTAGTGGCAAAATATATTTTGTCACAAAGTTTTTGTCACTAAATGTGAGTTTTCTTGTAGTGCAGCAGGCAGCTGTTGCGCACAACTTCGATGGATTAGAAATAAACTCGAAGATTATGACTTGCAGTTCAGATAAGTTCCTATGTATTGCGATTCCTCAAGCGCAATTGCAATTGCGAACAATCCTGTGTCGCACAGCCGAACAAAGCATATTGAAGTGCGCTACCACTTCATTCGAGAGCATATGGAAAATAAGGATATATCTCTATGCTATGTCCCCACGGATAAGCAGATTGCAAATATCTTCACAAAGCCCCTAGACGAGGCCAAGTTCAGTCTCTTCAAAACTAAACTCGGCATGCTGAACTATGAAGATTGAAGACTGAAGGGCTCAAGGCTCTTGTATCAAGGGAAAGCATCTGCTAGGAACTCAATATCGAGCACAGATGCAAGAACTGAGGGGGAGCATTTTGCTCCAAGTGAAGTCCCAGATTTGTAGAAGCTAAAAAGGGGGAGATTACCCTCTCGGCCAAGACAATGGTGGCTGCCAATGCTAAGTAGGCCACAAAGGCTATGTTGCTCTCAGGAAAATGGTAATAAATCTCACTCTCAATTGAACTTTCAGTTTATAATTTTCATTCCCATTTGTTCTATTCACCTTAGCTTGTAGGGTTTATGCTTCTTCTAATAGGGGGAGATTGTTGGGTATTGCATCCACAATAGACCTGATTTGAAGAAGCCCTTGAACAAGCTAATGTGAATTGAAAATGTATTTGACAATTCTATCAAGTTGTGCTTGCAGCTATTCCATGCTAAGTACACGCCAATGTCTGGGTGCAGTGGGTCAATATGCACGGGTCTACGCAACGTAATCCCTCGTTGAGTAGATCAATGTGTTGACTCACGTGTGCTCTGTCTATTGGAGTGTACTTATTTTCAAGTACAGGGTCAAGGTAGATCAAGAGCAGAAGAAGGAGCAAAGATGGGTCAAAGACCAAGTCATCAAAGGAAGGAAGAAAAAATTCTTCTAAGTCAAAATCGACGGGAATCGCTAAGTGATTCCCGCCGACTTCGACGGGAATCGTTAGTGATTCCTGCCGATTCGTCGAGAATCAGATAGCCTCTCCCGCCGACTTATTCCTGCTGACAGTTTTCCAGACAGGGATTCTACCAAGGCAAAATCGATGGGAATCATGAGTGATTCCCGCTGACATCGACGGGAATCACCAACGATTCCCGTCGATTTTTCCTTAGGCAAATTTCCTCGTTCGCTGGACCGAACAAACTTGCCGTGCGCTATTTCGGCCGAGGCTAGGGTTTCTCCTTGTGGGCCCCACAACGGTCATTAGGGTTGGCTCCTGGTATATATATACGCATATTTTTGAACTTCTAGATACAGACATTCACGCAGAAACG
This sequence comes from Platanthera zijinensis, assembly GCA_039513925.1. NCBI lineage: Eukaryota > Viridiplantae > Streptophyta > Magnoliopsida > Asparagales > Orchidaceae > Platanthera > Platanthera zijinensis. The sequence continues at coordinate 132,721,303 of CM077081.1, forward strand.
AAAGCAACCGACGCCGTGCCCTAGCTGATTGCAGAAACCGCTGATCGCATGTAGCCGCTCGCAAGCTCGTCGTCGCCGCTGAACTCCGATCTTCTTTGATCTTCCGATGACAGTATCGAGGAAAGCCGAGCGTCTAATGCATCTCTCTTTAGATCTCTTGTCTTCCGATTCATTGAACGAGATTTTTTCTCCATTCCGAATTGGTTGAGACGACTGATCTGATTGAGATCGTTCGTAGACCTTGCTTGCTTCGTCAAGAAGTTTGGATCTACAAAGTATCGCCGCCGCAATCACTTATCGCTGCCGATCTTAAGAAGACCCATTCCAAGAGAGAAATTCGGTTGCAGACTCTTCGTATTTTTCGTACAAGCTACAATGAACGAAGAAGGACCTCGGAATCTCCAAAAGCTTTGTTTGCATTTTCTTTTACATTCAATTTTGGTTTGTTGTAAAGGAATTTCCATTCCTTATTGTAAGGGTTGGGTGCAACCCGTGGTTGTGGAGTTGTGAGTCATTTGTTGGAAGGGTTCCTTCCGTAGTGTGAGGATTGGATTTCAATCCGTTTGGAGAAGTGACCGAGTCATCCCTTGGTGGGAGATAGGTCGAAGGGGGAAAGTGGACGTACCCAAATTGGGGAACCACTATAATTCTTTGTGTTTTCTGTGCTCTGTTTGTTAATTTGTGCAGGTAAATTTAATTCCGCAAAAGACTGCACGACACCTATTCCCCCCCCCCCCATAGGTGGATTTAGTCGACACTAGAGACTTTCAAAGTGTATCCAAATAGAGAGGCTACACATGAGTCAACACCAAGGATCATACAATGAGGGATTACTTTATATGGTTCTTTGTTTGGTAACCCACTATAGATTGACATTGGTCTACACTTGGCAATAAGTCCTACAAACACATAAATTAATAATACATAAAATAAAACTTAATTCATCTTAGTTCATGGGCGACTTCATACAAATCTAGGTTATTGTTGATACAATACCATAAAATCTCCCCCTTTTTTTAGAAGTCAGAACCCTCTACACTAAGATAAATTATATCAAAATAAAAAAGACTAGATATAGAAGATAAGAACAGAATAACATACAAAAAAATTAAAGACAAAGAAAGGATCATTAAAATTAAGGATTTATATAAATAGAATTATTCCAAAATTTCAGTTCTACACAAATCCAATCCACAATCTTTAAACTATGATTAATCTTTGGCTTGATGTTTGATAATACGTTTTGTAGCCTAAACTATTATCGTATTTTCTAGATTTATAGGCGCTAATCGTGTCTTATTAGCTTTATTTTTATCTTTCTTATGTAAATATTATTGTCGCTAACATTTTGCTATCTTTTTGCAAGTTTCCAAAATTTTGGCCAAAATGACCAGACACGGCCCCTGTCACGCCCTACCTGAGCATGTCACCCAATCCCGAATAAGCCATCTGACAAAGGCAAAATAACTAAAAAAATGGATGTCACGCCCCCCTTAACACGCCCTCCCCGGGCATGTTCCATGGTGTGACACGGAGCGTATCGCCCTCTGCACGAAGTCTGTCGTCGCATTAAATGCATTTTTGCCTCAGCACACCAATAGTACTGTCACGCCCCCCCCCCCCCCCCAGTCACGGGCATAACCTGGGGCATGTTCGCCCCCTTTTCCATTACTGACGGATTTCCGACCAATGATTTTGACGTGACGTACGTGTTATGCCCCCCTACACGGGCATGACCCAGGGCGTGTCAACAATCGTACAGAAGCAATCATCCTTCCCGCAATAATCAAGAAACCGAGGTCAAATACGTACGTGTCATGCCCCCCTGACATGACCTCCCCGGGCGTGACCAACCCGATAAATTTTCCTATAAATTCAAATGCCCCATTTCCATTTCAGAAAAGTTTTGGCTGAGTGGGGAAGGTGTTGCCGCTTTGTTTCTTGTCTCTTTTATGCTTTCTCTCTCTCTCTCTCTCATTTTGTAATTTTATTAACCCTAGCTTAGTGCTTAGTTTGTTTAAGCTTTTGTTGTAATTTTTGCTCTTGCTATAGTTGATAATTGTAGGTATAGAATAGGATTTCAATTTTAATGCAATTGTAATTTCCATTTCAAGTTGTAGCTCTCTTTAATATTAATAAAAGTGTTATTTCTTCTCTCCTTGTTTACTTTGTGTTATCATGATCTTCTACTCATCTCTCCCCCTCCACTTCGCTATGATTAACTAATCCTCCTTGTACTCAATCTTGATGATCCGAGGTTCGAGTTATTAAGTTATGATGCTTTGAATTTACCTTTTTTTAGGGTTTTAGACCTTGAATTACTCTTGATTTATTTTGGTTGGAGATATATCATCGATATTTATTCTCCACCTTTGCTTTCATTCTTGGCTAGCCGAGAGGCCGATAGTTTGAAGTGAGCATTCAAGAGTAAAGAGAGTTGTATGCACCCCTCGAGAGAGGCAGACGTCCAAATCTCCCGAATTGGAATGAAATTCAATAGTGGGGTTCACTGCGTAAAGCGAGCTTTAGGCCTCTGATTTAGACGAGAGTCGGTCGGACCTTCGTAAACTCAGTTGGGCACGACTTTGAGAGAAGCGTGTTCGAGCTTTAGGGACCTCCACGGTTTAGGACCTTTACCCTATTAAGCTTAGGTTTTTAATCAACTTTAGCTGAGGTGATTCTCGATCAAGTTCATTTCTATTTCATCATTCTAATCTTTCGCTGTAATCGCTTCTTTTATGCTCTCTACCTAGATGCATTTAGTTCTCCTTTAGCGTAATATTTCCTTTCTTTAGTGCGTTTAATTTTCTCTCTAACCTGAAAGATTTTCTGTCGATAAAATAATAGTCTTTTATGAGTAAATGTACTCAACAGTTCCTAGATTTCAATACGACACTTGTGTCTCCTAGCTACAATTCTATAGGTATACTTGCCTAATTGGATTGCAAGTTAGGCACTCTTTTCTTAAGCGGAAAGCGATCACCAAGTTTTTGGCGCCGTTGCCTGGGAGCAACTTTCGTTGATATATTGAAAACACGAACCTATTACTTTTATCATTTCTCTTTCTCATCCTCCTTCTAAAAAATTTTAAAATGTAAAATTTTATATTATCGCTCTTAATAGAAATCCACTTCACAATTTTTCTACGCCTCCTTATTCTCTCAAAAAGGGCAAAGGGCTTTAAGTGCCACTATCTTGTCTAGTACCTTGCGAACCCTTCATTGGGTAGCCCTTGGGAAGTTTGGGAGTTAAATTATCTTAAAAAAATCTATTTCAAAAAATATGTTATATTTTTAGTTTCTCTTTTCTTTTTCTAGTTTTTTTATTTCTCTTTTTTCTCCTCTCTTCTTTTAGTGCATGACCCACGGGAGTTCATCGGTTATTTTGGACTTAGACCACGAAATTGAGCATACTTTTTAGAGAAGATCGCGATTTCAAGGCCCTTCTCTCCAAGTACCGGTTGAGGACTCTGAGTCATTCTCTACTTTAAGAATGGAAGAACCTAACGTAGAGGAAGTCGTGCATAGGCCTATGTCCTATTATGCACGCCGAATCTAGAGGGAACAGAATCTAGTATAGTGCGCCCTGCTATAGCAAATAATAACTTCGAACTAAAGCCTATCATAATTCAAATGGTGCAGTAGTATGTGTAGTATGACGGACTTCAAGATGAAGATCCGAACGCACATAGAGCAAGCTTTCTTGAAATTTGTGACACCTTCAAGATAAATGATGTTACAAATGATGCTATTTGGCTAAGATTATTTCCTTTTTCTCTTAGAACTAAGGCTAAGCAGTGGCTGAACACTCCACCTAAAAACAAAATCACAACTTGGGATCAATTAACTTTGAAATTTTTTGCGAAGTATTTTCCGCCAGCTAAAAATTTAAAACTTTGGAACGATATTTCTGCATTTGGACAAATAGACTCTGAAACCTTATATGAAACTTGGGAAATATTTAAAAATTATTAAGACGATGCCCACATCATGCACTGCCTGTATGGTTACAAGTGCAGACGTTTTATAACGGGCTAAAAATACAAAGCAAATGATAGACGCAACTTCTGGCGGTACTTTATACCATAAGACCCTTGAAGTAGCTCTTGATCTTCTCGAGGACATGGCCATGAACACTTATCAATAGAATGTGCCTAGGTCCCGCCCAAACAAACCTGTAGGTATCTTTGAAGTGGACAACGTCTCCTAGCTAGCTCTGCAAGTAGAAATAATAAGCAAAAAGATTACGGAGATGACTGCTGCTTCCGCCCCTCAGGTATGAGAATCTGCAACTCCTGCTCCCGAACAATTAAATTTTGTTATCAATATGCCTAGAAATGCATTTAATAATTTTACTGATGCGAATTTTCCTACGCCCGATTTTGTTTTTCCAAATAGTTATAATCATGCTTTAAGAAATCACCCGAATCTTTCGTGGAATAATCCCTCGAACGCAATGCGCCCGCCACCACAAAAAACTTTTTCTGCACCACCACCCCCTCATCAAAACTATCCAAAACCTCTAAGCTTGGAGGAGTTACTTTCTAAAAATATAACCACAAATGACGTTACTATAAGAACCTTAACTAGAAGCGTTAAAAGTCTTGAAAATCAAGTAGGACAGCTCGCAAAAATAATTTCTGAGCGACCCGCAGGGTCTCTTCCTTCCAATACCGAGCCCAACATGAGAGAGCAAGTGAAAGTTATAACTCTTCGGAGTCTGAAGCAAGTTTCCGGTATCGTTAGTGAAGAGCCCGACGCAAGCTCCGCCCCTATTTTTAAAAAACAAAGCTCCGCCCCTGTTTTTAAAAATTCCACCCTCTGCTGAAGAAGTTATCACCCCCGTTTTAGAAAAAGATCTCACTCCACCACCCATTTTCAAAAAAAATCCAACTCCGCCATACCCTTCCGAACTTAATAAACAACGTCAGGATGATCAATAGTCCCGCTTCATAGAAATGTTCAAGCAAATCCGCATTAATCTGCCCTTCCACGAAGCGATCTCCCAGATGCCAAAGTACGCTAAGTACCTTAAGGACCTCCTGACTAACAAAAAGAAGCTAGAGAACCTTTCGCATGTCACGTTAAATTTCGAGTGCTCTTCTATTTTGACAAACGGTTTACCAAAGAAAATCAGTGACCCAGGTAGTTTTTCTATACCGTGTGTCTTTGGTGATCTTTTTGTCAAGAACGCATTGGCCGACTTAGGAGAGAGTATAAATCTGATGCCCCTCTCGTTGTTTAAGAAGTTATGAATTGGTAGCCTTAACCCCACACGCATGAGTATCCAGCTCACCGACAGATCCGTCAAATACCCGTTAGGAATCATGGAGGATTTCTATTAAATTCACATACACAGCATGACCCAAAACAAAGATTATGCAAGAACCAAACCTCTAGTGTGCAACCTGAATAAGTTTTCCATCTGGAAGGCAAGAATAAAGTTATATATGAACTCCATTGATGAAGATATCTACAATTCCATTTTGATAGGTCCCCCTGTAGCACTTACAACAACAGCATCATCCAGCACTAATGAAGTTCCACCACCTGAGTAGACTGAGGCTCAGAAGAAGGCCAAAATTGTTGATGCTAAGGCAATGAACATATTGGCCCAAACAATGTCAGATGACATTTTCCAGAAGGTGGCTAAATACACATCAACCATGGACATTTGGGATTCCCTGAATCAAATGGTGGCTGGATCTGCTGATGAAAGAAAAGACAGAAGATCAAATCTCATATCCCAATATGAAAACTTCAAGAAGGAGGAAGCTGAAATAGTGGCTGATATGTACAACAGGTTAAGCTTAATCATCAATGAGCTCAAAACCTTGGACAAGGACATCACCCTCTCTGAGGTGAATGACAAGATTCTTATGTGCTTCCCAAGCTCATGGGATTCAAGGATCTGGCCCATCATGGAGGCCAAAAGCCTAAATGAGATCTCCAATAAATCTCTTTTAGGAAAGTTAAAGTCCTATGAACAGCTGATCAAGTCCAGGGAAGCAGCTGAGTAATTAACACCTCCACCAGTAAGGAAGGAGCACAGCCTTGCATTCAAGGCTACTGAGGAGACTGAGGATCCATCTATAAATGAAGATCTGATGAGCCTGTTAGCCAAATGATTCTACAAGATGGCTAGGAAGGTCTTAAGGAGGAAGTCATCCAGAAAGGATGATAAGCCCAGGTATGATAAGACACCTACTAAAGAGGTAGTATGTTTTGGCTACAAGAAACCTGGAAATTATCTCTCAGAATGTCCAGAGAACCATAAGAAGGAGAAGAGAAAGAAGGACTCTAGGAGCAAGCATTACAATAAGCCCTCCTCCAACAAGAATAAAAAGAAGGACAGAGGGTTTAAGGCTAAAAGTTGGAGTGAAACTGAAGATGAATCTTCATCTTCAAGTTCTACTGAAGAAGAAGAGAAGGAAAAGGCAAAGGAAGTTTGCCTTATGGCAATTGATGCCAGCAGTAGCAGATCAGATACAGATGAATCTAACAATGAAGAAGGCCTATCAGCTAAAGATCAGGTATTAGCCACATATGACTTTGAATCTGATGAATTCAAATTTGAATTTAAAAATTTATGCTTAGATTTGATAAGGTCTGAGAAGGAAATCAAACTTCTCTGAGGAAAATTAAATGTCCTAGATAAACTTACTTAAGAAAATGAAAACCTAACTATTGAATTAAAATCTACAAATGAACAAATTGCTTTTCTAAATTCTTAACTTAGCAAAGCCAAAATGCTAGAAGAATCATTAAAATGCAGGAGCTTAAAATTGTTAGATATAACCAGTACATTAAATACTAGAACTAATAACTGTAGATTAGGGTTAGGAGCTTCATTCAGTGAACCAATTCTAATTCAGAAGAATCACCTGTCAAAACCAGTAAATTTTATATCTGATAAAGGCAAGAAAAATACTGATCAAGTCAATAAGGTTAATGAAGTCCTTAAACAAATTGAAACTAAGAACAAACTTAAAAAACAGAGGAATAAGAAAAGTAACAATGTTCAGCAGTTATCGTCGAACTCAGATCGACGATACTTAAACAAATCGTCGACCTCAGAACGACGATCTCTGAATGCAAACTTCAGTAATAATCAATCTTTGATCTACGATCGACGATATCAATATGGTTCGTCGACTAGAGATCGACAATTTTGGTGCCCCAAGAATGAATACCTTCATTCTTCGAGCACAGATCGACGATCTCATCTAACATCGTCGAGCTCAGGTCGACGATCCAACCAGAGATCGTCGATGCCAGATCTTAACAACAGAAACCTAAATTCTAGAAGTAACATTAATCCTTTTAGTCAATGGATAATACCACCAAGAAGATATCATCCTAAAGGTTACAAAGATCAACCTGAATGCTCTTATATTTCCAGTTATAGTTATGTAAATCAACCAGGACCCAAGGTTACCTGGGTCAAGACCAACTAACTATTTTGTCTGAAAATGAAGAGCTGTCTAGCTGTAAATCAAGTATGGTACCTGGACAGTGGTTGCTCCAAGTATATGACTATGAACAAGGGAAGTCTACTCAACTACATGCCAAAGCTTGGACCAAAGGTAATCTTTGGAGACTCAAAGTGTGGGCAATCTGAAGGCTATGGACAAATAAGGATTGGAGCAGTCACATTCAACAAGGTAACCTATGTAAGAGGACTCAAGCATAACCTCATCTCCATAAGTCAATTATGTGATGAAGGTTATCAGGTACACTTCAACTCAACTGCCTGTATTATTTCTAATAAAGAAAAACAAACTGTTTTAATGGGGAATAGACAAGGAAACATATACACAGTTGATTTTCTATCTTCCAATTCAGATATCTGCCTACTTAATATTATAAGTAATCAGAATGATTTACGGCATACAAGACTAGGGCATGTTAATATGAAAAACATTACTAGGCAATCTAAAGACAACCTTGTGAGAGGTTTACCTTCTGGCCCCTACAAGAAGGAACGCCTCTAACGGGCTGGTCAACTAGGCAAGTAAACTAAATCTAGTTTTAAATCAGTAAATAAAAGTGATTCACCTAGGATCTTGTACTTGCTGCACATGGATCTTTTTGGACCCTTAGTTATATAAAGACTGGGAGCGAAATCTTACACTCTAGTCATTGTTGATGACTTCTCAAGGTTCACTTGGGTGTTCTTTCTGAGATCTAAGTCAGATACCTTTAAGGTTCTTATAGATTTTCTCAGGACCATACAGCTTGAGTACTTTACTCATGTTGCATTAATTAGAAGTTATCATGGTACAGAGTTTGAGTCTCTTCTTATGCATGAGTTCTGTGAGAAGACAGGTATCAGGCACTATTACTCAGATCCTAGAACTCCCAAATAGAATGGGGTAGTTGAAAGGAAAAATAGGGCACTGATTGAAGCTGCAGGAACATTACTTGCAGATGCTTACATGCCCCTATCCTTTTGGGCAGAGGCTATAAGCACAACAAACTATGTACTGAACAGAAGCCTGATACATAAGCTAAAGAATAGGACTCACTGTGAATTACTTAAATGGAAGAAATCTAAAATCACATATTTTAAAGTATTTGGCTGTATTTGTTATATCCATAATAATGACAAGAGATATATTAGAAAGTTTGAAGCTAAGACTGAAGAGGGAATTTTTCTAGGATATTCCCATTTAAGCAAAGCTTATAGGGTATTTAATAAATCATCCCTAAAAATTAAAGAGTCTGTTCATGTGACATTTGATGAAACTAACATGTCTTGCAAGGAGAAAGAAATTTCTACCAATAACCCTCTACAGGTACCTCACTTGTGTGAAAACTTGGTTGGTCTAAGCCTCTCCAAAGAGGATCCAACACATCCCTCTCCACAAGATGAAGAACAAAGTGAAGAAGAAAGCACAGAAGTAACTAAACTTCAACCAACAACAAACATAATTCCACAGGAGGAATTAAATCCAACTGCTATTGCTGAACTAACTCCACCTATTGACCTTGTCACACTAAGGGATCACCCCAGATCCCAAGTGATTGGAGACATAACAGCAGGTGTACAGACAAGGCATCAACTCAATCAAGACTTGATGCATGCCTGTTTCCTCTCTAAAGTTGAACCTCAAACCATAAAAGATGTTGAGCAAGATCCCAACTAGATCATGGCTATGCAAGAGGAGCTCAACCAGTTTGAGAGATGCAGAGTTTGGGATTTGGTTCCAAGACCCCAATACTACCCAGTCATTGGAACAAAATGGGTATACAGAAAAAGGCTGGATTCCCAATGTGTGATTGTGATAAACAAGGCTAGGCTTGTTGCTCAAGGTTATAGGCAAGAAGAGGGAATAGACTATGACCAAACATTTGCACCAGTTGCAAGATTAGAGGCAATAAGAATATTTCTTTCCTATGCTGCCTACAAGAAGTTTAAAGTCTATCAGATGGATGTGAAGAGTGCCTTTCTTAATGGAGTACTAAAGGAAGAATTCTATGTTGAACAACCTTCAGGAGTAGTAAAGAGAGTTGTACGTACCCCTCGAGTGAGGCAGACGTCCAAATCTCCCGAATTGGAATGAAATTCAATAGTGGGGTTCACTGCGTAAAGCGAGCTTTAGGCCTCTGATTTAGACGAGAGTCGGTCGGACCTTCCTAAACTCAGTTGGGCACGACTTTGAGAGAAGCGTGTTCAAGCTTTAGGGACCTCCATGGTTTAGGACCTTTACCCTATTAAGCTTAGGTTTTTAATCAACTTTAGCTGAGGTGATTCTCGATCAAGTTCATTTCTATTTCATCATTCTAATCTTTCGCTGTAATCGCTTCTTTATGCTCTCTACCTAGATGCATTTAGTTCTCCTTTAGCGTAATATTTCCTTTCTTTAGTGCATTTAATTTTCTCTCTAACCCGAAAGATTTTCTGTCGATAAAATAATAGTCTTCGTATGAGTAAATGTACTCAACAGTTCCTGGATTTCAATACGATACTTGTGTCTCCTAGCTACAGTTCTATAGGTATACTTGCCTAATTGGATTGCAAGTTAGGCACTCTTTTCTTAAGCGGAAAGCGATCACCAAGTTTTTGGCGCCGTTGCCGGGGATCAACATTCGTTGATATATCGAAAACACGAACCTATTACTTTTATCATTTCTCTTTCTCATCCTCGTTCTAAAAAATTTAAAAATCTAAAATTTTATATTATTGCTCTTAATAGGAACCCACTTCACAATTTTTCTACGCCTCCTTATTCTCTCAAAAAGGGCAAAGGGCTTTAAGTGCCTCTATCTTGTCTAGTACGTTGCGAACCCTTCATTAGGTAGCCCTTGGGAAGTTCGGGAGTTAAATTATCTTAAAAAAATCTATTTCAAAAAATATATTATATTTTTAGTTTCTCTTTTCTTTTTCTAGTTTTTTTATTTCTCTTTTTTCTCCTCTCTTCTTTTAGTGCATGACCCACGGGAGTTCGTCGGTTATTTTGGACTTAGACCACGATATTGAGCATACTTTTTAGAGAAGATCGCGATTTCAAGACCCTTCTCTCCAAGTACCGGTTGAGGACTCTGAGTCATTCTCTACTTTAAGAATGGAAGAACCCAACGTAGAGGAAGTCGTGCATAGGCCTATGTCCTATTATGCACGACCGAATCTAGAGGGAACAGAATCCAGTATAGTGCGCCCTACTATAGCAAATAATAACTTCGAACTAAAGCCTAGCATAATTCAAATGGTGCAGCAGTATGTGTAGTATGATGGACTTCAATATGAAGATCCGAACGCACATAGAGCAAGCTTTCTTGAAATTTGTGAGACCTTAAAGATAAATGGTGTTACAAATGATGCTATTTGGCTAAGATTATTTCCTTTTTCTCTTAGAACTAAGGCTAAGCAGTGGCTGAACACTCCACCTAAAAACAAAATCACAACTTGGGATCAATTAACTGAGAAATTTTTTGCGAAGTATTTTCCGCCAGCTAAAAATTTAAAACTTAGGAACGATATTTCTGCATTTGGACAAATAGACTCTGAAACCTTATATGAAACTTGGAAAATATTTAAAAATTAATAAGATGATGCCCACATCATGCACTCCCTGTATGGTTACAAGTGCAGACGTTTTATAACGGGCTAAATAAAAATACAAAGCAAATGATAGACGCAACTTCTGGCGGTACTTTATACCATAAGACCCTTGAAGTAGCTCTTGATCTTCTCGAGGACATGGCCATGAACACTTATCAATAGAATTTGCCTAGGTCCCGCCCAAACAAACCTGTAGGTATCTTTGAAGTGGACAACGTCTCCTAGCAAGCTCTGCAAGTAGAAATATTAAGCAAAAAGATTACGGAGATGACTGCTGCCTCCGCCCCTCAGGTATGAGAATCTGTAACTCCTGCTCCCGAACAATTAGATTTTGTTATCAACATGCCTAGAAATGCATTTAATAATTTTACTGATGCGAATTTTCCTACGCCCGATTTTGTTTTTCCAAATAGTTATAATCATGCTTTAAGAAATCACCCGAATCTTTCGTGGAATAATCCCTCGAACGCAATGCGCCCGCCACCACAAAAAACTTTTTCTGCACCACCACCCCCTCTTCAAAACTATCCAAAACCTCCAAGCTTGGAGGAGTTACTTTCTAAAAATATAACCACAAATGACGTTACTATAAGAACCTTAACTAGAAGCATTAAAAGTCTTGAAAATCAAGTAGGACAGCTCGCAAAAATAATTTCTGAGTGACACGCAGGGTCTCTTCCTTCCAATACCGAGCCCAACCCGAGAGAGCAAGTGAAAGCTATAACTCTTCAGAGTGTGAAGCAAGTTTCCGGTATCGTTAGTGAAGAACCCGACGCAAGCTCCGCCCCTATTTTTAAAAATCAAAGCTCCGCCCCTGTTTTTAAAAATTCCACCCTCTACTGAAGAAGTTATCACCCCCGTTTTAGAAAAAGATCTCACTCCACCACCCATTTTCAAAAAAAATCCAACTCCGCCATACCCTTCCGAACTTAATAAACAACGTCAGGATGATAAATACTCCCGCTTCATAGAAATGTTCAAGCAAATCCGCATTAATCTGCCCTTCCACGAAGCGATCTCCCAGATGCTGAAGTACGCTAAGTACCTTAAGGACCTTCTGACTAACAAAAAGAAGCTAGAGAACCTTTCGCATGTCACGTTAAATTTCGAGTGCTCTTCTATTTTGACAAATGGTTTACCAAAGAAAATCAGTGACCCAGGTAGTTTTTCTATACCGTGTGTCTTTGGTGATCTTTTTGCCAAGAACGCATTGGCCGACTTAGGAGCGAGTATAAATCTGATTCCCCTCTCGTTGTTTAAGAAGTTATGAATTAGTAGCCTTAACCCCACACGCATGAGTATCCAGCTCACCAACAGATCCGTCAAATACTCGTTAGGAATCATGGAGGATGTCTTATGAAAGTTAGGGTTAGACCAGATATACCTTATTCACCCCCCCCCCCTCTAGAGTATATTAGATCTAACCCTCTCTTTCAATTGGTATCAGAGGGGAGTTCTTTTGGTTGTACAAGTTAACCCTTGAACCAAAGATCCTACGTTAGATCTCTTTATATTTCTATTAAATTCACATACACAGCATGACCCAAGACAAAGATTATGCAAGAACCAGACCTCTAGTGTGCAACTTGAATTAGTTTTCCATCTAGAAGGCAGGAATAAAGTTATATATGAACTCCATTGATGAAGATATCTACAATTCCATTTTGACAGGTCCCCCTGTAGCACTTACAACAACAGCATCATCCAGCACTAATGAAGTTCCACCACCTGAGTAGACTAAGGCTCAGAAGAAGGCCAAAATTGCTGATGCCAAGGCAATGAACATATTGGCCCAAACAATGTCAGATGATATTTTCCAGAAGGTGGCTAAATGCACATCAACCATGGACATTTGGGATTCCCTGAATCAAATGGTGGCTGGATCTGCTGATGAAAGAAAAGACAGAAGATCAAATCTCATATCCCAATATGAAAACTTCAAGAAGGAGGAAGCTGAAACAGTGGCTGATATGTACAACAGGTTAAGCTCAATCATCAATGAGCTCCAAACCTTGGACAAGGACATCACCCTCACTGAGGTGAATGACAAGATTCTTATGTACTTCCCAAGCTCATGGGATTCAAGGATCTGGCCCATTAAGGAGGCCAGAAGCCTAAATGAGATCTCCAATAAATCTCTTTTAGGAAAGTTAAAGTCCTATAAACAGCTGATCAAGTCCAGGGAAGCAGCTGAGCAATTAATACCTCCACCAGTAAGGAAGGAGCACAGCCTTGCATTCAAGGCTACTGAGGAGACTAAGGATCCATCTATAAATGAAGATCTGATGAGCCTGTTAGCCAAAAGATTCTACAAGATGGCTAGGAAGGTCTTAAGGAGGAAGTCATCCAGAAAGGATGATAAGCCCAGGTATGATAAGACACCTACTAAAGAGGTAGTATGTTTTGGCTGTAGGAAACCTGGAAATTTTCTCTCAGAATGTCCAGAGAACCATAAGAAGGAGAAGAGAAGAGAGAAGGACTCCAGGAGCAAGCATTACAACAAGCCCTCCTCCAACAAGCATAAAAAGAAGGACAGAGGGTTTAAGGCTGAAAGTTGGAGTGAAACTGAAGATGAATCTTCATCTTCAAGTTCTAGTGAAGAAGAAGAGAAGGAAAAGGCAAAGGAAGTTTGCCTTATGGCAATTGATGCCAGCAGTAGCGGATCAGATACAGATGAATCTAACAATGAAGAAGGCCTATCAGCTGAAGATCAGGTATTAGCCACATATGACTTTGAATCTGATGAATTCAAATTTGAATTTAAAAATTTATGCTTAGATTTGATAAGCTCTGAGAAGGAAATCAAACTTCTCAGAGAAAAATTAAATGTTCTAGATAAACTTACTTCAGAAAATGAAAACCTAACTATTGAATTAAAATCTACAAATGAACAAATTGCTTTTCTAAATTCTAAACTTAGCAAAGCCAAAATGCTAGAAGAATCATTAAAATGCAGGAGCTTAAAATTGTTAGATATAACCAGTACATTAAATACTAGAACTAATAACTGTAGATTAGGGTTAGGAGCTTCATCCAGTGAACCAATTCTAATTCAGAAGAATCACCTGTCAAAACCAGTAAATTTTATATCTGATAAAGGCAAGAAAAACACTGATCAAGTCAATAAGGTTAATGAAGTCCTTAAACAAATTGAAACTAAGAACAAACTTAAAAAACAGAGGAATAAGAAAAGTAACAATGTTCAGCAGTTATCGTCGAACTCAGATCGATGATACTTGAACAGATCGTCGACCTCAGAATGACGATCTCTGAACGCAAACTTCAGTAATAATCAATCTTTGATCTACGATCGACAATATCAATATGGTTCGTCGACCATAGATCGACAATTTTGGTGCCCCAAGAATGAATACCTTCATTCTTCGAGCACAGATCGACGATCTCATCTAACATCGTCGAGCTCAGGTCGACGATCCAACTAGAGATCGTCGATGCCAGATCTTAACAATAAAAACCTAAATTCTAGAAGTAACATTAATCCTTTTAGTCAATGGATAATACCACCAAGAAGATATCATCCTAAAGGTTACAAAGATCAACCTGAATGCTCTTATATTTCCAGTTATAGTTATGTAAATCAACCAGGACCCAAGGTTACCTGGTTCAAGACCAACTAACTATTTTGTCTGAAAATGAAGAGCTGTCTAGCTGTAAATCAAGTATGGTACCTGGACAGTGGTTGCTCCAAGTATATAACTGGGAACAAGAGAAGTCTACTCAACTACACGCCCAAGATTGGACCAAAGGTAATCTTTAGAGACTCAAAGTGTGGGAAATTTGAAGGCTATGGACAAATAAAGATTGGAGCAGTCACATTCAACAAGGTAACCTATATAAGAGGACTCAAGCATAACCTCATCTCCATAAGTCAATTATGTGATGAAGGTTATCAGGTACACTTCAACTCAACTGCCTGTATTATTTCTAATAAAGAAAAACAAACTGTTTTAATGGGGAATAGACAAGGAAACATATATACAGTTGATTTTCTATCTTCCAATTCAGATATCTGCCTACTTAATATTATAAGTAATCAGAATGATTTATGGCATACAAGACTAGGGCATGTTAATATGAAAAACATTGCTAGGCTATCTAAAGACAACCTTGTGAGAGGTTTACCTTCTGGCCCGTACAAGAAGGAACGCCTCTACAGGGCTTGTCAACTAGGCAAGTAAAATAAATCTAGTTTTAAATTAGTAAATAAAAGTGATTCACCTAGGATCTTGTACTTGCTGCACATGGATCTTTTTGGACCCATAGCTGTATAAAGACTGGGAGCGAAATCTTACACTCTAGTCATTATTGATGACTTCTCAAGGTTCACTTGGGTGTTCTTTCTGAGATCTAAGTCAGATACCTTTAAGGTTCTTACAGATTTTCTCAGGACCATACAGCTTGAGTACTTTACTCATGTTGCATTAATTAGAAGTTATCATGGTACAGAGTTTGAGTCTCTTCTTATGCATGAGTTCTGTGAGAAGGCAGGTATCAGGCACTATTACTGAGATCCTAGAACTCCCAAATAGAATGGGGTAGTTGAAAGGAAAAATAGGGCACTGATTGCAGTTGCAGGAACATTACTTGCAGATGCTTACATGCCCCTATCCTTTTGGGCAGAGGCTATAAGCACAACAAACTATGTACTGAACGGAAGCCTGATACATAAGCTAAAGAATAGGACTCACTGTGAATTACTTAAAGGGACGAAACCTAAAATCACATATTTTAAAGTATTTGGCTGTATTTGTTATATACATAATAATGACAAGAGATATATTAGAAAGTTTGAAGCTAAGACTGAAGAGGGAATTTTTCTAGGATATTCCCATTTAAGCAAAGCTTATAGGGTATTTAATAAATCATCCCTGAAAATTAAAGAGTCTGTTCATGTGACATTTGATGAAACTAACATGTCTTGCAAGGAGAAAGAAATTTCTACCAATAACCCTCTGCAGGTACCTCACTTGTGTGAAAACTTGGTTGGTCTAAGCCTCTCCAAAGAGGATCCAACACATCCCTCTCCACAAGATGAAGAACAAAGTGAAGAAGAAAGCACAGAAGTAACTAAACTTCAACCAACAACAAACATAATTCCACAGGAGGAATTAAATCCAACTGCTATTGCTGAACTAACTCCACCTATTGACCTTGTCACACTAAGGGATCACCCCAGATCCCAAGTGATTGGAGACATAACAGCAGGTGTACAGACAAGGCATCAACTCAATCAAGACTTGATGCATGCCTGTTTGCTCTCTAAAGTTGAACCTCAAACCATAAAAGATGTTGAGCAAGATCCCAACTAGATCATGGCTATGCAAGAGGAGCTCAACCAGTTTGAGAGATCCATAGTTTGGGATTTGGTTCCAAGACCCCAATACTACCCAGTCATTGGAAAAAAATGGGTATACAGAAAAAGGCTGGATTCCCAATGTGTGATTGTGATAAACAAGGATAGGCTTGTTGCTCAAGGTTATAGGCAAGAAGAGGGAATAGACTATGACCAAACATTTGCACCAGTTGCAAGATTAGAGGCGATAAGAATATTTCTTTCCTATGCTGCCTACAAGAAGTTTAAAGTCTATCAGATGGATGTGAAGAGTGCCTTTCTTAATGGAGTACTAAAGGAATAATTCTATGTTGAACAACCTTCAGTTTTCATCTCGCCAACCCATCCTTATCATGTTTTTAAGTTGCATAAAGCCCTCTATGGTCTAAAGTAAGCTCCAAGAGCATGGTATGAGACTTTAGCTAGCTTTTTAATAGAGCATAAGTTCATTAGAGGCATTGTAGATAAAACATTGTTCACTAGACATTATAAGGATCAAACCTTGTTAGTTCAAATATATATTGATGACATTATATTTGGGTCTACTGATTCCAAGTTATGCAAGAGGTTCTCTGACCTCGTGCATTCCAAATTTGAGATGAGTAGCATGGGTGAGCTCTCCTACTTCCTTGGTCTCCAAGTGAAGCCGCTCCCTGATGGAATCTTCATTCCCCAGGCTAAATATGCTAAAGAGCTTATTAAAAAGTTTGGGATGGCTGATCCCTCAGTAAAGAAAACAGCTATGGCTACAAATGCTGTAATAGACTCTGATGCACATGGGAAACTTGTGGATCAGAAATTATATAGGGGCCTTGTTTGGTCCCTACTATACCTTACAGCTAGCAGGCCTGATATTATGTTTGCCATATGCCTTTGTGCTAGGTTCCAGGTGAACCCTAAAGAATCTCATCTTATTTTTCTAAAAAGGATTTTAAGATATATAAAGGGTTTTCCTAGTCTAGGTCTCTGGTATCCTACTGAGTCAGAGTTTGAGTTAACTGGATACTTAGACGTTGACTTTGCTAGATATAGAGTGGATAGAAAGAGTACCTCAGGAACTTGCTAGTTCCTTGGTATGAGATTAGTGTCCTGGTTTTGTAAGAAGCAATAATCTGTGTCCACATCAACTGCTGAAGCAGAATATATTGCAGCTGGCAGTTGCTGTTCCCAGATGCTGTGGATTTAAAACCAACTCCTGGACTACGGGTTCAACTTAAATAATTCAACTCTACAATGTGATAACACAAGTGCTATTGCCATAGCACAAAATCCAGTCCATCACAGTAGGACTAAACGTATAGACATTAGGCATCATTTTATTAGAGAGTGTGTAGACAAAAACAAAATTAAACTTGTCTATATCTACACTGATTTGCAAAAAGCTGATATATTCACCAAACCCTTGGATGAAATAAATCACTTATTCTTTGTAAATCAGCTTGGAATGATCAATGGAGAAGACTTAGTTTAGTTTCTATATGCACTCAAAGAACTCTTCAGATTTGGTCGATCTGTGAACGACGAACTCCTTGTTAGTAAAGTTAGTTTTGTCGACCTGAGATCGACGAATCTACATCAGTAAACTTTCGTCGAACCGAGTTCGGCGAAATGTCTTCAACCCTTCAGACAGAAATCGACAAAGTGTTTAACTACAAATTATTTCATCGACCTCAGATCAAAGAACAATTTCTTTTAGTGGAACAGAGATTGTCGTTTCATATTCCGAAAAACCTTATATTAAGGTTTTCTTCGACCTCCGTCCCACGCTTTTAGTTCTCTTGCACTTGATCTTCGTTTTCCTTTGCAGGTACTCTCATGGCGATTCAATCAGGAACTCTTGCAGCAATGAAGTTTGATACTTGATTCGATTTGGACTTCGAATCTTTCCAGTACTTCGATCTAATCTTCCTGCATATTCTACAATTGCTCGAAGACCAACAGCTGAAGACACTGCTTTCTACTCGCATCAAAATATCAGGAACCGAGATCAGGGAGTGGGTTTATACAATGACTACAGAGGAGAATACAATGACCGGAACAATCGCGGGTAACGCTGTCTCACTTACCCCCGATATTTTAACTGAAATTTTTGGATTGAGTAATGGTAATGAAGAACTGGTGATAAATTCGGAGGAGTTCGATATGATGCTTAACATGATGGGGTATTCGGGACAAACCCCCAATAAGTTGCTCAAGAAACATCTGTCTGCCGAGTACAAATTTCTCGCAGATATTGTTGGGAAGGTGTTGCTAGGGAAGCACACTGCACATGACTACATAACCAGACATCAGTTTCTTGTCATGTGCGCTATAGTCAATAAAAAGACTGTGAGCTGGGCACAAATATTGTTTGATCTGATTAAAAAGAAAAATAACAAAAAGTAGGTTTGTTTTGGAAAGGTCCTAGGGATCTTCCTTAAGGAAAATGCTGCTGAATCACTCGTCTCCCCGACCATATTCATTAATGCTAGCAAGAGACTCACTTGTGCCTTGTTTAGCAAGTGGGAGAGGACCATCACTAAGCTAGCCAAGGCTCCCTCCTCTTCCACTAGAACTTCAGAAAGTACAAGGGCTGTACTAGCCTCTCCCCACCCCACTGAAGGGACCCTCTCCACCACTCCACCACCTCCAGCCCCTCAAGTTCCATCCCAACTAGCAATTCAACCAACCCCACCTTCCACTACAATTATAGTTCATACCCCTACACCACCAGCATCTTCTATTCCATCCTTTCCTACACACATACCAATCCAATCCTCCCTCCCCCAGCCTGATATATCTGTACCTACAGTAGCCCAATCTCCTCTTCCATCTCAGCTTACTGATATCCCCCACACAAACCTCTCATCACTCCCATCCTTCAACCTATTATCATCTCCATTGAACACTCCCTCTCCTCCAAATGACTCTCCCCTAGATACTCAAATCCCCCTCCACCTCTACCTTTAACCCCCCCAGCACATACCATATCCACTCAACAAACGACTGCCATAACATCTACCTCCCCACACATGGATTCCTCTCTTATTACCCCACTCATTACCCTCCTCACACCCCTCCTCAAATCCCTCATAGCGAAAGCTATCTCTCCACTTGTTGCCTCCATCTCCTCTCTAGCTGCCCAAATCCCTGCCCTAACTACTGTTCCCTCTTTAGTTGGGGGACTGGCTTCAGTGCCTACTGAAACCAGGAAGGGGGAGATACTTCATGAAGAAGTAGCTGCAGTTGAAGCACCAGCAGAAGAATCAGTTGAACAATATATGGACACAACAACAGCAGAAGCTGCAGTTGTTGATAATGATTTATTTGATAGTGATTCTTTTGATTCATTACAGTTTATAAATTCAGATATGGATTTAGATAATCAGGTCTCTGAAACTTTTGGTGATTTCATTAAAAAACCCACGGTTGACCTCATAAAACTGTTAAGACTTTTTTATACAGTTCATTTGAGCTTTCCTCCAGAGGACCACACTAAGCCATCATTAGCTATAATTCCATATACCTCACCAATAAGCCCTAAAGTTGTCAAACAAATCATGGCCAGTTTTCTAACCCTTGCCGTTCCATCTTCTCCAACAATTGTTTCACCCATTGTATCATCTCCACAAGCTCCAGTTATTTTAATGGATGACTCTCCCATGCTTGATCTAGATGCCTTGATCAGGGCTGACATTGAGGAAGAGAATAAATCAGCTGCTGTAAGCACTGATGTACATGCTTCTCCAGTTTCCCCTCCATCTTCTTCAAAGATAGAAAAGACATCATTCTCTGATGACATAATAAGAGAGATTGATGCTATGTATGACAATCCTCAGCCTTTTGATGATGATGATGATGATGGTTATGATGAGGACCCAAAGAGGAAGAAAATCTCACGAAAAAGGAAAGCTCCTTCAACATCTTCCCCAAAACCCAATCCAGCAAATGACACTCCCTATTATATTCTGCAAAACATAACTCTATACAAAGGGATGCCAGCTTGGATGTGGCTATCTAAAAATGAGCAAAAGGCAAGGAAGAAGAACAAAAGATATTCTCCTCCCCAACAGAAATTCAAGAGAGGTCCTCCTCCTCCTCCTCCTGCCACTGGTGCTTCAGGGACTACTTCTCAAAGGTCAGATGCACCCTCCAGTCCTACATCCTTCACCAGAACTTATCAAAGGCAGGAAAGGCCATCTAGACACCATTCCCAATGAAGCAGCCAGCAAAGTAATATAAGTTCTACAGAGCAAATAAAAGAGGTAGTCTATCAGAAACAAGAATTTTCTTCTCCCAAACAGCAAGCTCAACAAAGAAGGCATACAAAATCTCAAAAACCTAAAAGAAAATATAGTGATATTGCACCTCCAAAGTATCTATATATACAGAGTGATGAAAGACAAACAACAACAAATTTCCCAGAACAGTCCACTCAATTCAGGCCTTTTACCCAGCTACCCCCTCAAGATGATCAACCATATGTCAGTCAGGATATTGATCCCACCTTCAGGATGGCTAGGCTCCAAGAGTTAATTGGTATGTCACAAATTAAGAAGGCTAGAGAAGAAGGAGAAGATCCAACTAAGTTTACTACTATGTCTTCATACAGAGAGAAAGAGTTGGATAGACTTCAAGTAAGCAAGAAAGTGTTTAATTCTACAAAATATATGGCAATACACCCAGAGTCTATAGTACCCAGAACCTCCACCCTAATAGTGATTGGAGCAGCAGATATGTATATGTCAAAGAAAGAATCTGCTAATCCTGACAGGGAAATCATCTTTACTCAGCCTGGGGATAAGAGCAAAGAAGCAAAACCAAAGGAGAAGAAACAGAAGAACTAGAACCTGAACATCTATATGTTTGTGGTATATTTTTGATAAACTATGTTTTATGTTGCAAAGCTAACCATGTAAATATATCTGCTGCATACTTATTGTTTAATTCTCTGCCAGATATATATTGTGTTCTTGCTTTGTACATTTCTTTTTATTGAGTCTATAATTAGTGACCTCACCCAAATAGGGGGAGATTATTGGACCCTAGTTGGATTTGGGCTAGGTTCACTTTGTTAGGATATCATCCAACATGTATATCCAGGGTCATGGTTGTGTCCTAGAGTCTAGGTATAGTCCTTAGAGTCAACAATGCCACGGACTAGCCTCCAACACTACAAGAGACTCAAGACTTAGAGAAAAGTCAAGACTTAGAAAAAGGGGTCTATGATCGTCAATCTCAGGTCGACGAAAGTTATGCTCAGCTCGATAAACTCAGAAACAATTCTTTGAGCTGAGCTCGATGAACTATGGTCTCAGATCGACGAACTCTAGACAAAGTGACAACTCTTCTAAGCCAAACTTCGGTTGACAAACTTAGAACATCAGCTAGACAAACTCTGTTCTATGATCCCAGATCGACTAATCAGATGATTCAACACTCAACACCAGTGATGATTCAACACTCAACGCCAGAGAACATCACACTTAACGCCAGAATGTTGATTCAACACTCAACTCCAGAGAACATAACACTCAACGCCAAAATGATGTTTCAACACTCAGCACCATAAAATCATCTAAGTCCAGAATTAAAACTCAGGTCGACGATCTTGGACCTCAACTAGATGATCTTAGTTCTTAGTTCTCAGGTCGACGATCTTGGACATCAGATTGATGATCTTGGTGCACAGAATAGGAAAGTTGTCAAGCAGCAGTCTGCCATTCTGAGGTCGACGAATTTGGAGCTCAGCTCGATGAACTTGGAGCTCAGCTCGACAAACTATGGACTCAGGTCGACGAATCCAGGCTCGGTTGTTTCCCTTTTTTGTTCCTATTATATTACAATGATTCCTGAGTAATTAAAGCTCTAATATTCTCTGAATATTACCGTTAGACAAGAGCATTAATTATGGTCTTCATCAAGATTATTGCCTGCCATTTTCCAAAGGGACAGTTGGGGAAATCAATCAATGCAAAATATTCTTTGTCCGTCAGCATTGAATGCAAAAAGAATTTCAAAATTCAAATGGACGTTTATATCAAAAAAAAAATAAGATAGATTCTTCGGCTCCCTGAAACATAGTAAACGATACACTAAAGATACAAACACAAAGAAGACTAGTCAGGAAGAGTAGAACATCATTGTCTCACAAAAAGCATTCTCTCTGCTCCTGCTCTCTCGACAACAAAGTGATAGAAAGAAAGAACTGGTAGACCAGAAGGAAAACATCAATCTGAAGAAGAAGAACAACCATTAAAAATCAAGAGTCTTTTTCTTCTGTCATCATCTCAAGAATCTTCAAAGGATAACAACTATTGCATCATTCAAAGAAGTTCCTGGAGATCTTCTGGTCAAAGGGAAAGCCTGAAGGCCTATCACCCTAAAGAAAAGCTCCAACCTCCTGAACAAATTCATTATCTCAGGGGGAGCTTTTGTCACCATCAAATCCACAAGAGTCTTCTTAGTTGTATATTGAGAAAGAGAAGACATAATCAATCTCTCATCCCCCCACTGTATAAAGGGTTCTCCACTCCCTTCAAAAGTGACTCCTGGTTGCAAGTCTCCTAACCAAAAAACTTGAGGTTTAGTATTTGAGCACCTTACCAAAAGATCATTGGTGGCAGTCACCTGAACAAAAACCTAAGTGGATTCCTACCAGGGTGGTAGAAGATTGGATGTACCCAGGTTGGGGAACAACTATAAAGTTCGTGTGTTTTTTGGTTGCCCTTTTTCTTTTGTTCTTGTTGTGGCTGTGTTAGTTTGGATACTGTTATTTTTATTAGTCTAATCTGATGTGCTGTGATATATCACCCATATTTTAGAATAAGGTATCTTGTTCAACAAAAAGTTTTAATCACCAGATATACTCTATTCACCCCCTCCCCCCTCTAGAGTATATTAGATCTAACCCTCACTTTCAATTGGTATCAGGGAGACGAAGAATCAATCTTGTTATCTTTTTGATATAAACGTCCATTTGAATTTTGAAATTCTTTCTACATTCAATGCTGACGGCCAGAGAATATTTTGCATTGATTGATTTCTCCAACTGTCCCTTTGGAAAACGGCAGGCAATAATCCTGATGAAGACCATAATTAATGCTCTTGTCTAACGGTAATATTCAGAGAATATTAGAGCATTAATTACTTAGGAATCATTGCAATATAATAAGAACAGAAAAGGGAAACAGCCAAGTCTGGATTCGTCGACCTGAGTCCATAGTTTGTCGAGCTAAGCTCACAGTTCATCGAGCTGAGCTCCAAGTTTGTCGACCTCAGAATGGTTGAGTGCTGCTTGACAACTTTCCTATTTTGTGCACAAAGATCATCAATCTAATGTCCAAGATCGTCGACCTAAGACCTGCGAACTGAGATCGTCTCGCTGAGGTCTAATATAATCGACCTGATTTTTGATTCTAGACTTAGACAGTTTCTGGTGTTGAGTGTTGAAACATTATTTTGGCGTTGAGTGTGATGTTCTCTGGCGTTGAGTGTTGAATCAACATTCTGGCATTGAGTGTGATGTTCTCTAGCATTGAGTGTTGAATAATCACTGGTGTTGAGTGTTGAATCATCTGATTAGTTGATCTGGGATCAGAGAACAGAGTTCGACTAGTTGATGTTCTAAGTTTGTCGACCGAAGTTTGACTTAGAAGTGTTGTCACTTTGTCAAGAGTTCGTCGATCTGAGACCATAGTTCGTCGAGCTCAGCTCAGAGAATTGTTTCTGAGTTTTTCGAGCTGAGCACGACTTTCGTCGACACGAGATCGACGATTATAGAGCCCTTTTTCTAAGTCTTGAATTTTCTTTAAGTATTGAGTCTCTGGAAGTGTTGGAGACTGGTCCCTGGCATTGTTGACTCTAAGGACTACACCTAGACTCTAGGACACAAACATGACCCTGGCTATACATGTTGGGTCATATCCTGACTCAGTAAACCTAGCCCAAATCAAACTAGGGATCAAACATCTTAGTTAAAGTCGACAAGTTCATCTTCCCGGTGGACTTCGTCATATTGGACATCGAAGAAGACGTCGAGGTTCCCCTGATCCTTTTCTGACCTTTTCTTGCCACCTCCCGAGCTATCATTGACGTAAGCAATGGTAAGCTCTTCCTTCAAGTAGGCGACAATGAAGTGACTTTCTCTATCACCCCCTCGATGAAGAACACCGTAGCAAATGACGACTTATGTTTTTTCGTAGATGCCCTAAGTGAAGAATCCTCCTATTGCCTCTCTAAATATGAAAAAGAATTTTATGATTTTTGTTCCTCCTCTATTCTTCCAACTGAATCGATGCACCTAAGTGAATAATCCTCCTATCGCCTCTCTGAATTTGAAAAAGAATTTTCTAATTTTTGTTCCTCCTCTACTTTTCCAACTGAATAGCTGCAAGAAGATGCCATGGCTGCTAGCCCCACCTCTTTTAATTTTCCATATACAAAAGTCTACGAAGACATAGTATTTGAAAAAGAAAGGATTTCAAAAACCTCATATAAAGAACCCCCTACCCTAGAATTAAAAGAACTTCTTGAACATCTTAGGTATGCCTTCTTAGAAAAAGATTCCAAGTTACCAGTAATAGTTTCGGCCTATCTCACGGATGCGCAAATTGATAAACTTCTTTTAGTTTTACGTAAACAACACCGAGCTATTTCCTAACAAATTTTTGATATCAAGGGAATAAGCCTATCTTTCTGCACTCACAAAATCTTAATGGAAGATAATTCGCATAACTCCATACAACCTCAGTGCCGTATAAACCCAAACATGAAAGAAGTAGTTAAGGGAAAGGTTATGAAACTCTTAGATGCATGAATTATCTATCCAATATCTGATAGTAAGTGGGTTAGCCCAGTACATGTAGTGCCGAAGAAGGGAGGGATAATGGTAGTTAGTAATGAGAATAATGAATTAATCTCGACACGGACGGTGACCGGGTGGCGAATGTGTATAGATTATCGTAAGTTAAATGACGCCACCCGCAAGGATCACTTTCCCTTGTCGTTCATCGATCATATTTTAGAACGATTATCCGACCAAAACTTTTATTGTTTTCTCGATGGCCTCTTGGTGTATTTTCAAATCCCCATCTCCCCTGAGGACTAGGAGAAAACTACGTTCACTTGTCCCTTCGGAACCTTCGCCTACCAAAAAAATGTCGTTAGGATTGTGCAATGCGCCAGCTACATTCCAGCGATGTATGCTCGTTATCTTTGATAAGTACGTAGAAAGCATTATGGAGGTATTCATGTATGATTTCTCTGTATTCGGTGACGCTTTTGATAGTTTTTCAGAACACCTCGAAAAAGTCTTAGAACGATGCGAAGAAACTAACCTTACCCTAAATTGTGAAAAATGTCATTTTATGGTGAGGGAAGGGTTAGTTTTGGTCATAAAATTTCTGCGAGAGGAATTGAGGTAGATCTTGCTAAGATAGAAGTTATAGAGAAGCTGCCACCACCTACGAACATAAAAGCTATAAGAAGTTTTCTAGGTCATGCTGGTTTCTACCGCCGCTACATAAAGGGCTTCTCCAAGATCACCAAGCCACTTACACATCTCTTAGAAAAAGATGCCCCATTTATTTTTGATGACCTTTGCTTAGTTGCTTTTAATTTAATAAAAGAAAAATTAATTAACGCACCGATTATGATAGCTCCGGTGTGGGACCTTCCATTTGAAATCATGTGCGATGCGAGTAGTTTCGCGGTGGGAGCCATATTAGGTCAACGCATATCTAAAAACTTCCACCCCATCTATTACGCAAGTAAAACACTTACATCTGCACAAGAAAATTACACCACGATCGAGAAGGAGCTCCTAGCTGTAGTATTCGCTTTTGATAAATTCCGCCCTTATATTACACTTTCAAAAATTATTGTTTTTACGGACGACTCGGCCCTCAAATATCTTCTTTCTAAATCAGATGCCAAGCCGCTCTTGATTCATTGGGTCTTACTCCTCCAGGAGTTTCACTTAGAGATCCGTGATAAGCGAGGAGCCGAGAATTTGGCCGCCGACCATCTCTCCCGATTGGACAATCCGTTTATTTAAAAATTAGATGAACAATCTTTTAACGATTTCTTCCCTGACGAGAAGCTGTATTCAATTAACACATTTACTTCTCCTTAGTTTGCACATATAGAAACTACTTAGTATCCCATTTGCTCGCAAGAGTTATCCTCTCAGCAAAAGCTGAAATTCTTTTTTGAGTTAAAGAACTATTTTTGGGAGGACACGCATTTTTTCAACGTCTGTGCGGAGCAAGTGATAAAGAGATGTGTTTCTTATGAAGATGGTTTAGATATTTTAAAGCATTTGCATGAAGGACTGACAGGTGGGCATTACCAAGCTGCTCGTACTGCTCACAAAGTGCTAAGAGCAGGTTTTTACTGGCCTAGCCTGTTTAAAGATACGCAATCCTTTGTGAGCAGGTGTGATAGTTGCCAACGGTCGGGCAATATTTCCAATAAAAATGAAATGTCACAAAATTATTTCCTTGAGTACGAAGTTTTTGACCTATGGGGAATTGATTTTGTTGGCCCCCTTCATTTTAGCTTCGGGAATAAGTATATTTTAGTCGCTGTCGATTATGTTTCACGTTGGGCTGAGGCCCAAGTTCTTCCTACGAACGATGCCCGAGTGGTAGTTACGTTTTAAAAAAAATTAATTTCTTGATTTGGTATGCCGCGCGCCATCGTTAGTGACAGGGGTTCCCATTTCTATAACGCACAGTTTTCTAAAATCCTTACAAAATACGGCGTTACGCATAAACTTTAAACTGCTTACCACCCCCAAACTAACTGACAAGTTGAAGTAGTGAACAGAGAAATTAAAAGAATTTTAGAAAAGACTGTTTCAACATCTAGAAAGGACTGGTCAGCCAAATTAGATGATGCTCTATGGGACTACTGAACAACGTACAAAACCGCCCTCGGATGTACGGCGTATCGATTGGTTTATGGAAAATTATGTCATTTACCCGTAGAATTAGAACTCCGCGGTTTTTGGGCCTTAAGGTTTTTAAATTTCGATCCCCACTCTGTCAGCAACCTTAAAAAATTTCAACTCAACGAACTCGACGAGTGACGCTCTTGCGTATACGAAAACAACAAATTTTATAAAAAGCGGACAAAATATTTTCATGACAAACACTTAACGCACCCAAAAACCTTTAAGCCGGGCGACCAAGTTCTTTTGTATAAATCTCGATTACGTCTATTTTCGGGAAAATTAAAGTAGCGATGGTCTGGGCCATTTTCTATTTTAGAAGTTTTTCCTTATGATGCTGTTTTAATTTCGCACCCTGATAAGGGTAATTTTAAAGTAAATGGTCAGGGTCTTAAACTATATTTCTCTAGTGATGATGATATCTGTCCAAACATTATTAAATTTCTGCTGTACAGACACTAACTTCGAACTTTTTTTTTAAACTTTAATTATTATTATTTTGGACAAAATATTTTTGGACATTATTATTTTGTTGCGTCGAGCTCAAATGACGTTTTAAGCAAATGGCGCTCTTTGGAGACAACCCAAGTTATCTTTTATGTTTTCTTTATTTTATAATTTTTTTCCCCGGACGGCTCCGATAAGCTGAAGCTTCTGCGATCGCCTGCTCCAACGTTGCTGAATCCATAACGAAGTCCAAAGAAGACATTTCATGCAGATCCAAAAGCTCAAGCATGGGGGAGCGACATCAATCAACATTTGCAGCGAATAAATATGGGGAAGTACCTTTTTTTCAATTTTATACTTTCAATTCTGTAATTTCATTTTTCTTGCTTCTCTAACCTCCTTTCTCAATTGAGGACAATATCCATTTTAAGCTTGTGGGAGGACTTCCTCCTTCATTTTGCTATGTGTGAATATTTTCCTTTTTGTAAATATTTTTCAAAAATAAAAAAAATGAATATCTTAAAAATAAAAAAAAATTGAAAATATTTCAAAATAAAAAAAATATATTCTTTTGTCATTACTTTAATAGTTTAGACGTTTTGGTATTCCAATAGTACCCCTTATTTTTGTTTTGTTTTTCTCAAAATCTCATATAAATAACTTAATTAATTATAATATTTCTAATCGCCCTTTTTAATTATGTTTCACAAGTAAAATGTTGGTTATGCCGTGTTTCTAATTTGTGGTAGCATATTAACGTAAAACTTTTGTTCTAAAACTTGCATTTTAATTATGGTTTTTGTTCTTTATTTTCTTTACTTTCTCAACAATTCATCATCCACAATTTTCCTTTTCGTTTTTGGATAATTTTTTTAAGGTCAACTTTTGAATAGCGTAGTAGATGTGAACAATCCAAGTCACATATTATTTCTATTTTCAAGATAATTTCATCAATCTTCTTTTATTATGTAGGACTTGTTTTTTGAAAATTTTGAAATCTATGTTTTAAATAAATTTTAAAACATGAATATGATTTATGCCGTTTTTGTTTTCGTTTAAGATTTCCTGCCAACATAAAAACTTTCACCACTAGTTAGCCGTTTTTGAGCCTTTTTTCCAATTTCATTTGATAGCTCCTCTTTTCATATTATTTTCACCAAAGCCAAAATTTCCAACCTATCTAATCACACTAGCCTTTTTGAGTTTCATAAAGAATTTTCATGATTATGATAGGTTATTTTGTGATATTTTTGGAGAAGTTTTTGAAAAAAGTATGCTAAAAAGAAATATTTGTTTTTGTTTGGCCAATTCAAAATGAAAATAAAAATATTTATGGCCTTTGTTTTGAAAAAGAAAAAAAAAGAAAAAAGAAGGAAAAAAATATTTTGATTAAAATGAACTTTTTTGAAACTCTTTGTTTTGGTTTAGTGTGATTTTATACCCCCATATTTATCTTTGAATTGCACTGCTAATCATAATCCTAAACCAAACACTTCGGTCCTATTAAGTCCTTTTTATTCATGCTTTTGAGTTATTTTAAATAACTAATAAAAGAAAAAAAGTAAATAAGTATTAGTTTTGGATTTAAAATTAAATTTTTGTTATTTAATTGATATAATTATACTGCGTTGCTTGGATCTAGTAAAACCTCAATGCGTTTTTTTCATTTTCGTTGCTTAGCTTAAGTCTATTTAAAGAATTTCGTCAAAATTTTGGATGATTTATTTTCGTTGAGTAAAGTTTATAAAAGTTAAACCATACCTAAATAATTATTTTTGATTTACGTTTCACCTTTTCCCTACATAGAATTTCGCATAGTACTTGTGTTAGCATAATTAGAACTTTTTGATTAGACTTATTTTATGCTTATCTAGTTTTTATATTTTTGCTTGGGGACAAGCAAACCTTAAGCTTGGGGGAATTTGATAATACGTTTTGTAGCCTAAACTATTATCATATTTTCTAGTTTTGTTGGCACTAATTGTGTCTTATTAGCTTAATTTTTATCTTTCTTATGTAAATATTATTACGACTAACATTTTCTTGTCTTTTTGCAGGTTTCCAGAATTTTGGCCAAAAATGACCTGATACGCCCCCCCTGTTACGCCCTCCCTGGGCGTGTCACAGGGCGTGTCACCCGATCCTGAGGAAGCTTGCTGACAGAGGCTAAATAACAGAAAAAAACGGCTGTCATGCCCCCCCTGACATGGCCTCCCCGGGCGTGTCCGAGGGTGTGACACAGGGCGGGTCACCCTCTGCCCGAAGTCTGCCGTCGCATTAAATGCATTTTCGCCTCAGCACGCCAACATTACTATCACGCCCCCCGTCACGGGCATAACCCACGGGGTGTTCGCCCCCTTTTCCAAGACTAATGGATTTATGACCAATGATTTCGACGCGACGTACGTGTCATGCCCCCCTACACGAGCGTGACCCAGGGCGTGTCAGCCATTGTACAGAAGCAATCATCCTTCCTGCCAGAATCCAGAACTCGAGGTCAAACCCGTACATGTCACGCACCCTAACACGCCCTCCCCAGGTGTGACCTAGGGCGTGACCAACCCGAGAAATTTTCCTATAAATTCAGATGCCACCCTTCCAATTCAGAAAAATTTTGGTTGAGTGGGGAAGGTACTGCCCCTTTGTTTCTTGTCTCTTTTATGCTTTCTCTCTCTCTCTCTCTCTCTCTCTCTCTCTTTCTTATTTTGTAATTTTCTTAACCCTAGATTAGTTCTTAGTTTGTTAAAGCTTTTGTTGTAATTTTTGCTCTTGCTATAGTTGATAATTGTAGGGCTAAAATAGGATTTCAATTTTCATGCAATTGTAATTTCCAATTCAAGTTATAGCTCTCTTTAATAAAAGTGTTGTTTCTTCTCTCCTTGTTTACTTTGTTTTTTCATGCGCTTCTACTCATCTCTCCCCATCCACTTCGCTATGATTAACTAATCCTCCTTGTACTCGATATTGATGATCATAGGTTCGAGTGATTAAGTTATGATGCTTTGAATTTACCATTTTTTAGGGTTTTTGACCATGAATTACTCTAGATTTATTTTGGGTTGGAGATATATCATCGATATATATTCTCCACCTTTGCTTTCATTCTTGGCTAGCTGAGAGGCCGATTGTTTGAAGTGAGCATTCAAGAGTAAAGAGAGTTATACGCCCGCCTCGAGAGAGGCATACGTCACTACTAGAAAAATGGCTTTTAGCCACGGTTTCTTTTGCCACGGGGAAAAATCGTGGCTAATAGTGAGTATTAGCCACGGTTTTATTCCGTGGCTAATACTGGACTTTTAGCCACGGTTTGCCTGAACCGTGGCTAAAAGTCTAGTATTAGCCACGGTTTGCCTGAACCGTGGCAAAAAGTCGTGGCATCGTTTAGTCCCACACCGCCAAAACAAAATGAGATTTTTGGGTTTATAAGGAATTTATTTCAATTAGCCTTTGAAATAAATATGGCGGCGGCCGGGCGGCGGCGGCCGGGCGGCGGCGGCCGGGCGGCGGCCGGACGGCGGCGGCGGCCGGGCGGCGGCGGCGGCCGGGCGGCGGCGGCGGCCGGGCGGCGGCGGCGGCCGGGCGGCGGCGGCGGCCGGGCGGCGGCGGCGGCCGGGCGGCGGCGGTGGCCGGGCGGCGGCGGCGGCGGCCGGGCGGCGGCGGCGGCCGGGCGGTGGCGGCGGCCGGGCGGCGGCGGCGTCGGCTACGGCGGCGGCCTTAATTTTTTATGTTATGAGTGGCCTTTTAACCACGCCAATTAAACCGTGGCTAAAAGTCCACTATTAGCCACGGCAATGAACCGTGGCTAAAAGTCCAGTATTAGCCACGATTTTGGACTTTTAGCCACGGTTTGGACTTTTAGCCACGCTCGTATTGCCCACGCCCATTTTCCATGGGCAGACCGTGGCTAAAAGTCTTTAGCCACGGTTTTGGACTTTTAGCCACGGCAATCTGCCGTGGCTAAAAGTCAGTTTTCTAGTAGTGCGTCCAAATCTCCCGGATTGGAGTGAAATCCAATAGTGTGGTTCAACGCATAAAGCGAGCTTTAGGCCTTCGATTTAGACGAGAGTCGGACGGACCTTCCTAAACTAAGTTGGGCACAACTTCGAGAGAAGCGTGTTCAAGCTTTAGGAACCTCCATAGTCAAGTACCTTTACCCTATTAAGCTTAGGTCTATTTATCGTGTTTTTAATCTACTTTAGCCGAGGTGATTCTCGATCGAGTGCATTTCCATTTCATCATTCTAATCCTTCATTATAATCGCTTCTTCTATGCTCTCTACTTAGCTACATTTAGTTCTCCTTTAGCGTAATATTTCCTTTCTTTATTGCGTTTAATTTTCTCTTTAGCCCTAAAGATTTTCCGTCGATAAAATAATAGTCAACATTTAAGTAACTATACTCAACAGTTCCCGAATTTCAATACGACACTTGTGTCCCCTAGCTACAGTTCGATAAGTATACTTGCCTAATTGGATTGCTAGTTAAGCTCTCTTTTATTAAGCGGAAAGCGATCACTAATGTTGTTGTATGTCCTTCTTTTCCTGTTGTCTTTTCTAATAACTGAATGGTTTAGGATAGTATTTGGGAGGTCTTGGAGGTGCAGCAGGATTGTTCCTTCCATATTCTCTATCATAAATTCTTCTCTTGGTCATAGACTTCTCATACAAGTCCCATTCATAGGAGCTTTAATGGTCATGTCTATTTTCATTAAAGTCCAAAACAAGCTTAAGAGCATAAAGAATAAATGACTTTGAAATTTTGCTCCAGATTTCTACAAACTCTTGAGCTTTCATTTTCTCTGCCTCTGTATTTGGAATTGATCTATTGGCAGAAGCTCCATCTCCATATTTCCTTCTTTTTGGGATCTGAACTTCAGGTAGATCTTGTGGTATCTCTGATTCCCATACCTGAGCATAAGATTCTTGAGGAGGAGCTTGCCCTTTAGGCCTATAAGAAAAAGTTTGTTGAGGAGAAGGAATCTGAGCAGACTGAAGTTCTACAAGTTGATTGAGATGATGAGGAATGATAATAGGATCAGCCTGGAAGTTAGGGAATATCTGGTTATGTACCCAGACAGTAGTATCATAAGTAGGGAATTTCAGAGATTGTATCTATGCTTTATATCTGCATTAATATCATCCATCTTGGCAGTCCATAGAGTCTTTATATCTGCATTTGATTTTTCTAAATGTTCTTTTACAAGTCCCTCCCCCTTTTTGACTTCTACACTGAGTTTCTCTATGGACTCTTCTTTGAAAGTACCCACTTCTTTACAGATCTTCATAAGGTGCTCTTGGGCCTTCTGATCAAGATATATTTGATTATTTGTTGAAGCCAAAATTGACCTCAATGAGAGTTCAAAATAGGGGTGCAGCCAACACCTATTTCTCTCAAGTCCCGACCCTCGAGTGGTTGCTAAGTACCTAGGACTTACCCAAAGCCTCAGCAGGGAGGTCCCAACTCATACCTGGAAGATCTCTGATAGCTTCCCCTCCAAAGCCAAAAGCTGGGCTAGGAGCTCCTCAAAAAGCACTAGAGATTTGGAGAATAATGAGAGTCCGCTTTCTAAGGAGACCTTGTGGGTATATTTATAGTCTTTTGCTGACCTGAAGTTACTGAAATACCCCTAGCTAGTCTACCAATAGCCAAATCCCGCTATTTGTAAAGTACTAAATGCAGCCCCTGGGGGTGTATGGGTAATTTTATCCGAGGCCGATTAAGTAATTTTACCCTGAACCCTGGGCCCTATTCGGTGAGAACCCTATGCCGAGAACCCTCTCGCCTTCATTTGGCGGGAGCTAAAAAGGAGTGTCGAAAGTCTCAAGCAGAGCCAGACCCCGCCTTCCATGAGATGCAATCCTTCTCGCCGACTCTGCCGGAAGCGGGTCCTGGCTGACAGATTGTGAATGCTCTCGCCCGTTTTTAGGAGGGAGCTCCTCTAATCTTGACGCTGTCACTACTAGACGTGACGTTGAGTGAGTGGAGCTCACCCAACGCCCTTGCTACTTACCACGACGTTGAGGGAGTGGAGCTCACCCAACGCCCTTGCTTCTTACCATTATGTTGAGTGAGTGGAGCTCACTCAGCGCCCTTGCTGCTGACCACGGCATTGAGTGAGTGGAGCTCACTCAGTGCCCTTGATGCTTACCACGGCATTGAGTGAGTGGAGCTCATTCAACGCCCTTGCTGCTAACTACGACGTTGAGTGAGTGGAGCTCACTCAGTGCGGCGTTGAGACCACTCAATGTCGTCTCGCCCGCTTCTGGTCACGGGTGGGATCTCGCCTGCTCCTAGGAAGGAGCTTCTTCGGCACAAGAGCTCTTCTGGTCTTCAGGCCCAAGCTAGCCTGAGGCTGGTCCAACCCCGACCGTTGATGCCTCTGGGTGCCACCCAGCGAATATGGGGTTGTACACAATCCCCTCTCTTTTTAAGGTAGCCCTGCGCTCGAAAAGACACGTCCAACCCAACAATATTTGCTGGGCACGTGTCATTTCAAAAAGGAGAATCTTTTGGTGGGAAATACCATGGCTATATATATGTGTGGATAGATGGTAGTAAATCTGTTCCTGTGTCTCCTCTCTCTGCCAGAGCTCTCGCGAGATCACGTCATGCGTTCCAAACGTGTTGAAAAGCCGCTCCTGTAAGACCTCCAAGACCGCATCAATGAGTCCCATGTGCGAGCCCTAGCGAACACCACTGTGGTTTCCCTTTGGCTGGCGAGAAAGTCGCCAGCCGCTAATCCTTCCCCGCTAAAGAAGAAGAAAGATAAGAAGAAAAAGAAGGTGAAGGTAGTCCAGCGGGACCTTTCCCATGAGAACAGGGACTCACCTACCCTGATTCCCGATCGTGTGGATGATGCTTCCCCTCCACAGAAGGTATGCCTCTCTGATATGCTGATCCCCAAGATAGAGAGTCGATTACGATCTCATTATGCGCAAGGGTTGGTAACTAGCGCAATATCTTTTGCAGGAAGCGACTCGAGGTGACGACGCCGGGTCACTGCTTGTGCCTCCGGACCCGTCGCCTTGTCCTCCCGAGGATAGACCACGGGTCACGGAGGTCACTCCTCCGTCTGCCTCTCCAAGAATTGCGGGTATACTTTTCTCTATTACCCATATCTGACCATTTCACTTATAGCCTCTGTTGGGTCCGGCGTTCCTTCACTTGACCCGTGGCGCTCTGCTACTTATATAAAAAATTAAGTAGCACCCTCTCCAACAGTCCGGGCTTTTGGTGCAGTTGGGTATGCGCTTGATCCTTCAATTGGTATCAGAGGAGGTCACGGGTTCAAGACCGGGGGGCGCTATTAAATCCTGATTTTTCCCTTCTACCTGTGTGGGTCCGGTGGGTCAGGCAACCGTGGACATGTGGTAACCCCACCTCTGAGCCGTGTGGGCCATGTGGTAACCCCACCTCTGAGCCGACGGGTTGTGCTGGACGCCGGGGGGGGATTGTTGGGTCCGGCGTTAATTAAGTAGCACCCTCTCCAACAGTCCGGGCTTTTGGTGCAGTTGGGTATGCGCTTGATCCTTCAGCCTCTCCTACTATCTAGCTGAGTTTTTGCATCCTCAGCTTCCGCTGACCCGGGTCTCGCCACCCGGGAGGGTGAAATAATGGCTTCTAACCAGCTCGGCCAAGCGGATAATCCTGCTGCACTGGCGGGAGGGATGGTTATTGACCCCTCCATAGCCTAAAAGGAGGTTTTCCATCTCGCGAGAGAGAACGACTTCCCCCATACTTCCGGCCAGGCCGGGATCACTGTGTGCGAGACTTTTTGCCCGGGACGCGGAAAGCCACTCCACCTCCTCTATGGGACTGAGGGGGAGCCCGAACCTTCTCTCCAGCCGCTGGCCAGTGGCTCTTGTCATGCTGCAGGTAAGCGAAGCATTACCGTAGCTCTTACTAAGCCCTCGCCGTAACCATGAAACTATTTTCTCAGAGGATCCGGACTCGCGAACGGGGGCCGATGAAGATGATGAAGATCATGATGATGATAGAGAGGAAGAGGATGGAGAAATCTCCCTCCTTCCTTCGTCTGGCGAGATCCAGGACATTTTGAATGACGTCTGGAGCGCGAAGAAACGAGTGAAGAAGATTGTTGTCCTCCTGTCGAAGCTTGTGTGGCGGGAGCGGGCCTACACCACTACGGCAAAAGAATTCCGTGAGATGGTGGAGCAGAGAGTAGAGGCCCTTGAGCACGACTATTCTTTTGGCGAGACAGGGCGGCCGGGTGGGCCTACCACCGAGTCTTCCCCCGGGAGATGTATCGCGCAGATTCGAGACCAGGCTCGTCAAATAAACCTAGGGTGCACCACCCTGAATTCCTACTACAACCCGTTGGCGCCCCCGAGGACTAGACGGCGGGAGCGAGGACTATAGCGCTGGGAACCGTATTGATTTGAAGAAGTCTCGCCCCTTCTCGCCTCTCGGTCTTCCCTTCTCGCAATGTACCCTATTTCTTTATATCATGGACTGTTCATTTGTAATCTTTCAATTATTATTTATTTTTCCCTTTTTAGCTCTCGCCCAGCAAGAGCGATCCCTGCTTTGGTTTTCCTTTATGTTCCACGTGGCCGTTTTGAAATGCTTTGTCCGTGTCTGAACCTTCGGCCGGTCGCTGTCATCCCAAGCCGGAACCCGAGGCGTCGCTTACTTTGGTCATGATGCCTATTCCGCCGCAGCTATTTTTATTTCTTTTTTTAGAAAATTCATCATTACCCCAATTTCCTATAAATAGAGGAGTTCACCAAACACATTTATTTATCCGATCCGGAACCCGCATTCCTCTCCTCGTTGCTTTCGCGACTTGCCGAGAACTCCCCCTTACTTTTGCCTTCTTCTCATGTTCTTGCCTAACTTTCGCTCTCGCCCATTCCTTTGCGATCTAGTCTTCAGTCCTCCCGACAAAATGCCGGGTGAAAATGAGAGGCGTGCACATTGCGCGGAAGCCTTCTAAAAGCATCATTTCCCTACTTGTCGCCTAACCCTTGAAGAGTACAAGCGGATCACTTCTCAGTACGTTCCCACCGGCTTCACTGCGAGAAATCCCGGCAACCAATATAGGGTAAACAGCGCGGGAGAGGGGGAGCTCACCATCCCCCTCAAACACTTTGAGGTGGTCTTTCGCCTTCCCTTATGGCCGAAGATGCGCCAGGCCCTCCGTTACTACGGAGTGGTTCCCGCACAGCTAAACCCTTACTCGGTCGCCCTCCTTGTAGCATTCATCTGCTACATGCGATCAGAGATGATCGAGTTTAGCCTCCCGATTTTCCGAAAGCTTTTCATCTTTCGCGCGAAGGGAGGGGTTGTCTTCTTCTCTGGGCAACTGCTTAAGACAACCGGTCTCGCCAACAAGCATCATCATTGGGGCAAGAAGTTTATCTTCGTCTCTGGTGACTTCGGTAGCGTCCCTCTCGCACCTGTCCAATATGAGGATGCCTCCTAAAATCCGCCTACCCTGGGATCGCGCGAGAGTGCCATTCTAAAGTTCTTTGGGATGAAGTAATTTGATGTCCAATTCCTCCGACGGGACATCGACTCTCTCCCTGTCGTGCCTCCCGGTGAAGGTACGGTCTCATCTTCAACCTGATATTCCCATTCTAAACCTCAACACATTCCATTGTCGCCCTGGCAGGAGAGCGAGAAATTCCTCTGCACCAACCATTTGCCGAGACTCAGGGTACCAAGGGCCAGGATGCGAGAAATCCGCTGGATCTTGCGAAATCCGCAGCTCAGGCTTTCCGGGACGAGCCTGCCTTGCCTCTTTCTACCAGTTCCAAAAAGCGAAAGCCCAAAGCCTTTTCGTCCCGGCCGCTGAAATGACCAAAGCCAACAGCTGCCGACAAAGG
The DNA here is from genome assembly GCA_039513925.1 of Platanthera zijinensis. Classification (NCBI taxonomy): domain Eukaryota; kingdom Viridiplantae; phylum Streptophyta; class Magnoliopsida; order Asparagales; family Orchidaceae; genus Platanthera; species Platanthera zijinensis. The sequence goes on from CM077081.1 coordinate 132,758,947, forward strand.
GAAATCCGTGACGACTATGCCCGCCCGACCTCTCGCACCAGGACGGTCCTTCGAAGAGGTCCTGCAGGTGGCCAGCCAGATGACCGTTGCTGGCAGGAATAGCGCCGGGGCCCCTACCGAGAACCTTCCAGTTGCAAGCAGGGGTAGTGGCGAGTGGGCGGCTGCCGAGACCTCCACTCGGTCTCCGTCCAAGGAGGTGCCAAAGGGGAACAAGAATTTTGGCCTCGGCGTGAAGTGCCTTAACATGGAGGGGAAACCCTTGCTGTGGTGGGACCCTGAGACCAAACAAGTCTCCGTCTCGACCCTCCTCCCCAGCTGGGCGGAGCGCGACCATGTCACCTGTAAGGCCTTCATGCTGGGCTATGGCCTTTACAGCCGGGAGTATGCCGACCTTTATGATCAGCTGCCCACACGGCTCCTGGCTTTTTAATCGGGTCGGGCTCTTATGCGTAGGTTCGAGCTTGTGCACATATGCGTGCGCCGGAGCATCACCATCAACCGCAGCTTCGGCGAGATGCTTAAGGCGTGGGACCAGGCGGTGGCCCAAGCGGCGGTTCTGAAGGAACAACTGGCGGATGCTGTGGGATGCCTTTCCTTGCGCCCAGAGGAGGAGGTAAGCGAGATCTTTCAAGCATTCACTCTTGCCTCTGTAATCCATAGGTCGTCTCTGTGTTGATTTATTTCTCCCTTCTGCAGGATTCTGCTCAGAATATGGCCCTTCGCGCGGAGCTGACCGAGCTAAGATACGAGAACATCCTGCTAAATGACTAGCTCCGGCACATGGAAATGGTTATGGTTCCGCCTCCCCCATCGCTGGACGAGAGGCTGAGGAGCCGTCACTTCTCGGAGTATGACATAGACAAGCTCCTGCAAACCAACGCTCAAGCAACGGTCAGGCTGACCCTTGAGATGTTGCGAGATGTGGGATGTTTGAATGAGAGTGGCATGATCGTCACCGCTCCCCAGCTTGTTCCCTGGCTCTTCGAGCCTATCCCGAAGCCCCCAAGCACACCCGACTCTCTTCCCATGGATGTCTTGAGATCCCCCATGGCTGTTGGAGAGATATCCGGGGAGAGCTCAGGCGAGAGCTCCCACAGAAGCTCAAGCGAGAGCTTGAGCGGATACAGCGCTTCTCCCTGATGGGTTTCCTTTTCTTTTTTTTTGTTTCTGTAATGAGCGAGGCGCTCTGATTTTTGTAATCACATTTGAATATATAATTTTTTAGTGTTTGTACCCCTCCTTTTTCTTTTTTGTTGATAACAAATGCTACTCAAGCAAGCTTCCGCCGAGGACCCTGGCCCCTCCTCTAGGATAGTCTCCCTTAGCGGTCAATAGGCGGGAACCTGCCGAGAACTCAAGGCTAACACACATCATTCTCGCATTCTGCCAAGATCCATTTGTTGTGGGTGTCGTTCATAGGCCTTTTAAGGGAAGACCGCCCCTCCTTACCTTGCGCGATCGATCGGGTCTCCTTGCCTAGACCCACTGGGAACTTCATTTGTGGAGGTCCCCTAGCTGAGACCTCCATGCCGAGATCCTTTTAGGTCTGCCTTCAGGGTGTGTCTTTTGTCTAGCCTAGAACATCCGTGTCGAAACATTTCTAAACACTAAACCTCTCCCCCATAGGCGAGCCTTCGGACCTGCCAGCTAGATGAGAGACTGCGCAGCGAGTCTACTTGGGGCTGAGCCGAGCTCGGAGTAGTACGAGAGTAACTAAGGATCAAGAACCAAGAACCAAGGACCGAGCCTCTCCCCCACAGGCGAGCCTTCGAACCTGCTAGCTAAAGGAGAGCCTGCGCAGCAGGTCTGCCTAGGGCCGAGCTGAGATCGGGGTATTGATGAATATTTCATAACCAAAACCTCTCCCCCACAGGCGAGCCTTCGGACCTGCCAGCTAGATGAAAGCTTGCGCAGCGGGTCTACCTGGGGCTGAGTCAAGCTCAGGGTGTTGATGAAGATTTCATATCCAAAACCTCTCCCCCACAGCGAGCCTTCGGACCTGCCAGCTAGATAAGAGGCTGCGCAGCAGGTCTACCTACGGCCGAGCCGAGCTCGGGGTGTTGATGAAGATTTCATAACCAAAACCTCTCCCCCACAGGCGAGCCTTCGGACCTGCCAGCTAGATAAGAGCCTGCGCAGCGGGTCTACCTGGGGCCGAGCCGAGCTCGAGCTGTTGATGAAGATTTCATAACCAAAACCGCTCCCCCACAGGCGAACCTTCGGACCTTCAAGTTAGATGAGAGCCTGCGCAGCGGGTCTACCTGGGGTCGAGCCGAGATCGGGGTAGTGCGAGATTATCTAAGGATCAAGAACCATGAACCAAGGACCGAGCCTCTCCCCCACAAGCGAGCCTTCAGACCTGTTAGCTAGATGAGAGCCTGCGCAGCTGGTCTGCCTGGGGCCGAGCTGAGCTCAGGGTGTTGATGAAGATTTCATAACCAAATCCTCTCCCCCACAGGCGAGCCTTCAGACCTGCCAGCTAGATGAAAGCCTGTGCAGCGGATCTACCTGGGGTCGAGCCAAGCTCGGGTTGTTGATGAAGATTTCATAACCAAAACCTCTCACCCACGGGCGAGCCTTCAGACCGGCCAGCTAGATGAGAGATTGCGCAGCGGGTCTACCTGGGGCCAAGCCGAGCTCGGGGTGTTGATTAAGGTTTCATAACCAAAACCTCTCCCCTACAGGCGAGCCTTCAGACCTGCCATCTAGATGAGAGCCTGCGCAACGGGTCTACCTGGGGCCGAGCCGAGCTCGGGGTGTTGATGAAGATTTCATAACGAAAACCTCTCACCCATATGCGAGCCTTCAGACCTGCTAGCTAGATGAGAGCCTGCGCAGCTATTCTACCTGGGGCCGAGCCGAGCTCGGGGTGTTGATGAAGATTTCATAACCAAAACCTCTCCCCTATAGGTGAGCCTTCGGACCTTCTAGCTAGATGAGAGCTTCTGCAGCAGGGCTTTCTGGGGCCGAGCCGAGATCGGGGTGTTGATGAAGATTTCATAACCAAAACCTCTCCCCCACATGCGAGCCTTCGGACCTGCCAGCTAGATGAGAGCCTGTGCAGCGGGTCTACCTGGGGCCAAGCCGAGCTTGGGGTGTTGATAAAGATTTAATAACCAAAACCTCTCCCCCACAGGCGAGCCTTCGGACCTGCCAGCTAGAAGAGAGCCTGCACAGCGGGTCTACCTGGGGATAAGACAAGCTCGGGGTGTTGATGAAGATTTCAAAACCAAAACCTCTCCCACACAGGCGAGCCTTCAGACCTGCCAGCTAGATGAGAGCCTGCACAGCGGGTTTACCTGGGGTCGAGCCGAGCTCGGGGTATTTATGAAGATTTCATAACCAAAACCTCTCCCCCACAAGCGAGCCTTCAGACCTGCCAGCTAGAGGAGAGCCTGCGTAGCGGGTCTACCTGAGGCCGAGCCGAGCTTGGGGTGTTGATGAAGATTCCATACAACACCTTTTTCTTATCCAAATCTTTAAAATGATAAGAGTTGACAACGAATCAAAGTATGGGATATATTATGATAGAATTTGAAAACAAAAATACAATCACCTCCTCCCCCTCTTGGGTAGAAGTGCTTTAGATCATCACCGCTCAAAGTGTGGCTCAAGGTCCTCCCTTCCACATCCTGGAGGTAATAACTTCCCGTTCTAAGGACCTCTTTTACTATATAAGGCCCTTCCCAGTTTGAGTTGAGCTTGCCCATGGGGGCTGATGCATGGGAAATACGGCAAGCGCACCGGTCGCACAAGTAATAAAGTTTGGGAATAAATCCCCGAGTGTCGGTCTCTTGAGGAACACAGTAAGGGATGAGTTAATGTCAAGGAGGACTTGAGATTGAAGTCCTCGGGTCGGCTCAAAAAGGGGGGGGGGTTTGATTGTTGCGGAAACAGGAAGTAAAATCTACAAGCTACTCCTATGCAACGCCGCTATGCGATGCTTCGCTAGGCGGGATGGAAACTACACGGGCCGCTATGCACCGAATCGCTTGGCGGATGGACGAGTAGGCTAATGGATGAGGTGGTTAGAATGGCGGAATGAGGGTCGTGAGCACCTCTTCGCAACGCACGCCACTAGCAATTGCTAGTGCGACAAGGGTGGATGGTGGAGGATGGAATATGGCGCACCTCAAGTAAATATAACAAAAATACTAACTCACATAGACATGAATAAGAGTAAATGTTAACTACAAATAAGCATTCTTCATCAATACATGGAAAATAACTAAGCTAACAACAACAAGAGGAAGAGGTGTGCGAATCGACTGAATCCGAAGCCTTATTGAGGGTTCACAGTTGGAATCCCGGGTTACCAATCCGAGTCCAAGCTCGGTCCTCAACTGCGTCCGAGGTAGAGGAGGCTGTCACTCACTCCCAATGGACCCGTCTTCTTCGTTGAAATGACCCGGTAGATTGCGGCTCCAGCTCCTCCAAGCTTGATGGAGAAAGCTCAGTCAAAACTCCGCTTGAAGCTTGGGGATGAAGGAGGAGGCCGAGGGGATGCTCCGGCTTTGATTTGGCGTTGAAGGCTTGCCCGGAGCAACTCCCTATGGTGGAGGATGATGGAGGGCGGCGAAATCCCTCTTCGGAGCAGAAAACGGCGGAAAATCGCGGAATGGGGCGATCTCCCCAAATTAGGGCGGAACCTGCGTATTTATAGAAAGCAGAATAAACAGCGCGCACGATCACTGGAGCACGACCAGTGATCGTGCGCCCTGTGGTCCGTGATAGTGCGCGAAGGCCAGGCAGAACTCCAGGAAAAAGTGGAATCAACGCGCACGATCACTGGCGCACGACCAGTGGTCGTGCGCACTGAAGTCAGTGGTCGTGCGATTGCCCCGACAGAACTTTGGAAAGTGGGGAATAGGTACGCACGATCAGCGGCGCACGACCAGTGGTCGTGCGCAACAAAGTCGATGATCGTGCGCAGTAAACCTGTTTCCAAATAATCCCGGGACACGCACACGACCCATAAACCCAGTACTGATATGCGCAGACATTTCAAACAAGCACAGAACGGAGTACAATAATAGAAGAACACAAAATAAACACAACCACGGGCCAAAAGTGCACTTCCTAAAGAAATAAGGATAAAATGAAATATGAGCGATAACGAACTCAAAGTGAAGTGCAAACGTACAAAAACAAGCCCAGATGAGTCCGAAAATCATTATATAAATAGGACTCATCAGGGGCTTACCTTTCCGCCGCATCAACCTTTTTCAATACCAGATCTCCTTCGACGAACTGCCTGATCCTAACATGCTTGTCGAAGTATTTTGCCATACGCTCTTGATCTCTTCTTGCCTGATGGTTGCAACATCCCGCGCCTCTTCCATCATGTCTAGCGAGAGGCGCAACCCTTCCTCATTTTCCAATCTCCAAGCATCATCTCCTTCCCCTACAGCTGTGACCCGTGGGGACCGAACCTCAAATTCTACTGGTAGGACCGCCTCACACCGGTAAGAATGCTTGAAGGGGGTCTCGCCCGTGGCCATGTTCGGGGTCGTCTTCAAGGCCCATAGAACTGAGGGGAGCTGCTCCACCATATTTCCCCTCAAATATTCTACTTTTTTCTTGAGTAAGTTCACAATGATTTTGTTTGCTGCTTCAACCCGGCCATTGCTCCGGGGGTTGTGGATAGAGTCAAACTTAAGATCTATCCCCAGCTGGGCACAAAAGCTTATGAACTCTTTGCTGGCAAACTGGGGTCCATTATCTATCACTATTGCTTGGGGTAGACCGTGCCTGCTTATAATCTCTCCCCAGACGAAGTTCCTTATAACTTGTGAGGTGACATTGGCCAAGGCCTTAACCTCCAGCCACTTTGAGAAGTAATCGATCATGACTAGGAGGAACCTCCTCTGCCCACTAGCTGGAGGGAAAGGCTCGACCAAGTTTATCCCCCAGATGGCGAAAGGCCATGACGACTAAATGCTCCTGAGCCTTTGAGCAAGCAAGAAATGGAGGGGGGCGTACAACTAACTTTTTTTGCATATCTTTGTAAACTCAGTTGTGTCCTTCCTCAAGGTCGGCCAGAAGTACCCCTGCTTTTCCACCCTTGCTTCCAGCATCCTTCCTCCTGAGTGGATGCCGCACTCGCCTGAGCGCATCTCCCCTAGGATCCTAAGGATCTTTTCTTCGGTCACACATCTTGCCAAGAGCCCTGACAACATCTTACGATGCACCCCCCCCCCCCCCCTTCCAACATCAGGTAGTGAGCCACTTTACGCCTGAAGCTTTTTGCATCCTTAACCTCCCCAGTCAGCTCGCCCGTAGTTAGGAAGGTTACCAACGGATCCACCCACGTGGATCGTTGACCTACCTCCATCAACTACCCTTACTCGATCGCTGGTCGGAATAGTTCAGTCAGGGTCCCTCCTTCCCGAGGCCCAAACTTCGTCAATCGGTCGGCGGCTGCACTCTCCTCCAGGGGGACGTGTTGGATTGAGAATGATCGGGAACCTCCGATGATTGCCCTTACCTTGGATAGGTACTTTATGAGGGTAGGCTTCCAAGCTTCAAACTCTCCTCGAATCTGCAATGCTACCACCATCGAGTCTGTGAAGGCCTCCACATCTCAGATCTCAAGTTCCTTTGCAAGACAAATGCCGACTATCATGGCCTCATATTCTGCTTGGTTTTTGGTTACCGGAAAGTGGTAGGCCACCGCCTGCTCTATGGTGACCCCCTGGGGGCTTATCAGCACCACTCCTCCCCCAAGAGAAAGCTTTCTAGAGGCCCCATTAACCATCATCCTCCATTCCCCCTGCGGTTGCGTCTCCCCCTCCTTGACCTAGCCTAGATAGTCCGCTAGGAAATCCGCCACCGCTTGCGCCTTGATGAAGAGCCTTGGCACGAAGGAGATGTCGAACTCGCTTAGTTCGATGGACCACTAGGCAAGTCGTCCCGAGTGCTCCACCCCTTCAAAGATCGTACAAAGAGGATGGTCGGTTACCACCTTAATCAAGTGTGCTTGAAAGTACGGCCGAAGTTTCCATGCCGAAATAACAAGAGCGTATGCTAGCTTTTCCAGGATGGGGTAACGGAGCTCAACCTTCTTCAAAATCCGGCTCACGTAATAGATGGGCAGCTGCTTCTTCCCCTCTTCCTAGACCAAAACAGAGCTCACAGCCTCCGCTCCTACTCCTTGATACATGGCCAGGTCCTCTCCTTTTGGGATTTGAAGTAGAGGAGCCTGGGAGAGCTATCTCTTCAGCCCTTGGAAGGTCTCTTGACATTCGGCGGTCCACTCAAACCTTTGGTTACACCTCAACACCTTGAAGAATGATGAACACTTGTCCCCTGATCTGGAGAGGAACCTGCTTAGACCGACCAACTTGCATGTCAAGCGCTGGACCTTCTTAGCATCGCGAGGTGATTCCAAGTCTAATATGGCCTTCACCTTATCCGGGTTAGGCTCTACCCCTGTCGGGGTCAAGAGATGCCCAAGGAACTTCCCGCGGTTTTCCCCAAAGACACACTTCAAGGGGTTCAGCCTCATTTTTAATCTCCATAGGGTGGCGAAGGTCTCTTCTAGGTCCCGTAGGTGCGAGTTCACAAACTTGCTTTTCACCATCAGGTCATCCACATAGACCTCCAAGTTTCTCCCCCTTTGCCCCTGGAAGACTTGATCCATCATGCGTTGGTAAGTAGCCCCTGCATTTTTCAACCCAAAGGGCATAATTTTTTAGCTGAAGCTCCCCTCCCTAGTTATGAAGGAGACGTCATTTACATCGGGAGGGTGCATTTGGATCTGGTTATAACCTGAAAAAGCATCCAAAAAACTCCTAACAGAAAAACCGACGGCTGAATCAACCAGCGCATCGATTCGAGGTAGGGGGTAGAAATCCTTAGGGCATGATTTATTTAATAATGAGAAATCGATACACATTCGCCAGTTCCCACGCCCTTTTTATCCAGTACCACGTTGGAGATCCAGCCTGGATACTAGATCTTTGAGATGAATCCAGCTTCCAGGAGCTTCCTGGCCTCCTCGCAGATCGGCTCCACTAGCTTGGTGGTGATGGTCCTCATCTTCTGGCATACGGGGCGAGTCCGGGGGTCGAGGTTCAGGCGATGGCAAGCCACATCCACGACAATGCCCGGCATATCCGCCGTGCTCAAGGCGAAGATGTCGACATTACTCTGGATGCAAGCTCAAATCTGCTCTTGGTCCTTGGGACTAAGGCCCCCGCTAATCCGCACCTTTCGCACCTATCCCGCACTGGTGAAGACCTCCATTTCCACCACTTCTTTGACCGACTCCAGTCGTGCCTACTCCCAGCCGACCCTTGCTTCTTCTTCTAGCTCCAACTCCTCCCTTCCTGCTTCAACCTCCGCTACCTCCTCCGACCTCTCCTACTCAACTCTTGTTACTTGCTCCTCCTCTACCACCATCACCTCCTCCATGCCCTCCTGCTCAACTCCGCGGCTAGCTTCTCCTCTACCTCCATCGCCTCCTCCAGGCTCTCCTACTGCTGCTCGACTTCCACGCCCCTCTGGGCCTCTTGCTCAACTTCTCCCTGCTCCTCCATGCTCTCCCTTATCGCCTCCCCTAGGCTCACCTCCTCTTCTATGACATCCTCTCCTTGATCTGCCAGCTCCCTCTCTAGCTCTTCTTCCTCCGCCATCCAAGACATAGTGTTGACCGCCGTTACGTAGCACTGCCTCGCCACCTTCGGGTCTCCACTTATCCAGACCTGCACCCCTCCATTGTTAAACTTGAGACATTGACGAAACGAGGAGGGGACGCAGCGAAAGGCGCTGATTGTAACATCCCATTTCCGGCTAGACCCCTAGGAGTCGGTTTGTCGTGACAGAACCCTAGGAAGTCCAAAAATTGAAATACATCGACCGATATTTCGGGTCACGGGTTGGTCACGCCCGTGACCGACCCATCACGCCCGTGACCTATGTGTCACGCCCGTGACCTAGGGTGTGACCCCTTGACGATCGTAGATCTCAGCGCGACAATCGTCGAGCGCAGAATTTTCAACCCGGGCCTGTCACGCCCGTGACCTATGTGTCATGCCTGTGACCTAGGGCGTGACCCCTTCGACGATCGTCGATCTTAGCACGATGATCGTCGAGCGCAGAATTCGCGTCATGGCCCTGTCACGCCCGTGACCCATGTGTCACGCACGTGACCCATGTGTCACGCCTGTGACCTAGGGCGTGACCCCCTTCGGCGATCGTCGATCTCAGCGAGACGATCGCTGAGCGCGGAATTTGCATCTTGGCCGGTCACGCCCGTGACCCACGTGTCACGCCCGTGACCAAGGGCGTGACCACTTTTCGACGATCGTCGATCTCAGATCGACGATCGTCGAACTCAGAATTTGCCACTCGGGCCTGTCACGCCTGTGACCCACGTGTCACTCCCGTGACAAAGGCCGAAATGTCAGCTAGACTGGAAATTTCTGTAACTCGATTCATAATCAATTCTGATTATGGGAAATTACAGCAGGAGTAATTATGGGATGTTTCCTCCTTTAATTACATAATAAGGAAGAGAGAGTGAGGTTCAATAGGAAATCTCCACCTGGTAAACGCCTCTTCTTTATTCCAACGTTTCCTTCTCTCCACCATAACCGAAAAGCCATTCGTTAAGGGAGGTTTTATTGCCATGAATGATTCACCCTTCCCCCTCCCCACTTGGAGATCTATAATAGCCTCCTTAGAGCAAGAGGAGAAGGTTACACTCTAGACCAAATGAATTCAGATTTCTGCTCTTGCTGTCGAAGAAGTTCGGGAACGCCACCACCACGCCATAACAATCCGACGTTCATCTCGCCTTCAAACCGCGAACAAGGTCCTCCTCTACTTCTTCTCTTATCGGTAGATCTTAGGATCATAGGAATGAAGTTCATGCTCAACGGAGCCGAACCTATCTCGAGTTTTCATTGATAAACCATGAAAAAAAATATATTTTTGGGTACGCCGAAAACCGCCACCTCCGGCGGCCAAACCACCGCCGACTGCTAGCCATCGCCTCGACGGAGGTGGTGGTGGTTGTGGCTGGCCAGGGAAGTGACCGGACGGTCGGCAACGGACCATGGAAGAGCTACAGGAAATATATTTTTCTGAGTTCAGTTTACGGGTTCTGTCTGGAAGGGAAGATGAACAGTAAAATCAATTACTATTCATTTATCAATTATAAGGAATTATTATCTCAATTTTACACGCCTTTTGACATTACAAAACAAGGCATTTAGAGGCCTATTTAGGAAAAATCACCAGTCACGAAAGTTGTAACCCTTTGAGTCTAGATTAATTTAAAATTTGTTTCAACTCGTTTGGGTAAGTGGTTCAACCGCAGAACCCGTTTTAATGGGGGCTGTACCTAGTGTTGGGCAGAAATTAAAATGGATGCCCACTTTTCGTCCTTTGCCCAAATGACCTGAAATTTGGGCAGGGGGTTATCCTTAGCCATATCTAGAGTCTGTTCAAAAATGGGAATTTTTGGAGATACTTTGTCTAAAGTTTCTATTTTAATTTAATTAAGTTAGAGGAATTTATTTAAGTGGTCAAATGACCTCCAAACCCTCCCAAATTTTGGTGAGTGGTCCATGGCTATAAAACGTAGCTCTATACAAATTTTCAACCCACTTGGATTAGTTTTAGATAGGGAGTCACCTATTCTTAACTAGGCAATAGTGAGGCATTTTTGAGTAAAAAGTGCACTAGAGGTTAGAATGGTCATATCACCTCTACAGAGACTGATATCTTGACCACTGACTTGTAGTGGTTATTATAACCCACTTGGAGAAAATTATGTGGTTTAGGGTTGATTTACCCTAGGATCCAAGCTCGAACCCTAAATGGAGGGTTTTGAGGGTTGAGAAGGACATGGGGGCAATTGCTCTCGTATTGCCTTTAAACTCTGTAGAGTTGACATTAGCATGATAAGAATCATCTGAATGGAATCTTAGAGAATTTGGAGACAAGTAGATACCTCAAAACCTTAATCTTAGCTTTAGGGTAAAATACTAATTAAGCACAATCTGTCACTAAACTTGTGAAATTAGGGTAGAGTAAGTTTTGGAGTGGTTAGAAGCTATAGAGATTTTACTGGAATTTTATGATGTTTATTTCCAACACTTCATTTGTAAAGTTTATTATAGCCCTAATTGATGTTTTAATTATTTGGATCTTTCTGTTCATTAAAACCCCGTGCAATCTTGGAAATAAATGTTTTAGGACAGAATGGTTACCCTTGAATTTTTGTATAATTTTTAGTTGAGTAAATCTTGTACTTCCTTCACAAATGTTAAAGAGGGGTTTTATGCTTTGAAAATTAATTAGGGATGATATTATTACTGAAAAATTATGAAATTGGGCAAATGCTATTTTTAAGGCTTTATCTGCATATTATAATTTATTTATAATTTTTGGAAGAATATTCTCTGTACTTGGTTCATAAATAATGGAAGATAGTAAATATTGCTAAAATCGTTATAGTGCCCTTTTGAAGATAGAAAATTATGATATTTTGGATTTACCCAATTGAGATAACCTACTATTTATTATAAATTTGCTGGACATCTTGCATGAGAACTTAGGGTAGTTCATGTTCAAACCGGTAGCCCTTGGAATTTTTGAGGAAATTAATTAAATGCCAGATAAATTAGGAAAATTACCACATTCTTGATTTAGGCTATTTATATCATGATAAGTCTCCAGTAAATAGTTTAGGGCATTTGGATGAGTTTTTGGATCATTGCATAACCGGTTCGACATATTGTCTAGGTTGGTCTGCATATAACAAATTTGTGAATTGCAATAAGACATGATCTGAGAAATCGTTGGAGTTAGTTATTTTGTTTGGGTGGACAATTGTGGATGACATCACAATAGGATGATATGAACAGTAGAGAGAAGTAGTGATAGCTAGGGTTAAGAGGTGCTCGGGTTCGACGAAAGATCGTCTTTCCCGAAGAGAGGAAGGTTAAAAATCACCCTAGGATAGTCTATCGTAATTTGAGAAGGGAATGGGTAAAGGGGATTAAACAATAACAATAAGTGCCTTGCGAAAGGGAACGATTGGCTTCAGCTACCATCATAGTTCCTAATGCCCTTTGAGAGCCCTTCACGGGGAATACCGGGGGCAGTCCTTGGTTAACGTAAAATGCAATAACAAACTGACAAGAGTAACTTAGTAATTAAGGTTGCGCCTTTCACAAACACTGTTAGCACAGGAAGATTTATGGGAGCTTCGGCTCGGTTGGTTAAGAGACGGACGGAATGGTCCGGGGAGCTTCGGCTCGATTGGTTAAGAGACGGACGTTTTAGTCCGGGGGGCTTCGGCTCGGTTTGTGTGTTTACGATTAAATTTGCATGTGCATAAAAGGAATGAAAATTAAGGTGGTGGGTCTTCAGTATTAGAGGGTCGATGCACCGACGCCAATACGCTGACTCGGCAAGTGTGGTTAGCACTTCGCCAACAGAAGTCCGGTGCGCCAGCCGGCAAGAGTACGCAGGAGTTCGCTTAGTGCACCAAGCATTGAGGCGTACGATAGGTCTGACCGGTAGTGCTTTACTGGTTTAGATGTGGGCAAGGCCCAACCCACCGTATCCGTCTGCCACTATGGAGGTATCCTGGGAGGTAACGGCTCCGAAAGGGGGATTTAAAGGTCTGTGTGCACAGAGTCGGGTGTGTGAGTTGCACTTGCATGTTTCATCATACCCACTTGCATGTCATAGCATAATCGATTCATTTAACCCTGACACCTAAAGTATAAGTGGTATGGGACGCTTATACATTAGGACCTGCAAAACGACCCCTTGGTCTATAAGCTTGTGTGGGCAAGTTTATAAATTAAGGTTAAATTCTATATATATATATATACTGCTATTTGATAACTGACACCCCAACGTATAAGTGGTATGGGACACTCTATACGATGGGAGCCTTGCAGAAGATCCCTTGGCTTATGCGCTTTCACACATAAGTTAAGGTTACTTTTCCTACTTTCTGTTATTGACATATTTATTATAGAATTGTTAGATTAGTTCCGCTGCCACCTGTTTCTTTCATTAAATCTCCACCTTCATGTCCTTCCCTTTCTTCCTCTCCACTCGATACCTAGGAGCCATGGGGGAAGGGGTAGGGGATGATAGGGCTTAGTCTTTATGACTAACGGTTTTCGAACTGCATCATTTTAGGGGACCGCGGAGCCCAGCACAGGGGAGAAGCCCCAGAGACCGGTGCGTTTGGAGATGGGGCAGTCTAGCTCCAGAGTTCATACAACTGGGACCGTGAGTCTCGACCTTGAGTAGTTTTGTTTTTGCTTCCGCATGAGCATTTTGTAGTGAGGATATGATGTACCGGCCATAAGACCGCATTTTTAGTACTCTGATTATTCTTCTATGGACACTCCCTTCGTGGAGATTTTATTCTATATATGTGATTTACTTTCAGTGGACTTGCTCTTACTTCAATTATTGTTTTACCTTTCTGTGATCGAATTGGCCGGCAGAATCGGCGCCTTGTGGTGATGACCCTTCAGGACGTGAAGATGTCATCGCAAAGCTTAAAAAGAAAAAAAAAGGGGGGGGTCTTACACTGACGAGGGGACGCTCAAAGAAGGCGTTGTAGCTGCTTGGGGCGTCCACGATCACGAACCTGTAGTTCCACGACACGCCTCCCAACTTCACGTGCAACCCTACTCCCCCTTCAACTTCTTTCCTCTTAACCGAGAACCCAAACAGCGGTCCATCTGAGGATAGGGCCCTCTTCCCCTCAACCGTCATCTCATCGAAAGCCTTCTTAAAGATTACATTCACAGAACTCCCGTTATCCACTAGTATCCTGGAAACCATGAAGTTCTCCACTGCTGTCTGAATCACGAGGGCATCACAGAACAGATCCTCAAAGTCTGGCATGTTAGCTAATGAAAAGGTTATTTTTTCATCTAGGGGGGGGGAGCTAGAGAGGTCGAGGTGACCCCTCTTCGGAACATGGTCTGAAGGCTACCCTTGCGAGTTTCCTTAATTCCCACACCGTCGTGGATCACCTTGATCCCTCCTCGGGTTCCAACATCTGCGCTATCCTCGCACCAATCTTCCCCCTCCCCCTGCTACACTTCCATGATCCTTACCGGCGGATCCTGCCTCCCTATTCCTCTAGCTTCCATCATCTCTAAGAACTCCAGGTAGGTTGTCGTCGCGTGACCTTCCTCCTAATGGAAGTCACAGAAGGGCAACGCCACCCTGCCCCCTCTTCCTTCTCCACCTCCCCTTCTTCCAACCCCTCGAACTCCTCTTCTTCCTTCTCTTCCTCTACCAACATCCATTGCTTCTTATGGCAGCAGGAAGTGATCCCTCGGTCCCTGCCTCCACACCTGATGATCGAACCACCTCGGCTCCCGAAGGTTATCCCTTCCCTGAAAACCTCCTCCTTAACCCTAGGGGCGACCCTCATGAGGCCTCCAACCCAACCAGTTGTTTGGCTCCCAGGCCCCCCATCTATGATGCTGCCCCTGTCCTCGGGGTTCTTCCCTTCTTCTCTCTTCTCTTTGCTCCCTCTGCCTTCCCGCTGCAGGTTCCTTCACATCATCCTCCGCCAACCTGGCCAACTTCCTGGCAAATGTCGGATTCACCCTTTCAAAGTCCATCTCTTTCGTCGCCCTCTCCATAAGCTCCTCAATGGAGAGAGGGGGGGTACTCTCTTCAACTCCATGCTGAAGAAACCCGACATCAGTCCCAGGGTGATGGCGAGCATCAACGCGTACTCTGGGACCTCCTGGATCGGGAGTACGTCTTCCTGAAACTGGTCGACATAATGACTCAGCGTCTCTTCCTGCTTCTGCCTTACTACAAATATGCAATCTGCCTCCTTCTTCCACTTCTTCGACGTCGAGAACCTCAACAGAAACACCTTGCGTAGATCTTCAAAGTTGTATATTGAGCTTGCCGACAACTGGTGGAATCAGTCCAAGGCCTTCTCCTTCAACGTGATGGCGAACAGCCGACACTTGAAGGCATCTGTCATCTGCCTGATCAAAAGTACATCCTCGAACCACTATACATGCTGCTCAGGGTCATCCTTCCCCGAGTAATAAGAGAAGTCCGGCTCCCGGAACACCTCTGGCTCCGGAGCTGAGATGATGAGCTCGCTGAAATTACTCTCGCCTCCTGGCTGGCGAAAGGGCACGTCTCGCAGCCTTGGCTGACTAGCCCGATCTGCGAGACTGCGCCCAGGGAAGAGTTCTCGCACAGCCGCCTCCCTCTCGCCTAAATCTGCCGGAATCTCCTTTCCGGGGCGCTGGCCTGGGAAAAGTTCCTGAGCGGCCACGTCCCTCTCGCCAACCTCCACCAGGATCTCCTTCTCGCGATGCTACCCAGGAGCGTTCTCTCCCAAGAGCGGGACAACCTACACCAAAACCTGAGGTGTCTCCCTCTCACTCCTCGCCGAGAAGGCCAAGCTGATGGTCTGCTGGACCTCTCGCCTGAAGTCTTCTAACATCTTCCTCGTTGCTTCCTCTCCCCGGGTGCGGGATCCTCCTGAGCCAGACCCTTCACCGTCACCTCCACTCATGGGACCAAACTCAAGGCTTTCTTGTATCGGCTGCCTTCCACGCTCACCACACAAGAACTATTGAAGCCAAAATTAGCTCACTCAACGGGAGTTCAAAACAGGGGTGCAGCCAACACCTACTTCTCTCAAGTCACGACCCTCGACTGGTTGCTAAGTACCGAGGATTGACCCAAAGCCTCAGTAGGGAGGTCACACCTCACACCCGGAAGATCTCTGAGAGCTTCCCCTCCAAAGTCAAAAGCTTGGCTAGGAGCTCCTCAAAAAGCACTAGAGATTTGGTGAATAATGAGAATCCGCTTTCTAAGGAGACCTTGTAGGTCTATTTATAGTCTTTTGCTGACCTGAAGTTACTGAAATACCCCTGGCTGGTCTGCCAATAGCCAAATCCCGCTATTTGTAAAGTACTAAATGAATCCTCTGGGGGTGTATGGGTAATTTTATCTAAGGGCGATTAAGTAATTTTACCCTGAACCTTGGGCCCCACTCGACGAGAACCTATGCCAAGAACCTTCTCGCCTTCATTTGGCGAGAGCTAAAAAGTAGTGTCGAAAGTCTCAAGCTGAGCCATCCCCCGCCTTCTGCGAGATGCAATCCTTCTCGCCGACTCTACCGAAAGCGGGTCTCGGCTGACCGATGGTGAACGCTCTCGCCCGTTTCCAGGTGAGAGCTCCTATAATCTTGATGTTGTCGCTGCTTGACGCGACGTTAAGTGAGTGGAGCTCACCCAATGCCCTTGCTGCTTACCACGGCACTGAGTGAGTAAAGCTCACCCAACACCGTTGCTGCTTACCACGGCATTGAGTGAGTGGAGCTCACTCAGCGCCCTTACTGCTGACCACGACGTTGAGTGAGTGGAGCTCACTTAACGCCCTCATTGCTTACCATGACGTTGAGTGAGTGGAGCTCACTCAGCGCCCTTGCTGCTGACCACGGCGTTGAGTGAGCGGAGCTCACTCAGTGCGGCATTGAGACAACTCAATGCCTTCTCGCCCGCTTCTGGTCACGGGTGGGATCTCGCATGCTTCTAGGCGGGAGCTCCTCTGGCGCAAGAGCTCTTCTGGACTTCAGGCCCAAGCTTGCCCGAGGCTGGTCCAACCCCGACCGTTGATGCCTCTGGGTGCCACCCAACGAATATGGGGTTATATATTATAAGCTAGAGTACTGGATTAGTCCATTACCTGACCAACACTGGTGATGGTATGGTCGAGTGCTTTTCCACCTATCTTGAATAAATGCTTCAGTTGATTAGTATTGTGTTGAATCTCTGCAATGCCTCTTCTCATTTTCTTTTCAAGAGTAGTGACTTTCTCTTGAAATGCCTTCAAGGAGTCATCAAAATACTTTCTTTGTTCCATCAGCATCTGTTCTATCTTTCCCAGTATATCACTAGCAGCATGAGTTGGAGTTGCAGTATGAGTAACTTGAGGAGGAGGAGGAGTAGTCTATGGAGTAATTTCTTCTACTATCACAGAGCTCTGAGCTCTGGAGGTGTGAATCAGAACAACTCCTTCCTCACCAATGATGGTAGGAAGAGTGAAATCCAAGCTTTTCAAAGGAGCTTCAGTGGTTCAGGAGAAGGTTCTCTTTCATCTGAGATCAGTATGGTGTCATCTTGCTCTTTCTCAGCAGCAAGAGATTGGTCAGCAGGGGATTCTGGAGATGGAATAGGAGATGGTTCTTTTGAAGGTTCTGTAGGTTGTTCTTACTGGAGGGGAGGTAGAGGCTCTTCAAAGCTGAGTTCTTCAATCATCTTGTTGATATCTTGTGCATTAGAAAGGATTGTTTCTTGCACTTGTGCATCTAACATAATTTCTTTTGGAGAGGATGAAGGGAGAGAGACAGCAGCAGGTGGAGTAGGCATTCTTTCTTCTTGAACAGAAGGAGCAGGCTCCCCCTCAGCAGCTGCACCGAATGTGCTAGCAATATGAGGTTGAGAGGGAGGTTGAGTCCTATCCTTTATAGCTGGATGTTCATGCGCTATAGCTGCCTGGGCAGGATTCAACAAATTTAATTCCCATATCTGAATAGAAGAGATTGATACCTTTTTCATAAAAATTTCTGATAAAGCCAAAAGATCAAGAAGGAATACCTAGGAAGAGATTTCTAGATCTGAGATACTTGGACTAACACGATCAAGGAGAATGAAGAGATTGAAGAATCTCTTGATTTTCAAGTTGTTCCGGATCGAAATCAGCCATAACGATCTTCAAGATGAGCGGTAGCTTCTGTAAATTAGGAAGGAGATGGCCGATCCAAAAAACATAGAATATTGGAATTCACGCGCTTGTTATAAGGGTTAGTCAAACTGACAAGACCTTATATAAGATCTCCCTAATGGTCATAATTAGCATTAATGACGGCCACGTGGACTAATCACGTAAGGTCATTTGAAAATAATGTCTGTCAGAGAAGGAAATTTTTCTGAAAGGATGACAGTATTACTCGAGTGAAGAGAATACTACTCGAGTACTAAGACTGGTTCTTGAGTAGATAGCATTGACTACTCGAGAAGAAGCATTACAGGAAATATTTGGACATAATATATAACTACTCGAGTGGAGTAAGGATCACTCGAGTGCAAGAGATACTACTCGAGAAGTGGAAACGAACTTCTCTAGAGAAAGACTTAGAAAATTCTGGGAAGAAAAGATTGATTACTCGAGTACTTGAACTGGACTTCTCGAGAAGTAAACAAACTTCTCGAGTACAGGGATTTGCTACTCGAGTGGGGGCAAAAGATTCTCGAGAACTTTTCTTCTAACACTCGAATCAACTGCTCATCTACTCGAGTACTTAACTGACTAATCGAGTGTTATACTTAACTACTCGAGAGTAATACTTAGAAAATTTCTGAGATATAAAAACCGATAACTCGAGAAAGAGAAGAGGTCTACTCGAGTAATGGAATTGGCTTCTCGAGAGCTAGATTTAAGCTACTCGAGAACTATTTCCTTTACTCGTATTTCAGACTAGACCTACTCGAGTGCATCTAAAGTTCTACTCGAGTACAATAATTCCACTCGAGTAAAACACATAGAAGAATTTAAGTTTTATGCAAAAAAATTTTCTTCATTCCAATCAACAACAAGTCTTCCTTCATCAAACATAGTGCTTGAAAATAAAGTGTATCCCAATAGAGAGGCTAAACATGATTCAACACCATGGATCATACAATGAGGGATTATATTATATGGTCCATTGTTTGGTGACCCACTGTAGACTGACATTGGTCTACACATGGAAATAAGTCCTACAAACACATAACTCAATAATACATCGAATACAACATAATTCATCTTAATTCAAGGGTGACTTCATATAAATCTAAGTTATTGTGGATACAATACCAAACACTTTGTCATAGTTCAAGAAGGATCTTATATTCCTATGAAAGAATCTTTCTTAGATGAAAATGTGCAAACCCCTAAGAAACTGTCTGAGATGATAAAGGATGAGGTGGTTCTTGCCACCATGGATAAAAGAGCAGAAAACATAATTGTCAGTGCAATAGAGAATTCGACCTTTCAGAACTTAGTACATAGTAAAACATCCAAGGAGATTTGGGACACTCTAATATTCTATGTGGAAGGCACAGAATATGTTAGAGATGACAAAAAGTCTCTACTCAACCAACAGTATGAGGCATTCAGGCAAGGGAATACTGATTTTATAGAACTTTGTTATGAAAAGTTATTTAGAATAGTCAATGACTTAAAGAATTATGGCAGACAATTCTCAAACTATGAGCTTAATGACAAGTTTCTGAGATCCCTAAAAAAAGAATGGGAAATGAAGATTTGTGTTGTAAGAGAAATGGGCAATCTGAGGAACATGTTACCCAAGGATTAGTATGGGATGTTGTTGTGACATGAGCTTCTGTTAAATTCTTGAAAAGCTGAAGATGAATCTGCCAGAAGTTCAAATCAGACTAGATCTGTGGCTTTCAAAGCTGACACATCACAGAAGGCTAGAAGAGAGATTCCATCATCACCAAGAAGGGATGAAGATACAATTAGCACTGGGACTACATCTTCATCAGAAGAATTGTCATATGGTGAATTGGTATTGTTCACCAGGAAATTCAAGAAGATGATGATAAGAAGGAAGCAATGGAATAAGAAGACATCATCTGGACCAAGTTCCAGCAAAAACAAAGACAAACACAGAAACAAATCTGTGGTAAAGTACGATTCAAACCAGAACAAACAAATTAAGAATTAAATTATTTATTATTACTGTAACAGGCCTGGATATGTCATTGCTGATTGTCCAATAAAGAGAAAGGAGAATAGGAAGTCCAAAGAAAAAGAAGTTCTATAAAGACAAGAAGTTAGAAAAGTTTCTGATGGCAAAGAAGCCAAAGACTCTATTTGATAGCGATTTAGATTCAACTAAATCAGATGAAGAATAGACTTGCATTGGATTGTTATCCCGTGAAGTGGAATTCATCAGAGATGTCATATCTAAGGGCAATAACTCAACAACTTCATCACTCCATGGTGAATCTGAAGATGATATAGAGGTTAACTTGATGGCTCTGTCTGATGATCCAGAAATAGAAATTATTGACTATCAGGATACTCAGGTAATCTTTGACAATTCCATTTGTTCTAAAACTTTTGTTTATGAGACTGGGGATGAGTCAGACTCATGTAAATCAAATTTTAAGTCATATAAGTCCAACTCTTAGACTGAACTATAGTAGCTGAGAGTTAAATTTGGAAAACTACTGGAGGCTCTTGTAAAGAGCAAAATGATTATTAAAGAACAAGCTATCAAGATTGCATCACTAAGAGGTCTTGAGTACCATCATGAGATGGCTACTCAGCAGATTGATCTTCAAAGTTCAAAGTTAGTTAAGCTAAATAAAATCATTGATGATCAAATCATGTAGCTCAGACAAAAAGATGCAACCATTTAAGAGTTAGAACTAAATCACCTGAATGACAAAAGACTTGTTCAGTAGTTCTTTAAACCTAAGACTGTGCTCCTTATAATAGAAACTTTCTCAGGACCTCCTGGAAGTGGTCTTGGTTATATAAAACCTACGAGAAGGAGAGGCAAAAAGATGATAGGACAAAAGGGTCCAATCATGCCACAACTTGTGTTTTAGACTAATGGAAAAGAAATCCAAAAGTCTGGACCAGTAGGACCAAACTCATATGTGAATAGGAAGGATATTCCTAATGTGCTTGTACAAGGAGGATTGTTATGATTGAGAGGCAAGAAAATGATTTTGCTCCCAGTGAAAATGCAACTGTCAAGTTTGCTAATTCCTATCCTAAGGAATGTCAATATAAAGTTCCTACTATTCCTCTAAAAGGAGATACAACGAATATGAGTGTTGGTGTTGTGGAAAGATTGGACACTTTGCCCTGGACTGTTGGTTCAATCACACTATGTCCCAAGGGAAAAAAATGTACCCAGCTAAGAAATTTTCAGGTGACTCAATAGAGACCCAACTAACAAGCACCTAGGACCCAAGATAATTTGGGTTCCTAAGGATAAATAAATCTTTATTTTTCAGGTATGTCCAAGCACCAGAGATAGGCATATCTGTTACTTGGATAGTGGATGTTCCAAACACATGACCGGAACACAGAGCAATTTGATGTAGTTTATTCCAGTAAATGATGGAACAAAGGTGATCTTTGGTGGAGCTAACAAAGTGATTACCAGAGGTTATTGTTAGATTTCAAATGGCTTAGTCAATTTCACTAAAGTAGCTTATGTGGAAGGGTTGCAACACAACCTTATATGCATAAGACAACTTTGTGATCTTGGCTATGACATTTCATTCCACAAGGATGAGTGCCACATAAAAAATTCAAGTGACCAAGAGGTCATCTTGATAGGAACTAGGTGTGGGAATGTGTACTATTTAAATTTTCTCTGTCTAAATTCACACTCTCCCATATGTCTAGTTGCAAATGGGAAAGTCTCACACTGTGTCAAATGGAACAAGTGGCTAGCTAATTTGAGCTATAATACCATAGGAAAGATATTAAATAAAGAGCTAGTTAGGAATGGTTCTAACATTAAAAGCTCTTAGAAAAGCATTTGCTCGGCATGCCAAAAAGGCAAGAAAACCAAAACTTCTTTTAAAAGCATTGAAACCAAAGACTCTGTGAGGTACTTATACCTCTTGCATATGGACTTGTTTATCCCTATGCCATTTCATAGTCTAGGAAGGAAAGTCTACACCTTTGTGGTTGTTGATTACAATTCCAGATTTACTTGGGTTTTCTTTTTATGGAAAAAGTCTTAAACTCTTGTCGTATCCAAGAAATTTGTCAAACAAATACAAAAATGAATTGAATAGTTATATGGTCAGAATCATAAGTGATGATGGAACTGAGTTTTAATCTGAATGCATGACAAATTTTGTGAAGAACTTGGGATTCAGCAAGAGTTTTCCTCTCCAAGAACACCCAAGCAAAATGGGATTGCTGAGAGAAAGAACATGACTCTCATTGCAGCTAGAAGAACCATGCTGAGTGATTCTTCTCTCCCATAATATTTCTAGGCTGAAGCTGTTAACACAGATAGTCCTGTTCTTAATAGAGCTTCAATCAACAAATGCTTGAATAAGACTCCTTATAAACTAATGAAGGTCAGAAAACCAAACTTGGCCTACTTCAGAATCTTTAGATGTAGGTGTTTTGTCCTTAATAATGGAAAAATATACTTAACTAAGTTTGCTGAAAAGTCCTATGAAGGAATATTTGTTGGTTATAGTAACCACAGTAAGTCCTATAAGGTCAACAACTTGAGGGATAAGGTTAAAGAGGAGTCTGTTCATGTTGTATTTGATGAAAGTTCTATGTATTACAATGATAAGCCAGGTACATCAAGAACAACATGAGAAGACTTGAGGCTATTAGAGCTGTCAATTGAAGACTCAGTTCCAGCAAGCCAAAGTATACAAGATGGAGTCAACATTATTGAGGAAGTACTTACTCAAGAACAACCAGAAAAAGACACTCAACAACAAGATGAAGCTATTCTAAGGGATCATCTAAGGGAACTGATCATTGGAGATGCAACTCATGGTGTGGCCACAAGAAGTAGGCATAACAACACTGTAATGTACTCAAGTTTTCTATCTCAAACAGAACCAAAGAAGTTTGAAGAAGACAATATAGACCCATTTTGGATAGGGGCTATGCAGGAAGAATTGAACCAGTTCTAGAGATATAATGTCTGGAAGCTGGTTCCTAGACTTGATGACTGTAACATCATAGGAACCAAGTGGATCTACAGGAACAAACTGGATGATAAAGGTGTTATAGTTAGAAATAAGGCTTGACTGGTTACAAAGGGCTTTAAACGGGAAGAGGGTATATATTTTGATCAAACCTTTACACCAGTGGCTAGATTGGAAGCTATTATACTCTTCCTGGCATATGCAGCCTACAAAGGATTCAAGGTTTACCAAATGGATGTGAAGTCAGCCTTCCTTAATGGTAACCTCAAAGAAAGGGTCTATGTTGAGCAACCATCAGGTTTTATTGACTAAACACATCCTAATTATGTTTATCTTTTATTAAGAGTTCTCTATGGGTTAAAACAAACACCAAGGGCTTCGTTTGAGAGTCTGTCTAAATTCCTTCTAGAGAACAAATTCTCAACAGGGAAAATAAGCAAAATACTATTCCTAAAAGAAGTCAAAGGCAAGACTATCTTTGTACAAATATATGTAGATGACATTATATTTGGTTCTATTGATGAGTCATTTTGAACTAAATTTGCCAAACTTATGCAAGGTAAGTTTGAGATGAGTAGCATGGGTTAACTCAAGTTTTTCTTGGGTCTCCAAGTTAAGCAAATTATAGATGGACTTTTTATTACTCAGTCTAAGTTCACCAAGGAGTTAATCAAGAAGTATGGAATGGAAACAACCACTTCCATGAGTACTCCTATGGGATCCAGTATATCTTTAGACAAGGATGGTGCTGGCAAGTCAGCTGATATCACCTTGTATAAGGGTATAGTTAGATTACTACTCTATCTAACTGCCAGTAGACAAGACATAATATATGCTACTTGTGTCTGTGATAGGTATCAAGCTTGCCCTAAGAGTCTCTCTATACATCAGTTCAAAGAATATTGAGATATCTAAAGGGCACACCTAATCTTAGCATATAGTATCCCAGGAATAGTGATTTTGAACTAATACGTTTTTCAGATGCAGATTATGCAGGTTGTAAAGAAGACAGGAAAAGTACTTCAAGTTTATGTCAGCTCCTTGGAAGAAGGCTAGTATCATGGAGCAGCAAAAAGCAAACAAGTATAGCAATATCCACTGCTGAATCGTAGTATATTTCAACAGGATATTTCAACAGGAAGTTGTTGTGCACAATTTCTTTGGATTAAGCATCAATTACAAGACTACAACATTCAACTAACTAAAACTCCATTATATTGTGACTATACTTGTGCCATTTCAATTGCAAATAATCTCATGTCACATAGTAGTACCAAACATATTTAATTTAGATATCACTTTATTAGGGAGAATGTAGAAAAGGAAGACACTAATCTAAAAATTGTTCCTACAAATCGACAGATTGTTGATATTTTCACTAAGCACCTAGATGAAGAGAAATTTAATTTTTTTAAGTTCGAACCTGGTATGCTAAATATGGAATAATTAATGAAAACTTAAAGACTGATGAAAATAAGAATAAAATATTAATAGGAAATTAAGTTTACTTAATTAAATATCAACTAAAAACATCTAAGTATCAAGTTTTTATAGATTAGGAGACAAAACTTTGGCTAAGTCAAAGGTTGTGTCAAGACGCCAAGAAATTGTGTCGAGAATGTATACTGCAATGTGTCGAGACACCAGAAAATATATCGACACTGTATACTACAATGTGTCGAGACAACAGAAAATGTGTCGACACCATATACTGCAATGTGTCGAGACACCAGAAAATTGTCGACACTGCATATTGCAATGTGTCGAGTCACCAAAGTGTCGAGACATCAAGGGTGTGGAAACCCTAAGGTATATGTTGAGAGACATTATCCTTGTGTCGACTTGTGTCGACACATCTCGACAAACAATTTCTCCTATATCGACACTAAGTCTTTACCTAAAAATTTGGAACAGTCTAAATGAAGCGCCTTTTTGTCTTCAGGAAAGATTAGACTATAAACAGGTTGTCAGAGTATAAGTCGACTACGCTTTCTTAATATTGTGAACTGTTGATTCCTGAGTGTTGAGCCCTAGAAACTAGATCAGTCGACACTCGTCAACCATTTCTCTCCACTCTCATGGCACCCAAGAATGACGATAACATATTTGAAGGTTATGTACTTATTCAAAATGGATTCGACTCGGCGTTTGAAGAAATAACGAATGAAATAATCCCAATCACTGAAGCAGGATTGGAATATCTTCTTTCAAAACCTACTAATGTCTGGAAAAAAGAAGTTCAAGAATTATTTTCAAATGCTCATCTCGACTCAAACACTAAAAAGATTAAGTCTAAAGTGAATGGAACAAAGGTCAAAATCACAACCAGAAAGCTCGCTAAGATATTTCACTTACCAAGAATTGATCAAGAAGAGACCTAGATTCTACCAAGACTACAGAATCTTTATAGTGGTGTGGATTGGCCCCAACAACAAAGCTTGGAAGCACCCTGATTAGGAAGGGTATGAATACCCAAGGCAAATTTCTGTCAGAGATTATAGGAAAAGTACTTCTATGCAAAATAGGAATCCATGATAGGATTTCTATAAACATGTTTGAGCCGATGACTAGAATTATCTTCAATGTTAAGACTAACTAGATAAAAGTAGTCTTTGATAAGATTGCAGAAAGCATCAAGAAGCCCAATATGGGCAGAATTATAAGCCTCTACATGGTACAAGCCATTTCTAACAGTCTCAATCTCAAAATTGGATCTAAGATCAATCACATGAGAATACTAGCAAGGTGGGATAGAGTACTATCTAAGGAAACACCTATAGTAGAGAAGGAGAAGAAGAAAAAGAAGAAAGCAGTGGTTGTGGAAGAAGAATCTTCCAGTGAATCTGAAGATCAGGGAAGTTCCAGCTCTGAGAAGCAAGATGATGCAGTACCTGAAAAATCTCCTAGGACTTCTCCTGGTACTGGTGATCAGATGTGGGGGGGACAATCCCAGTTAGGGATCATAGTGAGGGGGATAAACACACTTTTTTGCGAGATATAGATTTGGATATTGTCAACACAATAGTAATGGAAGTAGTACAAGAGCTAGACACTATTTTGGAACAAGTAGAGGTTCCTCAACAGGAAATGCCTGATAGGGAGATTGAGGATGTTGTCTCCAAGAAGGCTGAGGAAGAAGTCTTTCTGAATAAAGATACTGATATCCTGGAGGAGATGACAGCTCATTCAATTGATCCATTTTTTGATAATATAGCTCAACAAGGTTAAGTCATCATGGAAGATAACAATCTTGATGAAGATGGTACAAGGATTGAGTGGGAGATAACAGATCTAGTCACAAATACAGAAGGAGCTAAAGAGCCTAAATCAGTTGAAGTAGTTAGTTTTTCTGATTCTGAGGAGGTGGAAGCTTCTCAGATGAAGAAAAGAAAATTGACTGAACTCAAAAAGAGGAGTAGGAGCTATAAGAAGACCATTCAGTTTGGAATAACACCTGCTCCTCATGTGGATTTCAGCTAACTTATAGTTCAAATGCAAATAATGTTAGATCAATAAAGAAATCAACTGAAAAATTTGTAGATGAAAGCAATAAGGAGTTTTAGTTCCATCTTGCACAAGAAATCTAATCCATTAGATTTGAAGTGAATCTACTGAAAAAGGATATGACTGATTTCTTCTAAAGAGGGGCACATGATGTAGTCTACCTTGCTCAATAACAGGAGGAGTCAAAGAAAACTCAAGATGAAATAGCTGTTAAACAAGGATATGTCCTGGAAAACCATACTAGAATGAATGAGAACATGATAGAAATGCATAATACTATACTGGTAAAGATAGCTGAGCAAACTATAGCCCTAGAGACTAAGATAACCCATACCTCCAAAGATATTGAATATCACCTATCTACTCACACAACCTCTTTGTTTAAGGAAGTCAAGGCATCTGGCAACGAACTTGATGATCACTTGATCAAGGTGAAGAATCATTTGTCCTCAAGGATTACTCATCTTGAAGGTCAGGTCACATTTCATAAGAATGACAAAAGGGATCATGTAGAAAGAGAAGTCATAAAGGGAGAGAGAGTAATGATAATGTCAATCTCTGAGCATGCTATTTGGACCTCCAATTGCATCATAGAAACTCTAGGCTTTCCTCCTTAAAGGTTTGTTGAAGATCAAACTACTAAGTCTGGCTGCCTACAAGCTCATTTTAAGGCAATTCAAACTACAGTATAGTCTATGTACAGTCCTCTAGTAAAGATTCAGAATGTAGTATGTGAGGAGGTGGATATGGCTGCATCTTCCTTACTCAAAGAAAAAGAAGCTCAATTATTTAAAAAGAGATTCATGGAGCAGGATGAATCAAAGCAAGATTTTTAGCAGTGGAGTCCTACTTATAGATCTATTATACTCACTACATGGAAAGTAGTTAACAACAATACAGCTGATAGGGGAAAATTGTACTCAGAACAAGAATGGGTCAAGCATATAAAGCTACAGGAGATCATATATAAATTTTGAAATGATTTGAGGGTAGGTAAGATCCTAGCAAGTACTTCCCCAAGCTATATCATTATGCTGAAAGACAATGGTTCAAGGAGAAGAGATCTTGAAGGCTAAAGATATCAAGGGCAAGAAAGTGGCTAATGACAAGGTGCCTGAAGTTAAAGCTAAAATACAATCAGACAAAGGCATTGTCATCAAAGAGCCAAAACAGTCTTAGATTATTTCTCTTTTCTAAAAGCTATGTAATTTTTTTTAAGAACATTGTAAAAATTGAAAAGTGTAATCTTTGAACAAATTGGAATGAAAAAGTTTGGTGGCACTTTGTTATATCTATGTTATCATTGCTTTGTTCTTTATAATTTTATTCAACACTTTTCATGTACATCTTAATTATCATATTTTGGTATTGTGGTGTATAATATTGAATTGGGGTTATGACTTCTTCAAATAGGGGGAGATTGTTGGGTACATTGGAAAAAATGTACTTGATTTGAAGAAGCACTTTCAACTCAATGATATACACAAGTATGTATTTGATGTATGTTTAAGTTTATGCGTGCAGGTTAGCCTGTCATAATGATTGGACAGGTGGTCAACGTTATATTTACAGGTGGACTAAAAGAAGCTGACTAGAAAGAAATTAAAGAAAATTTACTAAGTCTACAGGCATCGAGTAATGCCAGTTCACTCAATGCCATACAGCTAAAAGTGCTAAGTGAAGTCAGGACAGTCAACGCCTAGAAAGTTGTAGTGCAGATAAATGGCTAAGTACAAAATTGTCGACACACTTCAACTATGTCGACACTTTTGCAGGAGTAGTGTCGAGACAAGTCGGTTATCTCAACACCTTGAAAATCAAGACAGCTGTGTCGAGACAATTCAGTTATCTCGACACTTTGAAGATCACGAAAGCTATGTCGAGACAAGTCAGATATCTCAACACCTTAAGACATTAGTGTCAAGACAATACAACTATCTCAACATATTGAAGACTATAGTGTAGACTTAAAGATGTCGAAACCCGGAAGACTCAAGTGTCGAGACAATTCAGATATCTCGACATAGTGAAGAATTAAAACAAGTGTAGACACCAGACAGACAGTAGTGTCGAGACAATTCAGATGTCTCGACACAGTGTAGATTTAAAGATGTCAACACAGTCGATAGTTGTGTCGAGACAAGTCAACTGTCTCGACACCTTTAAGTTCAGACTGAAAATTCTACTAAGTAATATTATGTCGAGACTGCTAAGATGTCTCGACACATTCTAAGAATACTAAGTAATATTGGTTTGAGACATTTTGGGCTTCTCGACACTTTTGAGCCTGAAGTTGATTAGAGTCAACACAGCTGAGTGTCAAGTCAAGTCAGAAGTGTCATGTTAGCTACAGTGACTCTATATCTCTTCAGAATCCATTTGAAGGAAATTTTGAAGTATGATGTCATCAATCTGAAGCTAGCAACCGTGAAGGCTATATATAGAGGGGTCATCTACATAGAATTCAAGGAATCAATCGATCAATTAATTTCTCTCATTCTAATTTCTTCTAAGTCAGAGGACGACGACATCTCCAAGAAGAAGAAGGAAGATGCGAGTCTTCAAGAAAGTCTTTAGATCCTTTCAACAAATTGATCTGAGGATTAAGGTGGATCAGTTATACAAGTTCTTCAAAGAAATCAAGCTGATCATCATCAAGAACATTGAAGATCCAGAGTAGAATCATTTCAGCCAGCCTGCTTTTCAAGAATCAATCCTTTGCTGTTGAATTGAAGAATCTGAAGTCTCAGATAAGTCAGATCATAGAACTGTTGTTTTCTAAAATTATTTACCTATTAATTTTGTAAGATCTCTTTGAGATCTGAGTGGGTAGGAGATAAATTCTCTGAGTTGTAAGTCTTTGTTATAAAGGCTGAGGTAGGGTTCTTTAGGGACCTGAGGTAGGTGATTTGTGTGCGATAATTGAGGTGTAAGACTTGTAAATTCTGAGGTAGGGTTCTTGAGGGACCTGAGGTAGGAGATTGGGTAGATCTTTGAGGTAAGACCAGTGGGTCTGAGTTGTAGGTTTCTTAACAGAAACTGAGCCTGTAAGATCTTTTGATTTGAGTTGAAGAGGAGGAGATATAATGTAACGTCCCCGATTTTTTTTTTCTGTGTTTTGTTTGATTATTGTTTGGCATTACGATGACGCGTTTCCGGTATTTTGCTATTGTTAGAGCATGGTCTTAGCTCTTTAGGTTCCTTGAGGAGCCTATTTATAGCCTGTTTGCAAGATTCCCCAGCTAGCCGGAGTTTGTTTTTGTGACTCGGCTGATCCTCTCAGGGAATTCTTGTTCTTTGGCTTCGGGAGGTGTTAGCCTTAGTTTTGATCGTCGGATGTTGTTTTCGACTTTGCTATTGTTTTCGTAGCTTGGGTGTTTAGATACGGTGCGAGTTTCGTCAAATTCCGAGATCGTTTGTTTTCGCGTCGTTTCGACGTTTATTGAGTTAGCTTGTGGTGTGTTACCAGGTTGTTGCCTTTGCTTTGCATGGCTTGGTTGCCGAGCTTTGTAGAGCTTGAGACTTTTTTGATTGGCTTGTTTTATGGCTATGTGTAGATAGCTTATTTTTATGTATATAAATTTGTATGAGCTATATATATAAATATTTATATATATATATATATATATATATATATATATATATGTGTGGGTGTGTATTAGCTTGGCTTGTCAGCTTGGTGGCCGAATTCCTTGATTCAGTTAGGTGCCGAGTTTCTCTGTGTGATAAAATATTATATTAGATAAAGTGAGTGAGTGGGTAGAAGATAATATATAATAGCTCCAGCTGTTCTCCTCCCCATTTCTTCTCCATTTCCCGAGCATTGTTAGCTTCCAGCAGAAGGAAATGAGCGGGAGGCGGAGGAGCGGCTGCTTTGACTTCCAGTTAGGTGTTGAGATAGGGCTAGTTTCTCTCGGTTAGCAGCGGATCTCATCTACTCACCCCATGCTCTACCTTCCTAGGTAATTAATTTCGCATTTCGAGTTGTCTATAGGAGCTAGGGTTTCTTCAGTCCTTTTTCCTGGCAAAAAGCTCAAGGTTTTCCTCTATAGGTAGTGGGAGGTGCAGGTGGTCGATCTTCTTGCCGCCGGTATCGACTTGGTATTGCAGCTGCTTCTTCCTGCCAGAATTCAGGCAAGCGGCTCCTTGCCCTTGCAATTTCGTCACTTCTTTTACCTTGTTCGGTTGTTGTAGGTAGCTAGAGTTCCTTTTTGCTTCTAGGAGCTAGGGCAGCAGCATTCCCTTTGCTCCAGCCATTTATTTTCGGCTTCAGGAACTGTACAGATCAATCCTATTAGGTTTTTTTCTCTCTTGTCCTCGGTTTGGTGTCCAGGTATCTTACTGGAGTTAAAGCTTAGATTAGTTAGTGGTAGAGTTAAGCTTAGGCTGCGGTGGATTGTGTAAGAGGAGTAGTAGAGAGAGTTGGAAATAAATTTTCCAACTCTCTTGTTAGTAGGCGTTGAGTGGGCTTGGGTCGGGCTAGCTCTTAGTTTTAGGAATTTTAGGCTATGTCAAAAGCGTTAAGTGAGTGGACCTCACTCAACGCCTAGACTGTTAGGCCTCTAGCGTTGAGTGTGGTGCCCTCACTCAACGCCATGGTCGTTTTTGCGGTTAAGTCATTTGGCGTTGAGTGAGTCGACCTCACTCAACGCCGTGGCTCTTTTGGCGTTGAGTGTGGTGGACTCACTCAATGCCAAAGCAAGATTTTGCGGCTAAGTCATTTGGCATTGAGTGAGTCGACCTCACTCAATGCCGTGGCTCTTTTGGCATTGAGTGTGGTGGACTCACTTAACGCAAAAGCCTATTTTTACGGATAAGTCATTTGGCGCTGAGTGAGTCGACCTTAGTCAATGCCGTGGCTGTTTTGGCATTGAGTGTGGTAGGCTCACTCAATGCCAAAGCCTGTTGTTGTGGTTAGGTTACTTGGCGTTGATAGGGTAGACCTCACTCAACGCCGAAGCTGTTTGGCATTGAGTGTGGTGAACCCACTCAACGCCATTGCTAGGCTTTTTGCGGCTATGTTCCTTGCGTTGAGTGGGTAACCTCACTCAACGCCATGGTTAGTGCTTGGTGTTTAGTAACCCACTCAGCGGCGCGGCGAGTGAACTCGACGCTTTTGCCTTGGGTTGTGTTTTCCTTTAGGAATGTTAGTATGGTTTTTTTTTTCTTAGGGGGGTGTTGGGTGTTCGGCTAGTTTTTGCATGCCGACTCGTGGATTATGGCAGGTGGTGTGGTTTTGTGGGCTCTGTAGGGGGTGAATCGTGTGTGCTGAGTTGTGGCCACCACCACCTAGGTCGTGTTTGGCTGGTATGGTTGGGTGTGTGGACCCTGTAGCTGCCACTAGTTGTTTTCACCCTGGAGTGTTTTTGGGTCTGGTTGTTGGTGAGGGCTGTGCCGCCCACTCCGACCCAAGGTTTTCACCACGGCAAATAATTCACAAAGATTAGGACTATTAGTTCCTTTCCTTTTTAGTTTCTATTTATTTTGGCATAGGTATTCCTTGGTGCTACTGCGGGTGCTTAGCAGAGCATGTTGCTATTTATGTTCACACTTGGTGCATTTTTACTGCTCTTTGGACAGTGTTTCTTCTTACTGTCATGCCTTTTCTTCTACTGATAGCATTTTGTTGCAGGGCTGGTAAACCCCTTCTTTTATTGCTCATGAATCTAATGCTCCCCTTCCTTTGATTTTCTTTTACTTGCTGAGGTGTTCTTTTTTTTTTGAATGCCTCAGGTTCAAGTTGTAGCCAGTTAGATGGCTAATGCTCTTGTGGAGCTTACTTGTGGCCTCCTGGGTAGCTGAGGTTGTTTTTCCTCTTCTTGTGAGGTAGTTTTTTCTTCCTTTCTGTATATACATGCATACTCACCAGTGGGTTTTTGTCAGGTTGTTGATTCCCACTAGTGGCTTACTTATGTTGCTGGGTATGAACTAAAACTGCTGCTTTTGCCTATTTGAGGTTGTTCACTTGTTTCTAAGAAGGTTTTATGCTAGGTTGCATGTTAGGTATTTTAAAATCCTAAAATATTACTACATGTATCTCATGCACATCATGTTTACAAAACTAAAACACTATTTTTCCTTAAGCATAAAGACTATCTTTTTATATATACTACACCAACCTTAGAGTCGTGCATACCATGAGTCGTCCCTCGGGGACACTTATGCTTTTTTAGGATGTCATAACAACTTAGTGAAAGTATTTTCCGCTGCAAATGAATATATTTTTTTATCGTGGACTATCTGATCCATTGTGCCGAGGGATACGTCCATTAAATATAACTGGCTTTCTTTCATAATAAGCTATGGTTTTCTTAAATCTAAAGTCTGAAGTTTTGCCTGAACGTGTGCAGTTATCCCCTGCACTATGTGGCATCACATCACATATTTTCTCTTGCTCTGATACGATTTATTCGTCGAGAAAGTGCGGGTTGTGATAGTTGGTATCAGAGGGAGGTTGCTTGAAAATTGGTCGGGCAACCTTTCCCTTATTAGCTTTAGTGGTTTAGCGTCATATCATACACACACCAATATGTCATTAGTAAGTCTTGGCTGAAGCACGAACACTACACTCATAAGCATGAGTAGAAGTATACGAGGCATATTATGTAGTATGGGATGCATAATATGTGTTTTTATATGGATCTACCATAGGCGGCAATATGTGAGCGTTATGTAGTATGGGATGCATAACCTCACCACATGAATGCCCATTAACACGTTTTCTTTTTTTTTTGTTGCATGCAATGTTATGTAGTATGGGATGCATAACATTTCTATGCGTACGATCGATCATGGCATGCATTAAGGCTTTTTTTAGAATGCATAACACAACATGCATAGCATAACATTGCATAAGCACAACATGCCAAGCTAAATATTTGCATGATGACATTTGTACACACATGGATTTGAGTCAAAGGAAATAAAAATTCATGCATTCATGGTCTAAGAACATAAGTTAGTATGATGATGGTGAACCATCCTAG
This sequence comes from Platanthera zijinensis, assembly GCA_039513925.1. Taxonomy (NCBI): domain Eukaryota; kingdom Viridiplantae; phylum Streptophyta; class Magnoliopsida; order Asparagales; family Orchidaceae; genus Platanthera; species Platanthera zijinensis. Next base: position 132,792,188 of record CM077081.1, read on the forward strand.
GTTAAGCATAACATCATTCTTGTAAAAATCCCAGACCAAGTTAGCAGTTGAAGTTCATATTTAAGTATGTCTGTCTGTACCAGGTAGTTTTGTTCTAGCAGTTGGGCTATGTTTTGAGTACTGCTAATTTGATTATAGGATGGCGAGGAATCCTTCGATGAGATCGACTCCCCAATCTGATGGTGAGTCTTCTGGAGCGCATAGCAAGGTGTTGATTGAAATTTTGTGGAAGAGTAATGAAGCCTTGTCTAGGCAGGTGGTGGGTATGCAGACTGAGATTTAGACCCTGTTAGCAGTTGTGGCAGGACAGCCTTCGAGAGTGTCGGACCCTGTTGTGGGCGTAGCTATTCCTATTCCTCCTACTCCCCTGGTACCTCCTGTTGCATTGCCCCCGGAGATGACGTTTATATCGTACTTCCAGCGACTAGGAAATCTGACCTACGATGGGAAGGAAGACTTTATGGTTTTGGATGATTGGCTTATAGCCATCGAGGAGATGTTCTTCTATTTTGGAATTACCCCCGATAAGAGGGTGATGATTGTCGCCTATTAGCTTAAAGGTTTAGCGAAAAGTTGGTGGCTGAGAGAGAAGGAAGGCTTTAAGGAGGGATACTCTTGGGAGACCTTCACGAAACTATTGCAAAGGAAGTTTCTTCCTTCGGTCGAGCGCGACCGCCTGATGAATGATTTCCTACATTTGAATCAGAGGAAGCTCACAGTTAGTGAGTACGAGATAGAGTTCTACAAACTGAGTCAGTTTTCACCTGGCTGGTAAGCTCCGAGGCGGATCGAGTTAAGCATTTTCTTGGTGGCCTGAGAAGTGATGTCCAGCAGTTGGAAAGTGCTTATGGATCAACGAGCTATGCAGGAGTGGTGGAATCTGCTTTGAAAGTTGAGGCGATTGAGAATGCAAAGCAAAGAGGGCAGCAAATGAGAAAATATAAGAGGAAATTAGTTGAAGGAAAGAGCCCTCAAGTACCCAGTGCTAGCAGAAAGAAGAGCAAGGAGGTTTGTAGTTTCTGTGGACTGTGAGGCCACCCCTTCGAGGGATGTTTTAAGAGGCTTTGAGCTCAGAAGAAGGAGCAGGTGCATGCGATTCAAGGTGCTCTCAGGAATGATTTATTCTGTTCTACATGTAAGTGGCCAGGGCATGATGTTGCCCATTGCTGGAGACTGGATAAGAGTAAGGTAAGAGGTTGTTTTCTTTGCGGTCAAGAAGGGCACATCAAGGCTCAGTGCCCCCAGCTCTAGCCGGTGTTCTAGACAGTGGAACTCCAGGCATTACCACCGCCTCAGCGGGTGGACAAAGGCAAGGGAAAGCTGAATGTAATTTCTTCAGAGGAAGCACGGACTTTGGCTCAGGTCATTTCAGGTTAGATTTCTCCCTAGCCTAAATGTTTTGTTTCTAATATAGCTTTAGCATTTGTTTTTCTTCGTTGTGTATGCTATCTTATAGGAAGATTTAAGGTGAGGAACCGCTGGGCGTGTGTCTCTTTGACTCTGGAGCTACCCACTCCTTTGTGGCTAGAGCCTTTGTGGAGCGCTATCGTTTAGGTTTAGAGCGAGTTAGTGATGCCTTTTGCGTCAAGTTTCCTTCTTGTGATTCCGTGATTTCAAATCACTGTATTTGGGATTGTCCGATTTTGTTGGAAGATTTTCTAGCGAAGGCAGATTTGAAGGTGATCAACTTGAAATACTTTGTTGTTATCTTATACATGTACTGGTTATCAAGTTATGATGTTGTTATCCAGTGCAAGGGTAAGCGCTTGGACTTCGTTAAGGGCAACGGTCAGCCTGGGAGTGTTTATGCTGATCTGCGCCAGGATGCTCCAGTCTTTTCTTGTGGTATGTGTTTTGAAGCTGCTTGATTCTGATTGCTTTGCCTGTTTTGTCTCAATAGTGGGGACTATTGTTCGTGTACCGCATTTGGAGGAGATTCTGGTTCTGTGCGAGTTTTCAGATGTTTTCCCTGATGATCTTCCTGGTCTTCCACCTTATCGAGATGTTGAGTTTGTGGAAGACTTAGAGCCAGGTACGCGTCCTATTGCGAAGGAGACGTACCGGATGGCCCCGCGAGAGCTGGAGGAGTTGCGTATCATGTTGGATGAGCTGTTAGCGAAGGGTTTTATCAGGCCGAGCTCTTCGCCTTGGGGTTCCCCTGTTCTATTTATAAAGAAGAAAGACGGGTCGATGAGGCTTTGCATCGACTATAAAGAGTTGAACAAGGTTATTATTAAGAGCAGATACCCTTTGCCAAGGATTGACGACTTGTTTGACCAATTGCGTAGTAGCGCGGTATTTTCCAAGATAGATCTTCGTTCTGGCTACCATCAGCTCAGGATCCGTGAGTCAGAAATTCCATAGATAGCTTTTTAATCCCGGTATAAGCATTCTAAATTTTTGGTCATGTAGTTTGGTTTAACCAACGCGCCCTCAGCTTTTATGGATTTAATGAATCGAGTGTTCAAGGATTTCCTGGATAAGTTCGTGGTCGTTTTTATCGACGATGTTCTGATCTATTCCTGCAATGCGGACGAGTACGACCAGCATCTGTGTTTGGTTTTATCTGCCTTGAGGGACCACAAGCTATTCGCCAAGTTGAGCAAGTGCGAGTTTTGGTTGCCTCAGGTTTCTTTTCTTGGTCATGTGGTAAATATGAGTGGGATTTTAGTTGACCCAGAGAAGAATGCTGCTGCGGTGGATTGGAGTAGGTCGAGCACTCCCAAAGAGATTAGGATTTTCTTGTGGTTGGTCGGCTACTATAGGAGATTTGTGGAGGGTTTCTCTACCCTAGCCACACCTTTGACTAGATTGACCCAGAAGAATGCGGCTTTTGTTTGGAGCGAGAAGTGCAAGGAAGCCTTCCTAGAGCTCAAGAACAGATAATACACTAGTCCCGTTTTGACCCTGTCCACAAAAGGCTTGTATTATGATGTTTATGTGGATGCATCGCATGTTAGGCTTGGATGCGTGTTGATGCAAGTCAGGAAAGTGATTGCGTACGGGTCGAGGCAACTGAAAACTCATGAGAAGAATTACCCTACGCATGATTTAGAGTTTGCTGTCGTGATTTCTGCGCTGAAGTTGTGGAGACATCTGCTTTATGTCACGTAGTGCAAGATTTTTACTGATCATAAGAGTTTAAAGTACGTCTTCACCCAGAAGGAATTGAATCTGCGCCAGCGACGTTGGTTGGAGTATGGGGCCAACTATGATGTTGAGATCCAGTACCATCCGGGCAAGGCTAATGTGGTGGACGATGCCCTGAGTCGGAAGACGGGGAAGATTTTTAACCTCTCCGCCGAGCTTTTAGAGGAAGAGTTTCTTTTGATGGATATTTCTGTGTTGAGCTGCGACTTGCAGAATAGTTTGGTAGTAGCAGAGCCTTCCTAGATTACACTTACGAGGCTACATCAGAAGGATGATCCAGATCTTTTGCACCTGTATCTTAGGGCTGAGAAAGGGGAGTTGCCGAATTTCTCGATTAATGATGCGGGTACTTTGAAGTACCGAGGCAGATTTTGTATCCCCGTCATTATGGATATTCGAGTTATGTTGTGTAGGGAGGAAAATGGCTCTAGTGTTGCCTACCACCCAGGATCTACCAAGATGTATCACGATTTAATGCAGATTGCATGGTGGTATGGGATGAAGGGGGACATAGCCAGGTTTGTTTCAGAGTGATATACTTGCAGTCATGTTAAGGCCGATCATGGAAGGCCTGGAAGGTTTGTTTCAGAGTGATATACTTGCATCTCGATGGATTTCATTACAGGCTTACCGAGATCTCCTAGAGGATATGACTCAGTTTGGGTGATTGTGGACTGATTGACGAAGTGTGCTCACTTTGTACCTTTTAAGATCGACTATCCGATGAATAAAATAGCTGAGCTGTATTTGAGTGAAGTCATCCGATTGCACGGTGTGCCAGTCAGCATTATTTCAGTCCGAGACTCCCGGTTTACATCTCGCTTCTAGAAGAGTTTGCAATAAGGGTTGGGTACATATTTGAGATATTCTACTGCATACCACCCACAGACCAATGGTCAGACAGAGCAAGTTAATCAAATAGTGGAGGACATGATCAGATGTTATATTTTAGACCACGGAGGAGCGTGGGATGAGCGTTTGCGACTTATGGAATTTGCTTATAAAAACAAATTGAAAGTGTTAAGTTGTCAACCTAAATCACCTAGAGGGGGGTGAATAGGTGAATTGTGCGTCTAAATATGGAAAAAAAAAATTTAAAGAACTTGCACACATAAACAAGCAATCACAGACGACAAGAAGATTTATAGTAATTCCCCAACCTTGGGTACGTCCACTTTCCCTCACCGATCTAGTAAATCACTAGATCCTGCTACTCCACTATCTCGGATTGAAATCCAATCCAACGCCTCGGAACCAAGTTCCTACAATCTCGATCCAAAAGGATCTACACTCGGAAGATGAAAACTTCCTACAACTCGGAGATTAATCTCCTATAAAATTTATAGAGAGATTTAAAGAAAAATACAAATAGAAATTTTGTCTCAGATCTAGAAAGATTAAACTATAGGTCTTTTTCTTGAACTTGCGGCTTTTTCATAAAATATTGAAGAAGAGATGAGAAATCTGATATGAGAAATCTTAGACCTACTCGATCAAGGAGAAGATGAAATATCCTTGAACTACAAGCCTTTCTTGATCGAAAACAGAAATGTCGATCTACACGTTGAGCGGCGGCGGCGGCTGAAACTTCTGTTCTTCTTAGAGAGAGAGACAGCCGATCACGAAAATAGACAAAAATGATTTTCCGTTTAGGGTTAGTCTTGATGAAAAGGCATTATATAGGATTTCCCCTAACTGTTAGAATTAACATTAATGACGTCACGTGGACCAATCACGATGTCTCATTTGAAAAACCCATTGATCTGGACTTAAGTAAATTTCAGAAAAATATTGACAGCAGTTCTCGAGAAGTATGAATGAGTTCTCGAGAACAGGCTGACTTCTGAGAACTAGACTGTCTGGACTTAAGTTAATACTCGAGAACAACGACGTTGAGTCTACTCAAGAACTAACTAGACTTCTTTAGAACTATTACTCGAAAGGCAAATCGTATACTCGAGAACTATGCTGACTTCTCGAGAACTAGAGACAAAGTTCTCGAGAACTGAGATAGTCTTCTTGAGAGAGGGACTTAGAATAATTTTGTGGCTGTCTCTGACTACTCGAGAAACAAAGGTTGGGACTTCTCGATAACCTTAGACTGACTTCTCGAGAACTATAAAAGGTTTCTCGAGAACTAGTCTCGGCTTCTCGAGAACAAGAGGAACTTCTCGAGTTCTACTAAGTCTACTCCTCGAGAACTGTCATGGACTTCTCGAGAGGTGGACTTATAGAAATTCTGGACTTAGAAAATTTTCTCTACTCTTCAAGAATCCAAGCTTCATTCCTTTATCAAAGTGCTTGAATATGAAGTGTATCCCAATTGAGAGGCTACACATGAGTCAACACCTTGGATCATACAGTGAGGGTTTACACTTTACGGTCCTGTGTTCATGGCCCACTGTAGACTGACATTGGTCTACACTTAGCAATGATGATCTGCAAACACACAACTTAAACCAAGATATAAAATACAACTTAATTCATCTTAGTTCAAGGGTGACTTCATGCAAATCCTGGTTATTATGGATGCAATACCCAACAATCTCCCAATATTTATAGAAGTCAAAACCCTTTACACTAAGATGAATTACACCAATAAAGAAAGAACTGTAAATGAAGAATAGAAATCAAAAGCAAGATAGAAAAATTAGACACTCAATTAGAAAAACTAGAAATTGTATATATATATATATATATATATATATATATAATGTTTTAGATTTCCAATTCAACATCATTTCTTCCATAGTCTCAAAAACAAGTGTCATTAGAAAAATCACCTCTAGCTCTGATGCTGTCTGTCATGCTTCTCTTGCTGTCTCCTCTGATAGCTGAAAGGTTTTGGGTAGTATTTAGAAGGTTTTGGAGGAGCCTTGGGATTATTATTGTCATACTCTTTGTCATATATCCTTCTTTTGGTCATGAACTACTCATAAAGTTCCCACTCAGTGGAGCGTTAGTGGAGACTCCTATTTTCATTATATTCCATAACTAACTTGAGAGTATCAAGAATCAATGACTTAGAGGTAGGACTCCAGACTTCAGCAAACTCTTGTGCCTTCCTTTTCTCTGAATCTGTCTTGGGAACACTTTTGTTGGCTGAGGGGCCTTCCCCATACTTCCTTTTCTTAGAGGTGTGGATATCAGGTAAACCTTGAGGAATAATATCATCCCATACTTGGTCATAACAAGCAGGAGGAGGATCCTGATCTTCTAGCCTAGGAGAAAAGCAGGGCATCTAAGGTTGTTACATCTGAGCTGGCTGACTGGACTGTCCTTCAGCAAGAGGATTCAGGTTATGAGGAATGATATTGGGATCAACCTGAAATTCAGGGAAACTTTGGTTGTGCATCCAGACTGAGGTGTCATAGGAATGAAATTTCACTGATTGAATTTGCTCTAAAACATTCTTATTAATTTCATTTATCTTTTCAGACCAAGCTGAGTTTGCAGCAGCAGTAAACTTATCCACAAGTTTTTCCACATGTTCTTTTACCAGGCTCTCCCCCTTTCTGAATTCTACACATAGCTTTCTTATGGCATTTTCTTTGAAAGTTCCCACTACTTCACAGATTTTCATAACATGATCCTAGGTTTTCTTATCTAATTGAATCTGATTGTTAGCAAGAGTTACAGATTGTTCCATTACCTGACCAACACTAGTAATGGTGTGGTCTATAGCTTTTCCACCAATCTGAAACAATTCTTTGAGGGAGTCTATATTATGCTGGATTTCTGCAAATCCTCTACTCATCTCTTTTTCTAGAGCAGTTACTTTGTCCGGGACGACCTTCAGAGATTCATCAAAATATTTCCTCTGGTAAGCCAACATGATTTCAAGCTTACTGAGAATATCTGAATTGATAGGGGCAGTAGCAGCAGTAATAGCAGGAGGTGCAGTCAATGGAGGAATCTCATCAATCACCACAGAACTTTTAGCTCTAACTGTATGAGTGACTGCATCTCCTTCTTCATCAAGGAAAGTGGGCATGGATAAGTCAAGTTTCCTTCGTGGAGCTTCAACAGGCTCTGGAGAAATTCTATCTTCATCATAAAGAAGAATAGTATTTGGTAGATCATTCTTAACAGATGGGGATTGAGCAGTTTGAGACTTGGGTGAAGGTATTGGAGATGGAGTATGTGCTGGTGATGGAGATAGAACAGGTGATGGAGATGGAGCTGGAGAAGGATACTTTGATGGCTCTTCAACAGTTTCCTTGTGTAGAGAAGGAAGAGGTTCATTTGAAGTCATCTCTTTTATCATACTTTCAATATCTTCAGCAGTAGATTTAATGGTTTCTTGCACTTGCTCATCTGAGATGGTCTTATTTGAAATATCTGCCTCTGGGGACTTGGTTGTAGATCTTACTTGTCTTCTTACAGGACTTCTGATGGGTGAACTTGCTGGTGATCTGGCTGGAGGAGGAGGAGAAGGAAGTCTTACACCTAGAACTGAGGTTGCAGGCTACCCCTCAGTTGCTGCACTAGATGGTTCAACAACATTATGAGAGGAGGGAGATGGGGTCCTGACCTCTTTAGCAGGGGCTGCAAGCTCTTTAGCTAACTGCTTTGGATTCTTCAGCTTTAAATCCTATCTATGAATGGAGGCTAGGGAGATCTTCTTCGGGTGATGGATTGGAGTGCCTTTAGAAGTCTTAAAGACAGTTGGATCAATCTCATGCAACATCAAGGAGATTATCCTAACAAAATTTTGTTCTTTTATGTTGTCTCTAAGCAAATCAAAAATCATCAAACCATAAGGAAATATTTTCCTGCAGACTATGACAGCCATGATATTGAAGAAGTCATTTGTAATAAATCCTATTGATCCCGTTCTGCACCACAGAATTTTTCCAATAATGTCCACTTAAAGTTTTCTAACATCATTTAAAGAAGTCCTCCTCAGAGAAGTAATATCTTCTGGAACTCCACAAAAATGATATGTTCTGCCATTGTCATCTCCAGTTATTTCATCTAAATCATCTACATGAGGTAGTCTGAGAAGTCGGGACACTATGGTCGGGCTCAACTTAATTTTAATGCCCTTGACTTTTGACTTCAGTACAGTGCCATATCTCCTTATCTTAACATTTCTGAAGAACTCTTCTACCTCAGGAAATAAAATCTTGCAAGGTTCTGATAGAACAAATGTCAAACCTGTTGTGTACAAGAGAAGAAGAAGATTTTTGAAATCATCTGAAAGCTCTGCTATCCCTGCTACTACTAGCTCATTGTCGACGCCGATTTTTAACTGCTAGGCCATTGAGATTGACGACGACGATGGACAAAGAGTGAGAAGGCGGTGGCGTCGAAGCACTGGTCGGTTGAAGGCGAAGAGTTTTCGAGAGAGTCGAGTTTGAATTGTCGGTTGAATTTGGGATTCTAATGTTTTATATATATATAAGCCTAGTAATGTCGATTAGATGTCTAATTAAACTAAATTAACCCTTGGATTAAGGCAGAAATAGAGCGGTTTTCAAAATAGTAGAAATTGACAGAAATCGAAGATTTACATGGCATTTCTCAAGAGGTAGGGTAGTTCTCGAGAAGTATTATTGTAGTTCTCGAGAAGTAAAGGACTTGTTTTCGAGAAATTTCAGTACCTCTCGAGAGACAGATTTTCTATTCTCGAGAAGTGGACTTGAAGTTTTCGACAACTAATTTCCTGCTTTTCGAGAAGTAATAATAGTTCTCGAGAGCTGCCTTCCACTTAAGAAATTTCGGACCTTTTTGAAGTTTCCTCGATTCTTGAGCGTTGAACTGATTCCCTTTGATCTATCCTTCTTTTTTCATCATCCCAAGTTCAGTTTTGAAGAAATTGAACTTGGTTTCGTCCAATGGCTTTGTGAAAATGTCTGCAACTTGTCGATCTGTTTGCACGTACTGCAGATCCACATCACCTTGCTCCACATGCTCCCGGATGAAGTGATATCTGAGATCGATGTGCTTTGTATGGCTGTGCGAGACTACGTTTTTTATAATTGCTATTGCGCTGGAGGAGTCGCAAAACAACAGAATCTCTTTAACCTTCATATTGTAATCTTCTAGCTGGTTCTTTAGCCAAAGCAGTTGTGCACAACCACTACCGGCAGAGATATACTCTATCTCAACCATTGAGATTGCGACACAATTTTGCTTTTTGCTGCTCCATGAGATAAGCCTTCTTCCAAGGAACTGACATGTCCCGGAAGTGCTTTTCCTGTCATCTTTGCTACCTATAAAGTCTGCATCTGAAAAACCAATTAGTTCGCTGTCATCATTTCTTGGGTACCATAAGCGAAGATTCGGTGTACCTTTAAGGTATCTCAAGATCCGCTTTGCAGCGGCATAGTGAGATTCCTTACAGTTCACTTGGAATCTAGCACAGACACATGTAGAGAACATTATGTCTGGTCTACTGGCAGTAAGGTAGAGTAGGGATCCAACTATGCTTCTGTATTTGGTTTCATCAAAAGGTTTCCCTTTCTCATCCTTGTCCAGAGACATAGCGTAGGCCATTGAAGTCCCCATAGAGGTTGAACTCTCCATTCCGAATTTCTTAATCAACTCCTTAGTGAACTTCGTCTGTGAGATGAAAATTCCATCATCAAATTGTTTCACCTGAAGTCCTAAGAAATACTTCAGCTCTCCCATACTACTCATTTCAAACTTCCCTTGCATAAGTTTAGAAAACTTTTTGCAGTGGTTGTCATCTGTAGAACCAAAAATAATGTCGTCAACATAGATTTGCACTAGCAAAATCTTGCCTTCAATTTCCCAAAGAAATAATGTCTTATCTATCTTTCCCCTGGTGAACTTGTTCTTGAGGAGAAAGGTAGATAGCATTTTGTACCAAGCTCGAGGAGCTTGTTTCAAACCGTACAGCGCTTTCGATAACAAATAAACATACTCAGGAAAGTTAGGATCAATAAAACCTGGGGGTTGTTCCACATACACTTCTTCCTTTATGTCACCATTTAGGAAGGCGGACTTCACATCTATTTGATAGACAGTGAAGACCTTAAGTGTAGTATAAGCTAGGAACAGTCTGATGGCCTCCAGCCTTACAACTGGAGCGTATGTTTGGTCGAAGTCGATCCCTTCTTCTTGACGATATCCTTTGGCGACGAGTCTGGCCTTATTCTATATGATTGTTCAATCCTCATCCAACTTGTTTCGGTAGACCCACTTTGTTCCGATGACATTCTTACCTTTGGGTATAGTAACTAGTATCCAAACTTTGCATCGCTTGAACTGGTTCAGTTCTTCTTCCATGGCCAAGATCCATGATGCGTCTGAGTTGACTTCCTCAAACTTCTTTTGTTCAACCTGTGAGAGAAAAATTAAATATAAATTCTCGTTAGTTATACCTCGACAAGTTCTTACACCATCCCGGGGATCTCCAATGATCTGGTCCAATGGATGATCCTTCAGATGTCTGAGCTCTAGGTTTTTGGCATATGGAACTTCTTCAGCCATTGGAGTGACTTCATCAACTTGGATATTTTCCTCATCTTGATCATCTACCTCTCCAATGGGGATTGGAGTAGTGATCTTGAAGAACTTTTCTCTTTCACCTTTAGTCAGTTCATCCAAGCTGATCTCTTTAATCCTTGTACCTGCATCTTCAACAAGCACACTAGACGATTTGCTTTGCAGCAAGCTCGTCTCATTAAATACAACATGTATGGATTCCTCTACAACCAGAGTTTTTCTATTGAAGACCCTATATTCCTTACTATGGCTACTATAACCTACAAAAACACCTTCAAAACTTTTCTCACTAAACTTGGTAGTATGATACTTACCATTGTTAAGCACAAAGCATTTACAGCCAAAAATTCTAAAATATGAAACAGTTGGGTTCCCACTTTTTAGAAGTTCATAAGGTGTCTTATCATGATTCTTATTGATGAGTGCTCGATTTTTCACGTGGCATGCGGTATTGACGCCTTTAGCCCAGAAGTATTACGGTAGTGAAGCATCACTCAACATAGTTCTGCAGGCCTCTATGAGTGTTCTGTTCCTTCTCTCAGCTACTCTATTTTGCCGTGGAGTGCGAGGAGAGGAAAACTCATTAAAGATACCTAGGCTTTCACAGAATTCTATTATGGCCCTAGATTTGAACTCTGTTCCATTGTCACTTCTTATTTTGACTACGGAACAGTTGTATTCATTATGGACCTGCCTGACAAAATTAGTAAAGATGTCGAAGGTATCTGACTTGTGTTTCAGAAAGAACACTGACGCAAAGCGTGAGTAATCATCAACAATAACCAATGTATTTTCCTTACCTCCCAAGCTTCTAATTTGTAGTGGACCAAACAAGTCCATATGAAGTAGATGGAGACATCTACTTAAATTTTTGTCGATAATGCTTCTAAAGGTAGCCCTTATTTGCTTGCCTTTTATGCATGCAAGACGAGGTCCATCTTTGACATACTTGACATTCGAGGCATCATGTACTAAGTTCTGGGAGAATAATTTATTAATAGTTTTAAAATTATTATGTGCTAACCTCTTGTGTCATTGGTCACCAAGAGACGCACTATCTTTTGCCAAAAGACATACTGGCGTAGAAGAATCTATACAAATGAAATTTAAACAAAATATATTCCTGCTTCAAGTGCCAAATAGAATCGTTTCCATATTGTCAACAGACTTTATAAGACACTTGTCAGCGTGGAATTGAACTATGTATCCTTTGTCGCATAGTTGGCTTATGCTTATAAGATTGTGTTCCAATCACTCCACATAAGCTACATCCAAAAAAGATACACTACCGTTAGTAATCATACTGTAGCCTTTTGTTATCCTGCGGTCTGAACCTCCAAGATGACCTTTGGTCCGTTCAACACTGGAGAATAATTCTGAAGTAGGCTTCTTGTCCCGGTCATGTGCCGAGAGCATCCACTGTCCAAATACCAGATTGGCGTTTTGGTGGCCTTTGAACATCCCTTCAATTATAATCAGTTTTCCTTAGGAACCCAAACATGTTTGGGACCTTTGTCTCGTGTTAGAACACTCCTCCTACGAGGATTAGCATCATGAGTGGTCATTCTCATGTTGCCAACTTGATGAGTTGCAAAATTTATTTGATTAAACCAACAATCGATGGCAAAATGACCAATTTTGCCACAGCACCAAAAGTCAAACCTTTTGTATCTTCGCCTTAGGAACTCCTGCTTGACATTCTGAGATGCTGGTCCAGTAGGGGTAGCATTCTTGGAGGAAGAAGCTTCATGATGATGGCAATCACATGATTTCTTCTAAATTATAGGCATTTTTATAATGGTTTTTTACTTTTGGTGCTTTCTTGAAGTTATGACCATGATCATAAGGGACATAGCTCTGAAGAATGACTTCTTCATACGGTGCCTTAAAGACACTCTCACCAAAGTTTCTGGGGCGAGTCTATCCTTGGTAACGAGACTTTGGCTCTACATAAGTAGGCCTAGTCAAGTGGTCGTAGGATGAGTCAAGATCAAACTCATTTGTTGGAAATATGACTTTCTTAAAGATAGTCTGATCTTGAGGGGCTTTCCCCTTTGCTTTGGCTAAGGCCTTCATGGCGGCCTTATTCCTTCTATGAGCCTTATTCCTCCTAGAAGATTTACTAGAAGCTTCTACATTGCCTAGCCCAGCACCCTTGGCCTGAGCGGAGAACTCAGCAATGAGAGGAAGAACTACCTTTAGCTTAGAGAAACCTTCAACAAGTTTCTTTTCGGCCTCTAGTAAGTCTTCTAACCCTTTGATGATTTCATCCTTCAGATCAAGGTGCTTGATAGCCTTGTTGAACTCATCAACAACATTATCTAAGTCTTCTCTGAGTGAGTCCATCTTGGCAACTTCCTCTCTCAGAGAGCTTTCTATGGCCTTTAGCAAATTAATCTTTTTTTCCTAAGTTTTCACGACCTTTAGACATTTATCGTATGCCATGATCAACTCCTTATACTTGGCCATGAGTTCAGACTCATCGTCAGAGGAGCTATCCTCATGATCATGCTCAGAAACTTCAGGTTCTGGAAGATGGGTATGAGATTTTACCTCCCCAGTGAACTGGGGCTCTTGTTCATCATTTGATTGAGCCATAAGTCCAAAGTAGGCTTCCTCTTCTTCACTTGACTCAGATGAGTCAGAGTCACTAAGAGTATTGCCCTTCTTGGCTCTCAGGCTCTTCTCTGTCCTCTTGTTGTTGTACGAGGACTTCTTTTCTTCTCTTCTGCCACCCTCCTTCTTCTTGTGGGGGAAGTCAGCTATGATGTGACCAGGCTTGTTACAGCAGTAGCAAACTATGTCAGTCGAAATATGTTTGTTCTGTTTAGAACCATACCTGTCGTGGCTGCTTGAGCCTTTTCTGTGTCGATCACTGTCATGTCGTGATCTTCTGTGAGAGGCATCCTTGCCCTTCCATTACTTTTTCTTGTTCAAGAATTTCTTGAACTGCCGTGAGAGTAAGGAGAACTCTCCTTCAGATAGCTCAGATCCCGAGGTACTTAGCTCTGAGTTTTCTTCTTCGTAAACTTCTTGTGCTGGGGCTGGAGAGGTAACCTTTGACTTCTTGGAGGTGTCTGCCTTTAAAGCAACATATTTCTCTTTGGATGCAGACCTGCTCTTCTCATCTTCAGCTTTCCTCGTATTGAGTTGAAGCTCATACGACATCAGCTTCCCGAAGAGATTCTGAGGATCTGTCTCAGCTAGCTTTGCAAATTCCCGGATAGCACATACCTTATTGTCTCATTCCTTGGTTAAGGATCTTAGGAACTTGTGATTCAGTTCTCCATTGGTGAATACTCTGCCATATACTCTGAGACCATTGACTATCTTGAAGAAGTTCTCAAATGTATCTGCAATAGTATCCTTTGGCCCTTGCCAGAAGGCTTCATACTTCTGGTTCAACAGGGATCTTCTATAATCCCTCACTTCTTCACTACCTTCCATCATAGTGACTAGTGACTATCACATCTCCTTAGCAAATTGGCAGTGAATCAAGTTCTACAGCATCGAGTCATCGACTGCACTTGCTATAAAATTTTTAGCTTTCTTATCAAGAGAGACAAGTGCAATCTCATCTTTATCTAAATCCATTAACTTCTTTGGAACCTTCTTGGGGATCTATAGTGGAGACAGTCATAGGAATGTGGGGACCTTCTTCAACAATCATGAAGATCCAGGGATCCACAACTTCCATGAAAAATTTAATTCTCTCTTTCCATATGGGAAAGTTATTCTTTGTGCACAGGGGAAGCTTGGCAAAATCCTTATCCTTGTCCATTGCTTGAAAATTCTCAAAGACAACTTAGAGAGGAAATTGATCAAGGTGTTAACCTTTTAACGACCAACCTCCCTCTGATACCAATTGAAAGTGTTAAGTTGTCAACCTAAATCACCTAGAGGGGGGTGAATAGGTGAATTGTGCGTCTAAATGCGGAATAAAAATTTTAAAGAACTTGCACACACAAACAAGCAATCACAGACGACAAGAAGATTTATAGTGGTTCCCTAACCTTGGGTACGTCCACTTTCCCTCTCCGATCTAGTGAATCACTAGATCCTGCTACTCCACTATCTCGGATTGAAATCCAATCCTACGCCTCGGAACCAAGTTCCTACAATCTCGATCCAAAAGGATCTACACTCAGAAGATGAAAACCTCCTACAACTCGGAGATTAATCTTTTACAAAATTTACAGAGAGATTTAAAGAAAAATACAAACAGAAATTTTTTCTCAGATCTGGAAAGATTAAACTCTAGGTCTTCTTCTTGACCTTACGGATTTTTCAGAAAATATTGAAGAAGAGATGAGCGATCTGATCTGAGAAATCTTAGACCTACTCGATCAATGAGAAGATGAAATATCCTTGAACAGCAAGCCTTTCTTGATTGAAAATAGAAGTGTCGATCTACACGTTGAGCAGCGCCGACGGCTGAAAATTTTGTTCTTCTTAGAGAGAGAGACGGTCGATCATGATAATAGACAAAAATGATTTTCCGCTTAGGGTTAGTCTTGATGAAAAGAAATTATATAGGATTTCCCTTAACGGTTAGAATTTACATTAATGACGACACGTGGACCAATCACGATGTCTTATTTGAAAAACCCGTCGATCTGGACTTAAGTAAATTTTAGAAAAATATTGACAGCAGTTCTCGAGAAGTATGAGTGAGTTCTCGAGAACAGGCTGACTTCTCAAGAACTAGACAGTCTGGACTTAAGTTAGTACTTGAGAACAACGGCATTGAGTTTACTCAAGAACTAACTAGACTTATCGAAAGCAATTACTCGAAAGCCAAATCGTATACTCGAGAACTATGCTGACTTCTCGAGAACTAGAGGCTAAGTTCTTGAGAACTGAGATAGACTTCTCGAGAGAGGGACCTAGAATAATTTTGCGGTTGTCTCGGACTACTCGAGAAACAAAGGCTGGGACTTCTCGATAACCTTAGATTGACTTCTCGAGAACTATAAAAGGTTTGTCGAGAACTAGTCTCGGCTTCTCGAGAACTAGAGGAACTTCTCGAGTTCTGCTAAGTCTACTTCTCGAGAACTGTCATGGACTTCTCGAGAGGTGGACTTAGAGAAATTCTGGACTTAGAAAATTTTCTTTACTCTTCAAGAATCCAAGCTTCATTCCTTGATCCAAGTGCTTGAATATGAAGTGTATCCCAATAGAAAGGCTACACATGAGTCAACACCTTGGATCACACAGTGAGGGATTACACTGTATGGTCCTGTATTCATGACCCACTGTAGACTGACATTGTTCTACACTTAGCAATGATGATCTGCAAACACACAACTTAAACCAAGATATCAAATACAACATAATTCATCTCAATTCAAGGGTGACTTCATGCAAATCTTGGTTATTGTGAATGCAATACCCAACACAACTGTTATCAGGAAAGCCTGTAAATGCCTATGAAAGTTAGGGTTTGATCTGATATACTCTAGGGGGGTGAATAGAGTATGTATGTATATTTAAAAACTTTTTCTGAATTATAAAGATTATAGCTAAACTTAGATACTATATCACAGCATGCCAAATTGAAATAAATGAAATCATAGAAAAGATAAATAACACAACCACATCAAGAACAAGAAGAAGAGGGCAACCAGACAACACAAGAATTTATAGTGGTTCCTTAACCTGGGTACATCCACTCTTCTACCACTCTAGTAGGAATCCACTCAGATTTTTGATAAGGTGACTGCCACCAATGAGCTTTTGGTAAGGTGCTCAAAAACCAAACATCATGTCTTTTGGTTAGGAGACTTGCAACCTGAAATCACTTTTGAAGGGAGTAGAGAACCCTTTTTACAGAGGGGTGAGAGAGTGATGGTGTCTTCTCTTTCTCAAATACAACTGAGAAGACTAGTTAAATTGATGTTTACAAAAAGCTCCCCCTGAAATATTGAGTTTGTTCAGGGAGGAATGAAACTTTTTCTTCAGGGTGATAGGCCTTCAAGCTATCAACTTTAAACCGAAGAACTTCCGGAACTTCTTGATAGATCTATTATTGTTGTCCTACTGAAAGTTCCTAAGAGTATGACAGAAGAAGATTCTTGATTTGGATGGTTGTTCTTTGATGACTACTTTTAGTCATCATTTTTGGGGTAATTTAGTAGCCTAAATGCCTAAGTTTATTTATAATTTATGCTTATTATTTCATGTTTTATGTCTTTTTATAATTTATTAATTCCTAGTTTAATTATATGTTTTAAGTATTTTTATGCTTATTATGTTTTATTTCTTATTTAAAAGTCTGTTACATTATAATAATCTCTAGTTTTCTTTATGTTTTATTTTATTTTATGTTATGTAATTTTGTCTTGTTATGTTTAGTTTAATCTTTAATAATTATTGTTATGTTATGTTTGTTATGTTTGTTATGTTATGTTATATGTTATAATTATTAATATTATGTTCTAATATCTAACATGTTTGTTTTGTCTTTTTATTTGTAGGTTCAAGCCCAAGCTCTCAAGCAGCCCACAAAGCCTACATGGTGCTACCCGAGCCCCCACTTCAAGCGGCCCGAGCCCAAGCAAGCCCACAACCTCCAACCCGAGCCCACTAAGTACTCTCTCTCTCTCTCTATCCCCTCATCATTTATTGAATGCATGAACATTTCCCCACATGCATGGTCGGCCACCTTCCTCCCTCTCCATTTACATTGAATCTCCCCTCTCTTTCTCCCTTCTACACACTTCCATTCATCCCCCTTGATATTTTAATATTCCTATTTCCATTAAATTACATGCATTGAATCCTCCCATTCTCTCTCCCCTCATTAAAACTCATGCATGAACCCTCTCCACCAAGCATGGCCGGCCACCCCCTTGTCTCCCCTCATTCTAGATCCTTCCTCCTCTCTTATTAAAGGACCCCTTGCCTCTTGTTTTAAGAAGTAGTTTTAGTTTAATGAATTAGTTCTTGGAAGTAGTTTTGGGTTTTAGGTTTTGTCTAATTAGTTCTTGCAAGTAGTTTCTTTATAAAGAAGTTTTGTTTCAAGTAGTTTAGTAGTTTATGGTTTATGTCAAGTTTTGTTGAAGTCTTGTTAGAATAATGTTATAATTCTCGTTTAGTTTTATCATGTACTTCTCTTTATTTAAGCAATGAAAATATTTTATTTTTCTCTTTTTCTCATTTCCTTTTCCAATATGCTTAGCTAATTTCTTTTTGTGCCCGATCACGATGATCTTTGCGATAAAATAATATATTTCATTTTATGTTGCATTTGTATTTTTATTTTTGATCCGACCTTGAATTATTTCGTATCGACTCCGTATTTCTAGTATACGGTTGTAGATTCCGATCTCATATTTGAGTAGCCGAGAGGCTCGTGAATATGAAAGATCACTCAAGGAAGGAAGGAGTTGAACGCAACCCTAGAGATAGGATGAAGTAAATCCTCCAGATTGGAGTCAAATCCAATAGTGCGGGTCACTTCGGTAATGCAACTTTAGGCAATTTTGACTTGTAAAGAGATTTCGGTCAAAACGTCTATAAGTTAGGGGATTTAATGCTCTAGCGAGATTACTCCCTAATATAGGATCCGTCACGGTCTTAATAGAATTGCAAATGTTAAACTAATTTATTTCATTATTTTATTTCAAAGTGAATCGTCGATCGAGCACTCTTTTGCAATAGTTTATTTCTCTTTTAACTAAGTTTAATTTATTTTAATTTTCAAACCCATCAATCGTTCGGTAAGATAATAGAATCATTGTGAGTAATAGTACTTGCCTGCCCCGAGTTTTTATACGACCATGATTTATTTATATCACTATACTATAAAACGATAGGTACACTTGCTTATTCAGATTATAGTCTGTGAGACGATTTTCAACCATTATTCTTCTTCTTTAGAAAGATTGTTCTTCTTCTGGTCTAGCAGTGGTTGATTTCTTGACTGATCGATTCTCTATATCTAAAGAATCGTGTATGTCTCTTATATTGTGTATATATTGGAAGAAAGAGAACTTCTCGTTTTAATATTTTCCATGTGGAAATCCTTTTGAATTTTGAAAATCTTCCTGCAATTAATGTTGACGGCCTTGGAATTATTTGGCATTAATTTGTTTCCCCAACTGTCCCTTAGAAAAATGACAGGCAATAATCCTGATGAAGACCGTAATTAATGTTCTTGTCTAACGGTAATATTCAGAAAATATTAGAGCATTAATTATTCAGGAATCATTGCCACATAATAAGGACAAAAGAGGAAAACAGCCAAGACTGGATTCGTCGACCTGAGTCAACAGTTCATCGAGCTGAGAATAGATGTTCGTCGAGCTGAGATCCAAAATCGTCGACCTTTGAATACTGCTTGATAACTTTCTTCTTCTATGCATCAAGTTCGTCGAGCTGAGATCTAAGATCGTCGAGCTGAGCCCTGAGAATTGAGTTTGTCCAGCTGGTCCAAGATCGTCGAGCTGAGCTCGGAGATTTGTCTCTGAGTTCGTTGTGCTGAGCATGACTTTCGTCGACCATAGATCGACGAACGTAGAACTCCTTTTTCTAAGTCTAGAATTCTCAAAGTCTTGAGTCTCTGACTTTGTTGAAGGCTGGTCCCTGGCATTATTGACTCTAAGGACTTGACCTAGACTCTAGGACACAACCATGACCCTGGTCTATACATGTATGGTCGTATCCTACCTTAGTGAACCTAGCCCAAATCCAACTAGGGATCCAACAATCTCTCCCTATTTGGGTGAGGTCACTAATTACAGACTCAATAAAAGAAAATGTATAAAGCATGAACACAATATATATCTGGCATAGAATTAAACAATATGTATGCAGCAGATATATTTACACTGTTAGCTTTGTAACATAAAACATAGTCTATCAAAAATATACCACAAACATATAGCAGTTAAGGTTCTAGTTTTTCTATTTGTTCTCCTTTTCTTCTTTTCTCTTATCACCAGGCTGAGTAAAAATAATTTCCCTGTTAGTATTGGAAGCTTCTCTCTTTGATATATATATATCTGCTGCTCCAATCACTGTCTGGGTGGAGGTTCTGGGAACTATAGCCGCTGGGTGTCTAGCCATATAATCTGCAGGATTAAATACCTTCTTGTTTACATGAAGTCTTTCAAGTTCTTTCTCTCTATATGAGGAAATGGTAGTGAACTTGGTTGGATCTTCGCCTTCTTTTCTGGCCTTCTTTATCTTTGACAGACCTATCAATTCTTGAAGCCTAGCAATCCTGAAATTAGAATCAACTTCCTGACTGACAGATGATTGATCATCTTTGGAGGGTAACAGAGTAGTAGACCTAAATTGAGTAGACTATGCTTGAAATCTTGTTGCTTTCTGGCTTTCATCACTCTGAGTATATAATGACTTTGGAGGTGTTGTTTCACTATATTTTCCTTTAGGTTTAAGTAATTCTGAATGCCTTCTTTGTTCATCTTGTTGTTGGGGAGGAGAGAACTCTAGCTTCTGATAGTCTACTTCCTTTATCTGCTCTGTACAACCAATACTTCTTTGATAGCTGCTTCCATGAGATTGATGTCTAGATGGCCTTTCCTGCCTCTGATAATTTCTTGTGAATGTCGGCTTGGAAGATGCATCTGACCTTTGATAAGTGGTTTCTGAAGCACCAGCAGCTGGAGGAGGAGGAGGAGGGGGATCCTTCCTGTATTTATGAGGAGGAGGAGGGGAGTATCTTCTGCTTTTCTTTCTAGCCTTTTATTCATTTTTTGATAGCCACATCGAAGATGGCATCCCTTTGTATGGAGTTATGTTTTGCAGAATATAGTAGGGAGCAGGAGGAGGAGGAGCCTTCCTTTTTTTAGAGATTTTATTCCTCTTTTGGTCCTTCTCCTCCTCATCATCATCAGAAGGTTGAGGATTGTCATACATATCATCAATTTGTCTTATTGTTTTTTTGGAAATTTCTTTACTTCCTGGAGTAGGGATAACTTCAGCATGGACTGCTTCAGTTTCCATAGCAATGTCTTGAGCTATAATATCATCAAGATTGGGGAGAGGGCTATCATCCATTACATAGGATGGCCCAGGAGAGCTACATGTCTGATCATCAGACTTATTTGCTGGAGGAGCTGTCAAACTTTTCTTTATAGTTTCTAACATCTCTGAGCTGGCAGGAGAGATATAACACACTATGGCTTTAAATGATAGAATGGGGAAGGTAAGAAAGAAATAAATATATGACCCAAATACTTTTAGCAAAGTTGCTAGATTCACTTTGAGATTAATGAAATAAACCCTTCCAGGCAGAATCTTTGGCAAAATGACCTCTTGAGTATTTGACACTATAATATATGTACAATAAATGTTACTTGCATCTGCTACTGAGGCTGTTGTTTCTGCAACATCTATTTCCATATCAGATTATAGAAAATTCATGAAATATGTTTCCATATCATCACATGTTCTTACTGCTGGTACTACTATGTGTTCTGCTGGTGCAACTGCTGTTACTTCTTCTTCTACTGTTGTTGTGTCCATATCCTGTTCAACTGGTTCTTATGCTATTGCTGCAACTACTGCTACTTCTTCATGAAGTATCTCCCCCTGCCTGGTTTCAGTATGCAATGAAGCCAGGCCCCCAATTGAAGAGGGAGTAGTAGTTAGGGCAGAGATTTGGGCAGCTAGAGAGGAGATGGAGGCCGCAAGTTGAGAGATAGCTTCTTCTATGAGGGATTGGAGGAGGGGTGTGAGGAGGGTAATGAGTGGGGTGACAAGAGAGGAATCCAAGTATGGGGAGGTAGAGGTTGGGGCAGTGGTTTATTGAGTGGATATGGTAGGTGCTGGGGGAGTTAGAGGTGGAGGTGGAGGTGGAGGTGGGATTTGAGTGTCTAGGGGAGAGTCATTTAGTGGAGAGGGAGTGTTTAGTGGAGATGATAATAAGTGGAAGGATGGGAATGATGAGAGGTTGGTGTGTGGGATATCATCAAGATGAGATGGAAGAGGAGATTGGGGTGGTGTAGGTACAGATGTATCATGCTAGGGGGAGGTTTGATTGGATGGTATGTGTGTAGGAGAGGAAGGAATATGAGATGCTGGTGGTGTAGGGGTATGAAATATAATGGTAGTGGAAGGTGGGGTTGGTTGAATTACTCGTTGGGATGGAACTTGAAGGGTTGGAGGTGGTGGAGTGGTGGAGTGGATCCCTTCAGTGGGGTGGGGAGAGGATGTTACAGCCCTTGTACTTTCTGAAGTTCTAGTGGAAGAGGAGGGAGCCTTTGCTTGCTTAGTGATGGTCCTCTCCCACTTGCTAAATAAGGCACAAGTTAGTCTCTTGATAGCATTAATGAATATGGTTGGGGAGACCAGTGATTCAATAGCCTTTCCTTAAGGAAGATCCCTAGGACCCTTCCAAAACACACCTCTTTCTTGTTGTTCTTCTTTTTAATCAAGTCAAACAGAATTTGAGCCCAGTTCACAACTTTCTTATTTACTATGACACACATAACCAGGAACTGATGCCTGGTGATGTAGTCGTGTGCTGTGTGCTTTCCTAGCATCACTTTCCTAGCTATATCTGCAAGAAACTTATACTCGGCAGACAAAAGTTTATTAAGTAATTTGTTTGGGGTATCTCCAGAATAACCCATTGTACTCAACATCAAATCAAATTCTTCAGAGTCTATTTCTAATTCATCCTCACCATTTTTCAATCGAAAAATCTCAGTTAAAATATCGGGGGTAAGAGAAGTAGCATTACCCACGATGGTTCCAGTCATCGTATTCCCGTCTGTTTTAGCTGTATAGACCCACTCCCTGATCTCTATTGCAGATATCTTGATGCGAGTGGAAAGCAGAGTCTTTAGTTGTTGATCTTCAAGGAGTTGTAGAATGTTCAGGAAGATTTGATCAGAGTACTGGAAAGATTCAAAGACCAGAGTAAACCTTCATAGTAGCAAGAGATCATGCGTAAATCGGCATGAGAGCACCTGCAAAGGAAAACAAAGATCAAGTGCAAAAGAATTGAAAGTGTGGGACAGAGGTCGAAGAAATCCTTGATATAGTGTTTTCTAGAATATGAATCGACAGATTCCGTTCCACAAAAAAACTTAAAAGATCTTTGATCTGAGGTCGACGAAATAATTTAGAGTTAAACAGTTCGTCGATCTCAATCTGAAGGTTTGAAGACATTTCACCTATCTCTTGTCGACGAAAGTTTTCTGAAGTAAGTTCGTCGATCTCAGTTTGACAAAACTAACTTAGCTCACAGTCGTCGATCTCTGGTCGACGAAATCTCACGAACTTTTCCTTGTTCGTCGAGCTCCATTCGACGAACACTGAAAAATTCGTTGATTGCAGACATAAACTAAACTAACCCTTCTCCATTTATCATTCCAAGCTGATTTATAAAGAACAAGTGATTTCGTTCATCCAGGGGTTTGGTGAAAATATCAGCTCTTTGTAAATCAGTGTAGATATAGACAAGATTAATTTTGTTTTTGTCTACACACTCTCTAATGAAATGATGTCTTATGTCTATATGTTTAGTTCTGCTGTGATGGACTGGATTTTATACTATAGCTATAGTACTTGTGTTATCACAAAATAGAGTTGAATTATTTAAGTTTAACCCATAATCATGGAGTTTGTTCTGAATCCACAACATCTGGGAACAACAACTACCAGCAGCAATGTATTCTGCTTCAGCAGTTGATGTGGACACAGATGATTGTTTCTTGCAGAACCAGGACACTAATCTCACAGCAAGGAACTGGCAGGTTCCTGAGGTCCCTTTTCTGTCCACTCTGCATCCAGCAAAGTCAGCATCTGAGTATCCAGTTAACTCAAACTCTGACTCAGTAGGATACCAGAGACCTAGACTAGGACAACCCTTTATATATCTTAAAATCCTTTTTAGAAAAGCTAGATGGGATTCTTTAGGGTTCACTTGGAACCTAGCACAAAGGCATGTAGAAAACATGATATCAGGTCTGCTTGCTGTAAGTAATAGTAGAGGCCCAACAATGCCCCTATATAATTTATGATCCACAGGTTTCCCATGCACATCAGAATCTATTATAGCATTTGTAGCCATGGGTGTTTTCTTTGTTGAGGCATCATCCATCCCAAACTTTTTAATAAGCTTTTTAGCATATTTAGCCTTGGAAATGAAGATGCCATAAGGAAGCTGCTTCACTTGAAGACCAAGGAAGTAGGAGAGCTTCCCCATGCTACTCATCTCAAATGTTTAATGCATTAGATCAGAAAATCTTTTGCATAATTTGGGAACAGTAGAACAAAATATTATGTCATCTACATATATTTGTACTAACAGTATTTTATCATGATGCATTTTGGTAAATAAAGTCCTATCTACTATGCCTCTTGAAAAACCATGCTCTAAGAGAAAGCTGGCTAAGGTCTCATACCAAGCTCTTAGAGCTTGCTTTAAACCATAGAGAGCTTTATGCAATTTAAACACATAAGAGGGATGAGTTGGAGAAACAAAACCTGGAGGTTGTTCAACATAAACCTATTCTTTAAGTTCCCCATTTAAGAAAGCACTCTTCACATCCATTTGATAAACTTTAAACTTTTTGAATGCAGCATAAGCCAGAAATATCCTTATAGCTTATAGCCTGGCAACTGGAGCAAAGGTTTGATCATAGTCAATCCCTTCTTCTTTCCTATATCATTGAGCAACAAGCCTAGCCTTGTTCCTCACAATCACACCTTTGGCATCAAGCTTATTTCTGAATATCCATTTGGTTCCAATGACTGGGTAGCCTTTTGGTCTTGGAACCAAAACCCAAACTCTGCATCTCTCAAACTGATTAAGCTCCTCTTGCATTACAATGATCCAGTGGTGATCTTGTTTTGCATCAATTATAGATTGAGGCTCAATTTGAGAAAGGAAACAGGCATGCATCAAATCTTGGTTAATTTGATGCCTTGTTTGTACACCTACTATTATGTCTCCAATCATTTGGGATCTGAGGTGATCCCTCAGTGTGACAAAATCAGTGGGTGGAGTTGGTTCTGTAACATCATTTGGAGAGAATTCTTCTAATGGAGTAGCTTCTGTTGTTGTAGGGGGGTCAGCTTCTTCCACAGTTTCTTCATCACTTTCTTCATTGGCTTGTTGAGAAGGATGAGATACAACTTTTGGAGTAAGGTTTAAGTCATCCAATTTCTCACACAAGTTGTGTACCTGCAAGGAGTCTTTGGTAGAAATCTCTTTCTCCTTATAAAACATGTTAGCCTCATCAAATGTAACATGCATAGATTCCTCTATTTTCAATGTAGATTTAGTAAATATCCTATAATCTTTGCTGACTTGGGAATATCCTAGAAAAATTCCCACTGCAGCATTTGCTTCAAACTTTCTAATGTGCTTTTTGTCATTGATATGAATATAACATACACAACCAAAAACTTTAAAATAGTTGATTATTGGTTTCTTTCCTTTGAGCAATTCATAGGGAGTCTTATGTTTTAGTTTGTGTATCAAGCTTCTATTCAGGACATAATTTGTTGTGCTCACTGCCTCTGCCCAATAGGATAGGGGCATATAAGCATCTGCAAGTAATGTTCCTGCAACTTCAATGAGTGTTCTATTTTTCCTTTCAGCTACCCCATTTTGTTGAGGAGTTCTAGGAGCTGATAAGCAGTGCCTGATACCTTCCTTCTCACAGAAATCATACATAAGAAGAGACTCAAACTCTGTACCATGATCACTTCTGATCAATGCAACATGAGTAGAGTACTCAATCTGTATGGTCCTGAGAAAATCTGTAAGAACCTTGAATGTATCTGACTTAGATCTCAGAAAAAATACCCAAGAGAATCTAGAGAAGTCATCTACAACCACTATGGTATAAGATTTCCCTCCTAGGCTTTGTACAGCCACAGGGCCAAAAAGGTCCATATGTATTAAGTACAATATCCTAGGTGAATCACTCTTATTAATAGATTTGAAACTAGATTTAGTTTTCATGCCTAGTTGACAAGCCCTACAGAGTCCTTCCTTCTTGTAGGGGCCAGAAGGTAGACCTTTAACAAGGTTGTCCTTAGATAACCTAATAATATTTTTCAGATTACATGTCCTAATCTTTTATGCCACAAGTCATTTTGACTGCTAACTATGTTAAGCAAACATATGTCCAAAGTAACAGAATGAAAATTAATTAGGTATATGCTTCCTTATCTATTGCCAATTAAAACATGTTTGTTTTCTTAAGAGGTAATAGTACAAGAGCTAGAGTTGAATGATACCTGATAACCTTCATCACAGAATTGGCTTATAGAGATGAGGTTATGCTTTAGTCCACTTACATATGCAACTCTCTTGAAAGTTACTATTCCAATCCTGACTTTGCCATAGCCCTCTATTTGGCCACAGTTAGAGTCACCAAAGATTACCTTTGGTCCCAGCTTGGGCTTGTAATCAATTAGATTGTCTTTGCTGCCTGTCATGTGCTTGGAGCAACAACTATCCAGATACCAATGTTGATTATATGCTGGACAGGTCTTCATCTGCAAATGAGATAGTTAGTTGTTCTTGACCCAGGTAACCTTGGGTCCTTGTTGATTTATATAGCTATAACTAGAAATGTAAGAACATTTAGGTTGATCTTTATTGCTTTTTGGGTGATATCTTCTTGGTGGTATTATCCATTTACTAAAAGAATTAAAGTTGTTGTTAGAATTTAGGTTTCTATTGTAAGAATATGTAATCGATGATTTCTGGTTGGATCGTCGACCTGAGCTCGACGATGTTGGATGAGATCGTCGATCTCCACTCGAAGAATGAAGATATTCATTCTTGTGGCACCAAAATCGTCGATCAGAGTTCGACGATAATTATTACTAAAGTTTGTGTTCTGAGATTGTCGTTCTGAGTTCGACGATCTGTTCATATATCGTCGATCTGAATTCGACGATAACTGCTGAACATTGTTGTTTTTTTATTCTTCTTGTTGTTAAGTTTATTCTTAGTTTAAATTTGTTCAAGAAATTTATTGACCATATTAACCTGTTCAGTATTCTTCTTTCCTTTTTTAGATATAAACTTTACTGGTTTGCAAAGGTTATTTTTTTGAATTAGAGGTGGATCACTAGAGGAGGCACCTAGTCCTAGTTTGCTATTGTTAATCCTAGCATTTATAGTACTAGTGATATCTAGCAGTTGCAAACCTCTTCCATTTAGTGATTCTTCTAACTTCTTAGCCTTGCTAAGTTCATATTTCAGAAAAGATATTTGTTCATTAGTAGAAATCAGCTCATTTGTTAGATTAGCATTTTCTGAGGTGATTTTGTCTAAATCATTTTATTTTTCTTGGAGAAGTTTGATTTCCTTCTCAGAGCTGATCAAGTCTAAGAACAAATTTTTAAATTCAAGTTTAAACTCACCTGATTCAAAATCATAAGATGATATTACCTGATCTTTAGCTGATAAGAATTCCTCATCTTCAGATTCATATGTATCTGATCTGCTACAACCCGCCTCAATGGCCATGAGACAAACTTCCTTAGCCTTCTGCTCTTCTTCATCCTCACTTGAGCTAGAGGATGTTGACTCTTCTTCAGTATCAGTCCATGTTTCAGCAACAAAGCCCTTGTCTTTCCTCTTGTGCTTCCTTGAGGAAGGTTTGTTGTAGTGACTCTTCCTTGAGTCCATCTCCTTTCTTCTATCCTTCTTCTGAACTTCTGGGCACTCAGAGATGAAATGCCCTGGTTTCCTGCAGCCAAAACAAACTATTTATTTAGATGGTGTTTTGTCATACCTTGGCTTATCTTCATAATTTGATGGTTTCCTTCAGAAGTCTTTTCTAGCCATCTTGAAGAATCTCTTAGCAAAGAGACTCATCAACTCTTCATTCACAGGAATGACTTCAGAATCTTCTGTAGCTTTGAAAGATATGTTGTGCTCCTTCCTAGTTGGTGTATGAGTCTTCACTTCAGCTGCTTTTTCTCTTGCTTTCATCAGCTGATCATAAGACTTTAGCTTTCCTAGAAGAGATTCTATTGAGATCTCTATCATGCTTCTGGCTTCTCTAATGGGCCAGATTCTTGAGTCCAATGTGTTGGGAAAGCACATAAGGATTTTGTCATTCACTTCAGTTAAAGTGATTTCTTTATCTAGGGTCCTTAGCTCACTGATGATGGAGCTGAGTCTATTGTACATCACTTCAACTGTTTCTTCTCCATCCTTCTTAAAGTTTTCATACTGAGTGATGAGGTTTGATCTTCTATCTTTCCTCTCATCTACTGATCCAGCCACCACTTGGTTCAATGAGTCCCAAAATATCCTTAGCTGATTGACACTCAGCAACCTTTTGAAATATTTCATCAGACATAGTTTGAGCCAGTATGTTCATGGCTCTAACATATGCTATCTTAGCTTTTTTCTGTGCATTTGTCCATCCAGGGGTAGAACTGCACTCAAGTCAGTTGGTGCAGTTGATGTTGAATCCACTGGAGCTGGTGGTCTTGTTAAGATAAAATTAAATATATCTTCATCAATAGAGTTCATGTAAAGCCTAATTCTTGCCTTCCAGATTGTGAACTTGCACAAGTTGCACACTGGAGGTCTGGTGCTTACATATTCTTTACTCTGTGCCATGCTGTATATATAAATCTAGTAAAGATAAAGAATAGATCTAACTTAGGATCTTTGGTTAAAGGGTTTAACTTGTACAACCAAAAGAACCTAGCTCTCATACCAATTGAAAGTTAGGGTTATATCTGATATACTGTACAGAGGGGGGTGAATAAAGTATGTATGTATATTTAAAAACTTTTCCTAAATTATAAATATTATACCTAAACTTAGATACTATATCACAGCATACCAAATTGAAATAAATGAAATCACAGAAAAGCTAAATAACACAACCACAGCAAGAACAAGAAGAAGAGGGCAACCAGACAACACAAGAATTTATAGTGGTTCCCCAACTGGGGTACATCCACTCTTCTACCACCTTGGTAGGAATCTACTCTGGTTTTTGATCAGGTGACTTCCACCAATGAGCTTTTGGTAAGGTGCTCAAAAACAAAACCTCAAGTCTTTTGGTTAGGAGACTTGCAACTAGGAATCACTTTTGTAGGGAGTAGAGAACCCTTTTTATAGAGGGGGTGAGAGAGTGTTGGTGTCTTCTCTTTCTCAAATACAACTGAGAAGACTAGTGTAATTGATGTTAACAAAAAACTCCCCCTGAAATATTTAGTTTGTTTAGGGAGGAATGGAACTTTTTCTTCAGGATGATAGGCCTTCAAGCTTTCAACTTTAACCCGAAGAACTTCAGGAACTTCTTGACAAATATAGTATTGTTTTCCTACTGAAAGTTCCTGAGAGTATGGCAGAAGAAGATTCTTGATTTGGATGGTTGTTCTTCTTCTTCAGAAAGATTGTTCTTCTTCTGGTCTAGCAGTGGTTGATTTTTTGACTGATCGATTCTCTGTCCAAAGAATTTTGTATGTCTCTTAGATTGTGTATATATTGGAAGAAAGAGAACTTCTCATTTTTATATTTTCCATGTGTAAATCCTTTTGAATTTTGAAAATCTTCCTGCAATTAATGCTGACGGCCATGGAATTATTTGGCATTGATTTGTTTCCCCAACTGTCCCTTAGAAAAACGGCAGGCAATAATCTTGATGAAGATCGTAATTAATGCTCTTGTCTAACGGTAATATTCAGAAAATATTAGAGCATTAATTATTCAGGAATCATTACCACATAATTAGGATAAAAGAGGAAAATAGCCAAGACTGGATTCGTCGACCCGAGTCCACAGTTCGTCGAGCTGAGAATAGCTGTTCGTCGAGCTGAGATCCAAGATCGTTGACCTCTGAATGCTGCTTCATAACTTTCTTCTTTTATGCATCAAGTTCATCGAGCTGAGATCTAAGATCGTCGAGCTGAGCCCTGAGAACTGAGTTCGTCCAGCTGGTCAAAGATCGTCGAGCTGAGCTCAGAGATTTGTCTCTGAGTTCGTCGAGCTGAGCATGACTTTTGTCGACTGGAGATCGACGAACATATAACTCTTTTTTCTAAGTCTTGTATTCTCTAAGTCTTGAGTCTCTGACTTTGTTGAAGACTGGTCCCTGACATTGTTGACTCTAGGGACTTGACCTAGACTCTAGGACACAACCATGACCCTGGTCTATACATATTGGGTAATATCCTACCTTAGTGAACCTATCCCAAATCCTACTAGGGATCCAAAAGGCTCCTTTCAAAGCTTTGTATGAGAGGCGCTGTAGGACTCCCTTGTTTTGGGCTAAGGTTGGCGAGGGACCTTTGTTGGGTCCGGATGCGCTCGAAGAGATGGAAAATGCTGTGAAGCTGATTCGGGAGAAGCTCCGGATAGCCAAGGAGCGATATGAGAAGAACGTCAACCGGCGTAGATTTTATTTGGTTTTTGTTGTGGGGGACTTGGTATTTCTAAAGGTTTCCCCGATGATTGGGATCAAGAGGTTTGGAAAGAACCAAAGTTGGACCCGAGGTATGTGGGGCCATTTAAGATTTTTGAGCGGATCGGTGTGGTAGCTTATAGGCTGGACTTGCTCGCGAATTTTCCTGGTGTGAACAATTTTTTTCACGTAAGCCAGCTGCGGAAATGTGTGCAGAGTGACAGGCAGGTTTTGGATTCTGTACCACCATTGGGTCCAAATCTTTCTTATGTGGAGATGCCTGTCTAAATTCTGGATTCCCAGGGTCGCGTGTTGCGGAGGAAATATATTCATTTGGTTAAGGTTTTGTGGAGAAATCAGGGTGTGGAAAGCGCGACTTGGGAGCTAGAGTCGGCGATGAGGAAGGCCTACCCTCATCTGTTTCCCTGACTTGTGCCTAGTATGTTTTCACTCTTTCTTTTTATGACTTTTGTTTGGCTATTTCTTTGATGTAGGGCCGCTCTTTCGAGCGTTTTGGTGGCCGACAAATTAACGCAATGCTCTCTGATAACTCTCACGTCACACTCAAGCATTTAACGTAGCAGCGGATCAATTAAAATTATTATTAGATTAACAATTACGTGGGGTTCGCAAAGCCCCTTAAGATAATACCAAGGCGATAGGCCAAGGTTCTCTCAAGCGAAAAGAACCCACACAGTTCGATCGAGCGTGTTGTACCAAAAGAGAAACCACCGAAAACAAACGATTCGGGCAAGGATGGTTCTCTCCCAACAAAATACAAACGAGGGCCGCCACGCCTCACGAACTTAAACAAAAATACGGTAAACAAGACAATAACTAAAATAAATTAAACCACGAAAAATCAAGCGTTACACAAGCCACGCAATTTGCCAATGCCACAAGAATTATCAAGGGAAGAGAAACACATAAAGTAGAAATTTTCGTTACCCAACCGGATGGGATGAGTCCGGTTTCACTCGACTAGAATCGTTCCTTAACGGCACCACCGGAGATACGACGGAGGGAGAGAAATTCGTCGCCTTCTTCGTGTCACGCCAACCAGAAAACGTTTACACAAGATAACTGTGGGAGAATCACTCTCTCCACAGATCCGTCGGCGTCTCACCGAGGGGTTTGCAACCTTCTTCCAAGGAGTCGCACCGAAGGAAGCCGTGCCGGAGTCGCACCGAACGGATGGAGGGAGCAAGGGGGGCGGTGGTTTCACACCACAAGCCAAGGGGCGGCGGCAAGGAGGAGTTCTCTTTGGCCGAAATTTCTCTTAGAGAGGAATTAGGTTTTAAATTTTCATTCATTCACTAATTAATCCTTCATAACATGGCTATATATAGCCTACACCACTCAATCTCCCTCCAATCAACATTCAAAATTCAAAATTCAAAATGAAAATTATGATGGTTATAAGCACCCATCATAATACAAGAAATGAAATAATGAAAACAACCAATGATGGTTATAAGCACCCCATCATTACATGACTTATTTAAATGCAATAAATATAAAAATGCTTGAAATAAAATTGCTTAAAATAATAAATTAAAAAATATATAATTATAATTATTTAATTTATAATTATATATTTCTATAAAATGGCGGCGGACGTCGAGCAAAACATGTGGCGGAGGTGGCGGTGGCGTCGCGGAAGAAAAGCCATCCTCGAGCTTGCGGCAACGATCGCCCCAATCCACAAACTCTCTCCGATGGGGATCAATGGCGGCCGCATCAGCAACGTCTCCATTCAAATTTACCGGGTCACCATCATCGTCGGAGGGAGGACGCTCCTTGGCCACATGTCGTGGGAAGTCGGCTCCATCAATCCTCCCCCTCTTAAAAATACTCATCACTGATGAGTATGCCTGTTTGTACTCGCCTGGAAGGTCGTCAGCGGGGAAGAAGAACCTGCATGGCAAAAGGTGGTCTTGGAGGGACCTCAAATACGCGTTAGCCAAAGAAGGAAAAAGAATTTCAACAACATCCACCAACGTACCTCCGATGGAGACCGAGAAGGGGAACGATCCTAGAAAACTATCACCACCCAACCCAATAGAAAGCATAGTGGAAAATATATACGGAGAGGTAGACAGTTCTGGTGGCATTAAAACATAAAGCGTAAAGTATATAACGATGAAAATAGGAGCTATGCCCCAATCAGTGGAAAATTTTATCAGGAATGTCATGTCACCAAACTTCTGTAAAATTCGTAAAAAATGGACTAGCCTATTTGTTAATATTTCTAAAGTGCCCGGGGGCATCCGTTTAGGGGTGAGACAAATCAAAACCAAACCATTCACATAACGGCGGAAGACTATTCGAAACAACCTCGCAAGTAATTTAAAGGACGCATTTAGAAGGGTCAAGAAATTAAAAATGCGTCTAATTAAATTAAAACCATGAGGGGAGAACCCATGTGCCACATGACTTGAATTAATAGAATAAAATAACGGAATTATGTCCGGTGGCACATGTGCTTTAAATTCAAAAATTAACGTAGTGGGTTCCAATGTTTTCGTTTTAAATTTAAAATTAAATTTTGATTTAAAAATATCATAATAAATACTCAGCGGAAAACGTTCGTCATCAACTACGTTCGCCCACGTCCTTCTAAGTAAGATTAACGGGATGGCGGGAATAATAAACTTCTCTAAATATGAAGGGCTAGAAATGACTAAATCATCTACTCGAGCTAAGGGAACCGGAGGGAGAGTCGATAGGGTTGACTCCGTAGGGGGAACCAAGTCACACTCAACGTCAAAGCATGGATTAAGCGTCCAAGAGAACGCCTCCGGTTGCAAGCCTTTAAAATCAAAAGTAAACTCGAATAGTGGATTCGTCCTCACTGAAAACTCATCCTCAGTTAACGTTTCGCCACAGAATGAATCCACCAAATCATTAGAAATTTTACTTACGTCAGAAATAGTGATCGTCTCAATAGTAGGCAAATTCGTATCCGATAAAATTTCCAAACTAACTTGGGCCTCAGGCGAAGGGGCTATCATCAAAGAAAAGTCAGTTGGGCCCTCAGTGCTATCGTCATCCAAACATAATTCTTCCCATGAGGTGGGGACATCGTCTAAGTAAGAATATGGGGATGGGCAAATCGAATCCAGGGGAGTATAATAATTAGCTTGAGTTCCAAGCGGCGATAATAACGTCAAAGGACTAACTCCCGGATGTATCACACTAAGCTTATCCCAAACTGAACATCCATCCCAAGGTGACTCTACCAATACCGTAGAAACCTCTAATAATCCTGGGTCAACCAATATAACATCGGATCCTAGCAAGTCATCACCTAAATCAGTGACATGTAAGCTCTCAGCATCGGATGACTCTACCGAGTCAACCAGAATGTCTACTGGCTCAGGGTCACTAGAAGATTCCATGACTAAATTATCGTCGAAGGGGATTGGAGATGATTCCTCAGGGGAGAAATCCTCTTCCAGGTCACTAGGGTAACCAATCTTCTCAATGTCACTAAAAGCGTCAATGAAACTTGCCTCGTCCTCAGTGACGGGCGCAGTCCTAATCACATTCTCAGGTTCAACAGGAGAGTCAGGCACTATCGTAAGTGAAGGAAGACTCTCACCTAGCTGATTAATTTCATCTTTTAGAGATTCTATATCCACATAAGCATCCTCAGAGGTATCAGTCACTATATCAGAGGGCTTAGATGTCGAGGCTAAGGAAGCAAGCACCCTAATAGTAACCTCTTTCGAGTTCAAATTTTTGGGTCGGAATGACTTATGTTTCCTATAGGTGGGACTAGGCACACTCTGGGTAATACTACCTCTCTGGGGATAAGATCTATCCTGAGGCGTAGGGTCACTCCTATAAGCGGATATGGGTCTAGTGCTGTAACTATTCTTACTAACAGGTGTGGTACTATTAGTGCTCAGGTAGGCGGGATCAAATTGATCTGAGAGGAGGTTACGCATGTGCGGCCAAGCATAACGATAGTTACCAACACGACGCTCTTCATTTAACCAAAATAATCGGGCCCGACCTACTAATCGCTCTCGGGCAAAGCTAACCTTTTCGTAGTCATCCAGTAAGTGATAATTAAAATATTGTTCTAATCCCTTAAGCCAGTCTCTAAAATTTTGGGGATACTCTAAACCGTCATAAGTACGATAAATGTGGTGTGCCCTAGGGGTGTGATTAGTCATATCCTTAGCATAGGAATAGTCTAACCGAGAAGCATATACGTCATATGCCATTTAGTGAGAACCGGAGAGGAAACTCGATCCGATACTTGTGCACATGCAAAGAAAAGCAAACTGGCCCTAATTAAATCTCAAAGATTTAATTGTTCCCGCTAGTTTCAAAAAATAATATATGCATACTTTTTTATTTTCTGAGCAATAAAATTATAAGGATTATTAATTAAATTTTTTTAGATTTTTTTTTTTTGCAGAAAATAAAATTTAGCCGGCTATTGGCACACCAAATACTAAATTTTCAAATTAATTAATAAAAATAATTACTGAATGAAAAATAATAATTTTTTTTTGTTTTCTTACTAATAATTAGATGGAGAAATACCAGAAATTCTAAATTTTAGATTTTGAGGGAAAAATAACATTTTTAAGCCGCTATTTGCAGACCACTATTATTATTATTTTTGTAATTTTTGAGAAAAATTTGAAATTTTGGAGCTTGGAATTTGAAATTTGAAATTTGAATTTTGAATTTTGAATTTTGAAATTTGAAATTTGAATTTTGAAATTTGAAATTTTGAAATTTGAAATTTGAAATTTGAAATTTGAAATTTGAATTTCGAATTTCGAATTTCGAATTTTGAAATTTGAAATTTTGAAATTTGAAATTTGAAATTTGAAAAAAAAAAATTTTGTTTTGAAATTTCGCTGAAAAATAAAGATTTCAGCCTGCTATTTGCAGACCAACTGGACAGATTTGGACAGAATTACGATGTTCCAATTTGCAGGCTGACCTAACGAGGACGAATCGAAAAATTTTATGTTTTAATGTTGCTGGAAATAAGGTTAGGAAGCTACAGAAATTTTTTCAGATTTTTTTGACAAGTTTTAAAATTCCGAAGGATTTACTAAATGCAGACCAAACCGAAAATTTCATATTTTTGAAAGTTCATATCAACCAACGAAGAACGCAGAGAGGATGTTTGCAACGTGGGAGTTGAAACGACCGCCTCTGATACCAAATTGATGTAGGACCGCTCTTTCGAGCATTTTGGTGGCCGACAAATTAACGCAATGCTCTCTGATAACTCTCACGTCACACTCAAGCATTTAACGTAGCAGCGGATCAATTAAAATTATTATTAGATTAACAATTACGTGGGGTTCGCAAAGCCCCTTAAGATAATACCAAGGCGATAGGCCAAGGTTCTCTCAAGCGAAAAGAACACACACAGTTCGATCGAGCGTGTTGTACCAAAAGAGAAACCACCGAAAACAAACGATTCGGGCAAGGATGGTTCTCTCCCAACAAAATACAAACGAGGGCCGCCACGCCTCACGAACTTAAACAAAAATACGGTAAACAAGACAATAACTAAAATAAATTAAACCACGAAAAATCAAGCGTTACACAAGCCACGCAATTTGCCAATGCCACAAGAATTATCAAGGGAAGAGAAACACATAAAGTAGAAATTTTCGTTACCCAACCGGATGGGATGAGTCCGGTTTCACTCGACTAGAATCGTTCCTTAACGGAACCACCGGAGATACGACGGAGGGAGAGAAATTCGTCGCCTTCTTCGTGTCACGCCAACCAGAAAACGTTTACACAAGATAACTGTGGGAGAATCACTCTCTCCACAGATCCGCCGGCGTCTCACCGAGGGGTTTGCAACCTTCTTCCAAGGAGTCGCACCGAAGGAAGCCGTGCCGGAGTCGCACCGAACGGATGGAGGGAGCAAGGGGGGCGGTGGTTTCACACCACAAGCCAAGGGGCGGCGGCAAGGAGGAGTTCTCTTTGGCCGAAATTTCTCTTAGAGAGGAATTAGGTTTTAAATTTTCATTCATTCACTAATTAATCCTTCATAACATGGCTATATATAGCCTACACCACTCAATCTCCCTCCAATCAACAATCAAAATTCAAAATTCAAAATGAAAATTATGATGGTTATAAGCACCCATCATAATACAAGAAATGAAATAATGAAAACAACCAATGATGGTTATAAGCACCCCATCATTACATGACTTATTTAAATGCAATAAATATAAAAATGCTTGAAATAAAATTGCTTAAAATAATAAATTAAAAAATATATAATTATAATTATTTAATTTATAATTATATATTTCTATAAAATGGCGGCGGACGTCGAGCAAAACATGTGGCGGAGGTGGCGGTGGCGTCGCGGAAGAAAAGCCATCCTCGAGCTTGCGGCAACGATCGCCCCAATCCACAAACTCTCTCCGATGGGGATCAATGGCGGCCGCATCAGCAACGTCTCCATTCAAATTTACCGGGTCACCATCATCGTCGGAGGGAGGACGCTCCTTGGCCACATGTCGTGGGAAGTCGGCTCCATCATTCTTTCCCCTTTTGCTAGAAGGGTTGTGTGTAAAGTTTCGAGGCGAAACCTTATTTTAGGGGGAGTGGCTGTAACGCCCCCGATTTTTTTATGCTTTGTTGTATTATTGTTTGGCGTTACGATGATGCGTTTTCGGTCTTTTGCTGTTGTTAGAGCGTGGTCTTAGCTCTTTAGGTTCCTTGAATGGCCTATTTATAGCCTGTTTGCAAGATTCCCAAGCTAGCCGGAGTCTATTTTGGTGACTCAGCTGAGCCTCTCAGGGAATGCTTGTGCTTTGGCTTCGTGAGGTGTTAGCCCGAGTTTTGATCGTCGGATGTTGTTTTCGACTTCGCCGTTGTTTTTGTAGCTTGGGTGTTTAGCTACAGGGCAAGTTTCGTCGAATTCCGAGATCGTTTGTTTTCGCGTCGTTTCAACGTTTGTTGAGTTAGCTGGTGGTGTGTTACCAGGTTGTTGCCTTTACTATTCATGGCTAGGTGGCCGAGCTTTGTAGAGTTTGAGACTTGTTTTATTGGTGTAAGACCCAATTTTTTTTAACCACCGGGGTCTTAGGCCCAGAACCGCCGCTTTGCGGTGACACCTTCACGCCCGGATGGGTGATCACCGCGAAACGCTGATCCTGCCGGCCGATTCGATCACGGTAAATCAACCAAGTAGAGTAAACCAAAGAGAAGTAAAAACTCTAATTGAATGTCCATAATAAAATCACATCAGAGTAATAAAATCTCCACGAAGGGAGAGTCCACAAAATCTAAAAGTGCTGAAAATAAGGGCTTAAGCCTGATACATCAAATCCTCACTACATAGTCACTCAAGCAGAAGTAAAATAAATCATTACTGTAATCAGGGACTCACAGTCCCAGCTGTCTGAACTCCTGAGCTAGACTGCCCTATCTCCAAGCGGGCCGACTACTGGGGCTGCTCCTCCATGCTGGGCTCCACGATCCCCTAAATGATGTGGTCTGAAAACCGTTAGTCTATAAGACTAAGTCCTATCATCCCCCACCCCTTCCCCCATGGCCCCTAGGCACCGAGCGGAGAGGAAGAAAGAGGGGAATTGAAGGTGTAGAGTAATCAAGAAACAGATGACAGCGGACCTATACTAGTAATTTTATAGTACATGACAGTAAAGTAAGGTATGAAAAGTAACTTTAACTTATGTGCGGAAGCGCATATGCCAAGGGATCTTCTGCAGGGCTCCCATCGTATAAAAAGTCTCATACCAATTTATACGATGGGGTGTCGGTTATTAACAGCAATATATATAAGAAGAATTTGACCTTAATTTATAAACTTGCCCACACAAGCTTATAGACCAAGGGGTCATTCTTCAAGTCCTATTGTGTAAGCGTCCCATACCACTTACATAATAGGTGACAGGGGTTATGTGTAATGATTATGTTATGACATGCAAGTCAGTATGATGTGATCATGCAAGTGCAACTCACCCACCCGACTCTGTATACACAGACTTTTAGTTCCCCCTTTCTGGAGCTGAACCTCCCAGGATACCTTCGTAGTGGCAGACTGAAGCGGTGGGTTGGGCCTCGTCCACCTCTAAACCAGTAAAGCACTACCGGTCAGACCTATCGTACGCCTCAAGGCTTGGTGCACAAAGAGGACTCCTGCGTACTCTTGCCGGCTAACGCACCAGACTTCTATTGACGAAGTGTTAACCACACTTACCGAGTCAGCGTATTGGTGTCTGTGCATCGACCCTCCAATACTGAAGACACACCACCTTATCTTTTTTTTTCTCTTCTTTATGCACATGCATTAATTAACGTGTCCAACAACCAAGCCAAAGCTCCGCAGACCAAACTGTCCGACTCAAAACTAACCGAGCCGAAGCTCCCCGGACCAAACTGTCCTTCTCAAATCTAACCGAGCCAAAGCTCCCAACAATCTTCCTGTGCTAATAGCGTTTGTGAAATGTGGAACCCAAATTACTAAGTTACTCTTCCTGTTTGTTAATACAGTTTACGTTAACCCAGGACTGCCCCCGGTATACCCCGTGAAGGGCTCTCAAAAGGCACTAGGAACTATGATGGTAGCTAAAGCCCATCGTTCCCTTTCGCAAGGCACTTATTGTTATTGGTTGATTCCCTTTACCCATTCCCTTCTCATATTATAGTGGGCTAATCCTAGGCTGATTTTGACTCTTCCTCTCCTCGGGGAAGACGATCTTTCGTCGAACCCGAGCACCTCTAAACTCTAACTCGACCACTTCTCACTACTCTTCCTATCATTCTAGGGTGAACTCATCCATATCTATCCAACCCAGCAAAATTACTAACTCCTACACCATGTCCAATCATATCCTATTGCAATTAACCCAATTTGTCAAATGCAGACCAACCTAGGCTATATGTCGAACCGGTTAGGAGATAATCCAAACAATAATCAAAATTCTCTAAATTATTTACTGGAGACTTATCCTGGTACAAATAGACCAAATCCAGAAAATTGTAATTTTCTTCTTTTATCTGGCATTTAATTATCTTCCTTAAAGCTTCCAAGGGCTACCAGTTTGAACATGAACTACAAGATTTACTCAAGAAATGGTCATCCAAAAATTATGAGCTCTACATAATGCTAACATGTCAGAGAATTTCAGGTTTCACTAAGTTTTCTCCAAAGTTGGCCTCTAATTAATTATTCCAAATTTATTCTAAAATTATCCAAACAAGTTTGACTAAAGAAGGAAGTACTATAATCCACCATCAAAAAATTATGAGAAAATTACCAGACTATCGTAGTGTCCATTAATGCCCACTGGCCAAAAATTATAATTTTACAAGGCATAAAAGTATTAAATTAAAATCATTAAAAATTTCTACAAAGTACAAGCCTTGTCAAACAACCCCTACAATTAGACCTCCAAAAATTCTACAATAAATCTCAGAGGTTTGTTAAGTCATAAAAAGTCTTTTACCTAAGTTTCACAAGTTTGCAGTGAGTGAGCATTCCATAATAAATACTTGAATAATTTTGGCAAATTGGTAGCTTGTGAATGAAGTACAGAGAATAATCATCTAAAAAATGTAACAAAATTCAAACAAGTGTATAATGATCTTAAAAGTTTACTGCCCAAATTTCATGTCTTCCTAATTAACAAAGAGATGATAGTAAATAAAATACTTTTAGGGGGGCAAATCTATGAGTTATAAAGGTACTACCAAATAAATTATTCCAAAATCCTCAATATAATTTTTTAATGGCTCCTATGAACCCTAAGATCTCTCTACCCAAGTTCCATGGCCTATTATTAAGTTTTGATGGCTCATTATGCTTACACAAGTGGGGTGCCCTAAACTTGGGTTAGGGTTTTGTGGTGCCCACCATTTCCAAAATCCCTTAAGATTTTCACCAGAGGGTTTTATCTACCCTAGCACCCTCCCTACAAAATTTCAAGAGCATTCAAGATGTTTTGGTCTCATGCCCTTCACAAGGTACAAAAGCACTTCCTTAGGGTTTGACCTTGGATCTTAGGACAAATTAATTCCAATCCACCCCATATTTCATGGGGATGTGAAAAAAGTCATGCCAAGTCAGTGTCCCAAATTTGAACCTCTGTTGAGGTGATTTGGCAACACTAAGCCTAAAATACACTTTTGGACCAAAATGCCCTTTTTAAAGCAAGGCTAGGGTTTGCAAGATTTCAGTTCAAACCACCTACAAAAGTAGTGAAAATTTAACCAGAGCTTTATAATGACCCCATACACCACCTACCAAAATTTAGATGGGTTTGGAGTTCATTTAACCCCTAAATTAATTTACCCTAGAAAAATTAAATTATTTACAAAACTATAGAAACATTGTTCCCAAAAATTCCCATTCTTGGGCATGGTCTAGATATGGTATAGGGTGACTCCCTGCAAAAATTTCAAGTCATTTGGACCATAGATGAGATGTGGGCACCCATTTTAATTTCTGCCCAACCCTATGTATAGACATCACCAATATGAGTGCCCTGGTCAAACCAGGCACCCAAATTGGTTCAAACTAATTTTGTATGAAAGTATTCCCACAGGGCTACATTTTATGTGTTGACCATTTCCTCTGAAAATGCCTCTAGCTAATTTTAAAATTTAAAAACATGAAATACAAAATCTGTGACAGAAATGAAATAAATATACACTTAGCCTATAGTTTAAAATCTGTATAGCACAAATCTTGGCGCATATTAGACGACATCTGGTCGTCTTCTACCTACATCTGATGACCTATATTCATCCTGCCTGGGCCATCTTCCAGCGGCTGCCGCCGGCCGTCCGGCCACCTCTCCGGCTGGCCACCGCCACCAACAACTTTGTGGAGGTGGTGGCTACCTCCAGACAGCGACACGGCCGCCGGAGAGCACTATTCTGGCGAACCCGATAAGATGAAAAACTCGGAAAAACCATGAAAATTTGAACTTGGATCGGGATCAATTGATCCCGAACCTTGGCTCTAATGATTCCTACAATCTACCCACAGGAAAAGAAGTGGAGGAGGACCTTTCCGGCGGCCTGAAGGCGAGAGAAGCGGCGGGACACCATGGACGACGGCGGCGGCGCTCGGCTTCTGCAACAGCACAGTGGGACGGCTTGTTCCTTCCAGGTGAGAGTTCAAAAAGACTCGCCTTCTCCCACTGGTGGTGTTTAAAAGGCTAATTCGGGAGGGGAGTGGCTGGATCCTTCATTGCCCATTAAAGCCATTAATGACATTGCTAGGGTTAAGAGTAGGGGGCTGAATATGCCCCTTGGTGGCCGGGAAACGGCTGGAATCAACTCCTCTTCCCTAGAGGAGTTGATTGTAGCCATCAAGGGTAGTTGTTGGCCTCCCTTGGCCGAGCCCCACTCCATTCTTCCCCTTCCCAAAATTCTCTCTCCTCCATTAAAAGAAAAGAAGCTTTCTCGCTCCCTCTCTCTCTCTCCTAGTCACCATGTTTACTGGTCAACTCTCTAGGATAAGTGCAGCCAATATAATCATAATAATTTAGAAATCAAAGTTAGCCTACGGGGAAAAAGGCTTGAGCTTTGGTTAGCCCAATTGGGCTAGGGTTTGACTTGACCTTGGGTAGAGTTGACTTTGGTCATCATGACCATTTGGGTTGACCCCAATTGATCCTTATAGACTCATTGGACCCTCTTTAGGTCTAGAGAAACCTTTGGTAGAGTTATTTGGGTTTACTAAGGGCACATTGCCCTTATATATGTCAATTGCTCAAGGTAGGCCTAGGTGGGTCCTTGGTCAAATTGGCCACCTAGAATTGGCTCCCATGGGTCCTTGGTTACCCATTTGCCTCTCTCTTGGGTTAAGAGGGCATGGGTGGGGTCCACTTGGCTTAGGTAGGGTCAATTAACTCTGTGTAGGCCAGTTTGACCCATTTAGGGTTAGGGTTGACCTTAGTCAACTCAGGCTCTAGGGTTGACCCTGATGAGTCCTTAGGGCCTTAACATGCGTTGGAGAGATCATGGTGAGGTCTTAAGGCCATGGTGAAGGGCCCCTGGTCACCCTAAACTAAGGTTTAGGAATTTACTATTTGCAGACCATAGTGCTACTATCCACACCACCAGGCCCACCTGACTTTTTCTTGGGCTTCCTAGGGTTTTTTCATGACAAAATCAGTCCTAGGGGTCTAGTTGGAAATGGGATGTTACAAATCCCAATAAACAAAACAAAGATTTCATCCCCGAAATCAAGGTTAAGCCCACGGGGGCTCCTATCGAAGAGAAGAAGCTTGTAACATCCCATGAGAAGTGAAAGATTACATCACGACGCCATGTTTGCTAAGTGTGGTTTAAAGGGAAGCTCAAATCTATGTCTAATTTGCCCAATTGGCAAAGTCTAGATCCCAATAAACAAAAGGTTAGCCCCTACACTTAAAACTAAAGTCCTACTAGTTTTAAAAAAATAGGAGGGTAAATCAAACATCCTGAGAGGTTGTGAGGTATACCTGGATGAGCAGCTCTGGATACTTTTGTCGCATTAGGTCCTGCAGTTCCCAAGTATGCTCCTCCTAACCATGGTTCCTCCACAGGACTTTGACTAACAGAACCTTCTTGCGACGCAAGATCCGTACTCCTCTATCATCGATTCGAACCGGCTCCAAGTGAACTGACCGGTCTGAAGCTACCGGCCCATCTATGGTCGAAATCTGCTGCTTCGGGCGTAGTAGAGCCCTCCTAAGCAAAGAAATATGGAACATGTCGTGTAAGCCTGCTAATTCCGGTGGCAACTCCAGCCTGTAAGCTAGGGGCCCAACCTGCTCCAGGATCCTATAAGGGGCCATATACCTAGGGCTGAGCTTCTTCTTCCGACCACGCACCCGTGAAACTCCGTTCATGGGCCGAATCTTCAAGAAAACCTGGTCTCCCACTTAAAACTCTACCTGACGGTGTCGGGCATCGTAGTACTTAGCCTATCGGCTTTGCGCTTCCAGCATTCTATCCCGTATCAGTCTCACTAGAGCCTCGGTGTCTTCGACAAAATCTGATCCCAACACCTTCGGATCCTCGTCCTGAATCCACGAAAGCGGAGTCATGCATCTCCTTACGTATAAGGCTTCATAAGGAGCCATCCTTATGCTGGACTAGTAGCTGTTGTTATAGGAGAATTCGACTAATGGTAAGAGCTTCTCCCAAGGTTCGTTTCGATCCAAAATGCATAGCCTTAAGAGGTCCTCCAATGTCCTGTTGGTGCGTTCCGTCTGCTCATCCGTCTGGGGATGAAAAGGTGTGCTGAAGGTCAGTCGCGTGCCTAAGTAAGTCTAAACGGATCTCCACTCCCTAGATGTGAACCGACCATCCCGATCCGACACGATCGTCCTGGGCACACCGTGGTAACAAATGAACTGCTCTACGAATCTCCACACCAGTACCCCAACCGAGTCATCTTTTCTGATCGGAATGAATCTGGCCACCTTCGTCAGCCGATCGACAATGACCCAAATTGAATCATTTCCCATCTGTGACCGGGGGAGGCCATGAATGAAATTCATCGCGATGCCCTCAAATTTCCACTCTGGCACCGGAAGTGGCTGTAGCAATCCTACGGGGTTCCTGCACTCTGCCTTCACCAGCTGGCATGCCTCGCAATGAGTCACAAAGTATGTA
Organism: Platanthera zijinensis; assembly: GCA_039513925.1. Lineage (NCBI taxonomy): Eukaryota > Viridiplantae > Streptophyta > Magnoliopsida > Asparagales > Orchidaceae > Platanthera > Platanthera zijinensis. The sequence goes on from CM077081.1 coordinate 132,835,831, forward strand.
ATTTTCTTCTTCATCCCTGGCCAAAACATCGTCTTCTTCAAGTCTACCGTCATCTTAGTGATCCCCGGGTGTATAAAATATCTGCTATAATGTGCCTCCGCCATGATGTCCTCCTGAATCTTGCCTCCTGTGGGTATATAGACCCTGCCTCTGAAATATAGAAATCTATCTCTAAGTGAATAATCTCTCGTCGAACACTCCTCCAAGGCTTGGAACATTGGCTCTTCCCATGCATCTGTCCTCTATCCGTCCCAGATGCGGTTCCGAATAACATCTATGACAACCATCGATGCTAGATACTCCATATACTGTCACAACCCGCATTTTCTCCGAAGAAAATGAATTATCAGAGTAGGAGAAAACACGCGTCATGATGCCACGTTGAGCAGGGGATAACTAACGACGCTCAGGCAAACCGCTACCAACTATACTTTATGAAAATTCATAAGTTATATGATTAGAAAATCAGTTATATTTTTAAAGGCCGTATCCCACGGCTCGGTGGATCACCTAGTCCACAATTTAAAAACTATACTTATACGCTGCGGAAAAATACTTTATTCAGGTTTTACATCCTAAAAGAGTGCAAAAGTGTCCCCAGAGGACAACTTATACTATGCAAGACCCTACATTTAATTTATACTATGTATAAGAAAATGATCTTTTTACGTTGTTTGAAAAATAGTGACGAGTTTTATATAACATGCTGATCATGAGTAATACTTATAATAGTGTTTTTAGGTTTAAAAGTAACTAGCAACTTAGCATAAATCATCCATAGAGTAAGTAGACTAACTCCAGAAAGGTAGCAGCAAAAAGTAACAGATCTAGTATCAAGGTAAAAACTACCAGTGGGCGCCAACAAACTGACACAAATCCACTGACAAGTATGTATGTCTGTAAGAAAAACAACACCAAAACAACCTCGCAGAAACAAGGAACTGATCTCTATAGCACCAGAGACCACCAGCAACAGCACAGCACCACAAGCCGTCAGAGCGGCTACTATCCAGAACCTGAGGCATTCAAAGAAGACAGAATACCTCAGCAAGTAAACTAGAAAACTGCTCGAAAGTGTAAATCAGAAGATAAGTAAAAGAGGAAAACAAAGCAGTAACAGTAACGACTGCCCAAGGCAAGGCAAAAAAAAGTGCACTAAGTGCGAGGACACAAAAGTAACTCTGCCCAAAAGCTGCAGAGTAAACAAGGCTACCATGAGCCCAAAATGCTGCAATCTACCAAGGAAGAAATGTATAACACCCTAAGCTGTGAGAGATGGTAGTAGCAAAAACATCACGGATCCGGGTTGGAGGCAAACTCAGTCCCCCAACCACTATTTCCAAGAAACCAAGCTCAGGGGTCTACATGTGAAAGCACTAGGGACCTCCCACCCCCTTTCCCAGCCCGTACCTGGAGCAAGATAAAAGAAAAAGGTGGCCTTGGCTAAATTACACAACACCTGCCCAATTAAGAGCTTCAAACCACCACTACTAACCACGACCCACGATTCGGCCTTTTTGGAAAAACAAGAAAATAGCCGACAAAGAACTCAAAAAAATCAAGAAATTCACTCGGGGGAGAAAATCAAGGTAAGGGAAAAGCGTTGAGATGACTCAACACGGCCTGGCGTTGAGTGAGCCCCACTCACTCAACGCCTAACAAGACCTTGGCGTTGAGTGAGTTCGCCTCACTCAGCGCCATAATCAACAATGGCGTTGAGTGAGGTTCACTCACTCAACACCCTCCGCAGGAACATCTCTGGCTTTGAGTGAGCTAACTTCACTCAACGCCAAAACAGCTATGGCGTTGAGTGAGGTCCACTCCCTCAACGCCTTCCGCAAAACAGGCAGTGGCGTTGAGTGAGCTAACCTCACTCAATGCCAAAACAGCTACGGCATTGAGTGAGGTCCACTCACTCAATGCCTTAGCACTTAACCGCAACACCCAACGGTGGCGTTGAGTGGGTCCACATCTCTTAATGCCAAAACAACTTTGGCGTTGAGTGAGGTCAACTCACTCTACGCCAAAGTACTTACCGGCAGGAAAACCCAAAACTAACGCCATCCGAAAGAGGTTGGCAGGAATGCCGATCGATTCTCACCGAATCGGCGGGAAAGCAGATCGATTCTCGCCGAATTGGCGGGATTGCCGATCGATTCTCGCCGAATCGGTGGGAATCACTAACGATACTTGTCGAAGTCAGAGAGAATCACTTAGTGATTCCCGTCGATTTCGACTTAGACGAAATTTCTCACTCAATCGCCTCACTACTTAGCCGCAAAAGAACAGACCAAACTATGGCTTTAAGTGTGTGCACCACACTTAACGCCAAACCAGGGCGGCTTTTGGCTTTGAGTGTGTGCACCACACTCAACACCAAATCTTGAGAGCCTTCCAAGACTGGTTCTAACCAGAGCACTACCACAGAAACCTCCCTCTCTCTCTCTCGGCTCCACCCACAAAAGCACCAAACTAGAAATAAAAATCTGGAGTCTAAATTGTGAAGAAAACCAGCGGGTTGAGCAAAAACAACACAAGGAGGGGGCTCATAAAGGGAAACTAAAGCACAGATTTTTTAGCATGCAAAAAGAGAAAAGCTTGGCTTTTATCCTAGGGCTAACCGGGTAGTTAAGAGGGGGATGATCAAAACAGCAAGTGCAAGAACCACTTGCCTCGGTTTTTCAGCGAAGCTTCACTCGAGCCTTTCCTCTCCCTCGGCACCAGCAGCAGCAACACCTAGCCAGCACATCCCGAGCTTTAATGGCGGAAAAGGGCAAAAACCGAAAATCCAAATCTCCTAAAAATCCTACGAAAATCAAATCTCTTATCGTAGAAACGTAGATCTAAGAGAGAGCAATCCAAATCCGCTTTCGAAATCGAAATCCGTCCACAAATGCTCCCGGAATCGCCGTCTGAAGGGGTAACAGGTCAGGCGGTTTTCCTCTGTTTTCCGCGAACAGTAGCAGGCGACGATTTTTGGGAAAAAGAAGAATGGACCAGCTAATTTGGCTTAAGGCTTTTAAATAAATCTAATCACGTCTAATCAGCCTTAACTGCCTACTAAGCCGTCGGTTCATTACCAAAGCTTTTGACCGCAGAAATCATCTAAATAGCTTCAAATATACACATTTGCTTTTATTATTAGCACACCCAAAACGACGTGAAAACCAAACTACCTCGGAATTCGACGAAACTCGCACCGTAGCTTAATACCAATGCTACGAACTCAACGGCGAAGTCGAAATTAACTTTCGACGAACAGAACTCGAGTTATACCCACCCGAAGACAAAACACAAGCATCCCCCGAGACGCCACACCGAGTCACCCAAAACGACTCGGCTTGCTAGGGAGATCTTGCCAATAGTCTACATAATATGCCACCCAGTTCTAAGGAGTCAAGACCACACTCAACAGATGGCACAAGCCAAGAAAACGCGTCGACATAACGCCAAACGAGAATTAAATAATCGCAGAAAAAAAATCGGGGGCATTACAGTCACTCCCCCTAAAAGAAAGTTTCATCCCGAAACTTTACGCACAACACTTCTACTATAGAAGGAAAAGTAACAAGCCAAACATTATAAGAAGAAAACAAACCAAACTAATCAGGGGAACAGTTGAGGGTGAGCCTCCCTCATAGCCGACTCTAACTCCCAAGTCGCGCTTTCCAAACCCTGATTCTTCGAGAAAACTTTGACCATCGGGATGGACTTCCTTCTCAGCACCCGATCTTGAGTATCCAATATGCGGACCGACACTTCAATAAAAGAGAGATTAGGCTCCAACTGGGGCACAACATCCAAGACTTGCCCACTACTGCGCACACACTTCCGCAATTGGCTTATGTGTAATACATTATGAACAACTGGGAAGTTTGCTGGCAAATCCAACCTATAAGCTGACACGCCAATCCGTTCAACAATCTTAAACGGGCCCACATACCTCGGGTCCAATTTTCGATTCTTACCGAACCTCTTAACTCAAACCATCGGGGAAACCTTAAGAAACACAAGGTCCCCTACAGAAAACTCCAAGTCAGACCTACGCCGATTGGCGTTCTTCTCGTATCTCTCCTGAGCTATACGAAGCTTTTCTCGAATAAGCTTCACTGCGAATTCCATCTCCTCGAGCGCATCCGGACCCAACAAGGGCCTATCACCTGCCTCAGCCAAAAACAGGGGAGTTCTGCAGCGCCTCCCATACAAAGCTTCAAACGGAGCCATTTGCAAACTTTCTCGATAACTGTTATTGTATGCAAACTCCATAAGCCGCAATCGCTCATCCCACGCTCCACCATCGTCTAGAATGTAGCATCTGATCATATCCTCAACTATCTGGTTCACCCGCTCCGTCTGCCCATTGGTCTGTGGGTTGTAAGCAGTTGAATACCTCAGATCGGTACCCAAACCCTCCTGCAGACTCTGCCAAAAGCGAGAAGTAAACCGGGAATCTCGATCGGAATTGATGCTAACAGGCACACCGTGCAATATGATGACCTCATTCAAGTACAACTCTTCTATCTTCTTCATATGGTAGTCAATCTTATACGGCACGAAGTGAGCACACTTCGTCAGTCTATCCACTATAACCCAAACAGAATCAAATCCCCTTGGAGATTTCGGTAAGCCCGTTATGAAGTCCATAGAAATACTTTCCCACTTCCAAGTCGGGATCTCTAATGGAGTCAACTTGCCACCAGGCCTTCCGTGATCGGCCTTCAGACGCTTGCAAGTGTGGCACTCAGCAACAAATCGGGCTATATCACTTTTCATGCCATACCACTAGGCAATTTGCTTCAAATCATGATACATCTTCGTAGATCCTGGATGGTAGGCAACACTGGATCCATGAGCCTCCCTGCATACCATACCCCTGATGTCTCCAACAGCAGGGATGCAAAATCTGCCGAAGTACTTCAAAGTTCCCGAATCATCGATGGAAAAATCCGGCAACTCTCCTCTCTCAGTCCTGAGGTATAAGTGCAGAAGGTCCGGATCATCCTTCTAGTACAACCTAGTAAGGTAAATCCAAGACGTCTCATCCACTGCCAAACTACTATGCATGTCGCAGCATCCCACTGAGATATCCATAAGGAGGAACTCTTCAACTAAATGTTCGGTGGAGAGATTAAAGATCTTCATCGTCTTCCGACGCAGGGCATCGGCCACCACATTGGCTTTGCCTGGATGGTACTAGATCTCTACATCATAATCAGCCACATACTCTAGCCACCGATACTGGCGCAGATTTAACTCTTTCTGCGTGAACACATACTTCATGCTCTTGTGCTCAGTGAAGATCTTGCACTGAGCCCCATAAAGTAGATGCCTCGAGAGCTTCAACGCATAAATCACCGCTGCAAACTCAAGGTCATGCGTAGGGTAATTTATCTCGTGAGTCGTTAATTGCCTTGACCCATACGCAATCACTTTTCCAACTTGCATCAATACGCAACCTAAACCAACATGCGAAGCATCCACGTAGACGTCATACTCCACACCCTCAGTAGGTAGGGTGAGAACGGGAGCAGTGCACGATCTGTTCTTTAGCTCCAGGAAGGCTTCTTCACACTTCTCGCTCCAAACAAAGGCCGCGTTATTCTATGTAAACCTAGTCAAAGGTGCATCAAGGGTAGAGAAACCCTCCACGAACCTCCTGTAGTAGCCGGCCAAGCTTAGAAAGCTACTAATCTCCTTGGGCGTGCCCGGCCTACTCCAATCCATCACTACTGCGATCTTTTTCGGGTCAACCGAGATCCCATCCTTGTTCACCACGTGGCCCAGAAACGAGACCTGAGGCAACCAAAATTCACACTTGCTCAAATTGGCGAATAACTTGTGATTCCTCAATTCCAATTGAACCAAGCGCAGATGCTTCTCATGCTCCTCAGCATTGCAAGAATAGACCAGCACGTCATCGATTAAAACCACAACGAACTTGTCCAGGAAATCCTTGAACACCCAGTTCATCATATCCATGAAAGATGATGGTGCGTTTGTCAGACCAAATGACATCACTAAGAACTCAAAATGTCCATGCCTCGATCTAAATGCAGTCCGCGGAATATCTGCCTCACGGATCCTTAGCTGATGATAGCCAGAACGAAGATCGATCTTGGAGAATACTGTGCTACCGCGTAGCTGATCAAACAAGTCATCGATCCTCAGTAGAGGGTACCTGTTCTTAATAGTGACTTTGTTTAACTCCCTATAGTCGATGCAAAGCCGCATCGACCCATCTTTCTTCTTCACAAATAGAATAGGAGCACCCCAAGGCGACGAACTCTGCCTGATAAACCATTTTGCCAACAACTCATCTAACTAGACTCGCAACTCCTCTAGCTCACGAGGGGCCATCTGATACGACGCCTTAGCAATAGGATGCGTACCCGGTTCAAAATGAATCACAAATTCGACATCCCGATCGGGAGGAAGACCAGGAAGGTCATCAGGAAACACATCAGCGAAACTGCGAAAATGGGAATCTCCTCTAAGCGCGGTATACTAACAGCGGTCCCAACCACCGAGACTAAACAAGCAAAACAACCAGAAGGAAACAACTTTTTAGTACATACCGCAGAAAGGACAGGAGAATCTTGGCACGGATCAGCATGAACGCTTCCCGGCTGACCTTTTTCCTTGATGAAGTTCAAACGCTTCCCTTTGCACTAAATGACCGCATCATACTTAGACAGCCAGTCCATGCCCAGAATGACATCGAAGTCCTCTAGATCAATCATCTTCAAGTCTGCCCTAGTAAGAAAATCCCCTAACAAAACAGGGCAATCTAGAATGCCCAAATCTGATAACACAGATTCACCAGAAGGAAACTTGACGCGGAAGGTACAACGAACTCGATCTAGAGTTAACCGATGTCGCTCCACAAAGGCTCTAGCCACAAATGAGTGGGTAGCGCCGAAGTCGAACAGAATGCGCGCCCAGCAGTTCTTCACCTTAAATTTCCCTATAGGAGTAAGTACAACTAAGGATCTACCAAAACCAAACTGTGACCATACTAACAAATAAAACTTTCAAGCTGGAAAAAGAAACAACTAACCTGAGATGACCTGAGTCAAAGCTTGGGCCTCCTCGGAAGAGATCACGTTCAGCTTTCCTTTACCCTTGTCCACATGCTGAGGCGGAGGTAGTGCCTGAAGTGGAACTGCTTGAAGAGCAGGCTGGACCTGAGGACACCTAGACTTGATGTGACCCTTCTACCCACAATGATAGCAGACTTTATCCTTGGACCAGCACTGGGCAGCATCATGCCCGGGTCGCTTGCAAACAGAACAGGAAACATCCCTCCTAGGAGCACTCTGAATAGCATGAACTCGCTCCTTCTTCTGAGCTGCTTCCTTCTTGAAATACGTCTCAATAGGGTGGCCCGACCGGCCAAAAAAGCTACACACCACCTGTCTCTTCTTTCCCAAAGCAGCATCGGGTACCTAGGGTTTCTTCTCCTTGACGGACTTCCTCTTGTCCTTCCTCATTTGCTGGCCTCTGCTCTTTGCGGTCTCGATAGCCTCCACCTTCAGAGCGGCCTCCACTACCCCTGCATAGGTCTCTGATCAATAAGCACTGGTCAACTGCTGCACCTCGCTCCTCAACCCACCAAGAAACCTCTTGACTCGATCATCCTCAACACTCACCAACCCAGGAGCAAACCGGCTCAACTTGCTGAACTCTATCTCATACTCACTGACTGTGAGTTGTCTTTGCTTCAGGTGGAGGATGTCGTTCATAAGACGGTCACGCTTGACCGAAGGAAAGAACTTCCTCAGCAGCATTTCCTTGAACACTTCCCAAGAGCAACCAGCTACCAAGCTCTCCTTTTCTCTAAGCCACCAATTCTTCACCAAACCCTTGAGCTGATAGGCGGCTATCATCACTCTCTGATTGTCTGCAATACCGGGTTACGAGAACATCTCCTCCATGGAGATCAGCCAATCGTCTATGACCATGAAATCTGCCTTCCCATCATATGTAGGGGGGCTAAGTCTCTGAAACTGTGAGATGAATGCCATCTCTACTGGCACCACCATTGGAGGTCTCAGGGGTGTAGGAGGAGGAGGAACAGCCATCCCCCCTGTAGGGCCTTGCACTCCCTGAGTCTGTGCTGCCACAACTGCCACCAAAGACTAGATCTGGGCTCGCACCTCCACCAACTTCCTGCTCAAGGAATCGCTACTCTACCGCAAGCTCTCGATCACCGCATCATTCTGCGCTCCAGATGACTCACCCTCAGATAGGGGGGTCAATCTAGTCGAAGGGCTTCTCGCCATCCTAAAGTCATAACAACCTTAGTCAGATTCTAGTACAATAGTTGCAACTAACTACAAGTACAGACAATATATACATAAATATGAACTTAAAGCTGCTAAACTTGCTCTGGGAGTTTTTTTTTATAAGAATTGATGTTATGCCTTAACCTAGGATTGTTAGCCACCACCATACTAACTCTTGTGCCTAGATCGGGAATGCATGACTTTATATCATTTTTGACTCAAAAATTATGTGTGTACATATGTCATACTGTCAGTCTTTAACTTGGCACGTTGTGCTTATGCAATGTTATGCTATGCATGTTTGTGTTATGCATTCTAAAAAGGCCCTAATGCATGTTATGAGCGGCGTACACATGAAAATGTTATGCATCCCATACTACATAACATCCTCATGCAATGAAAAAGAAAACGAGCTAGTCGCAGCCATGTGGTGAGGTTATGCATCCCATACTACATAACCCCACATGTTGCCCCAATGGTGGATCCATATACGAACACATATTATGCATCCCATACTACATAATATGCCACGTATACTTCATATTATGCTATGAGTGTAGTGTTCGTGCTTTTGCCAAGACGTGCTGATGACATATCGGTGTGTGAATGACATGATGCTGAACTACTAATGCAATCAAAAGGGAAGGTTGCCCGACTAACCTGTCAAGCAACCTTCCTCTGATACCAACTGTCATAACCCGCATTTTCTCCGAAGAAAATGAATTATAAGAGTAGGAGAAAACACGCGTCATGATGCCACGTCGAGCAGGTGATAACTGCCGATGCTCAGGCAAACCACTACCAACTATACTTTATGAAAATTCATAAGTTATATGATTAGAAAATCAGTTATATTTTTATCGGCCGTATCCCTCGGCTCAGTGGATCACCTAGTCCACAATTTAAAAACTATACTTATACGTTGTGGAAAAATACTTTATTCATGTTTGACATCCTAAAAGAGTGCATTAGTGTCCCCAGAGGACAACTTATACTATGCAAGACCCTATATTTAATTTATACTATGTATAAGAAAATGATCTTTTTATGTTGTTTGAAAAATAGTGATGAGTTTTATAAAACATGCTGATCAAGAGTAATAATTATAATAGTGTTTTTAGGTTTAAAAGTAACTAGCAACCTAGCATAAATCATCCCCAGAGCAAGTAGACTAACTCTAGAAAGGTAGCAGCAAAAAGTAACATATCTAGGATCAAGGTAAAAACTACCAGTGGGCGCCAAAAAACTGACACGAACCCACTCACAAGTATGTATGTCTGTAAGAAAAACAACACCAAAACTACCTCGCAGAAATAAGGAACTGATCTCTATAGAACCAGAGACCACCAGCAACAGCACAGCAGCACTAGCCGTCAGAGCGGCTACTATCCAGAACCTGAGGCATTTAAAGAAGACAGAATACCTCAGCAAGCAAACTAGAAAACTGCTCAAAAGTGTCAATCAGAAGATAAGTAAAAGAAGAAAACAAAGCAGTAACAGTCATGTCTGCCCAAGGCCAGGCAAAAAAGAAGTGCACTAAGTGCGAGGACACAAAAGTAACTCTGCCCAAAAGCTGCAGAGTCAACAAGGCTACCATGAGCCCAAAATGCTGCAATCTACCAAGGAAGAAACGTCAAACATCCTAAGCTATGAGAGATGATAGTAGCAAAAACATCGCGGATCCGGGTTGGAGTCAAACTCAGTCCCCCAACCACTATTTCCAAGAAACCAAGCTCAGGGGTCTACATGTGAAAGCACTAGGGACCTCCCACCCCCTTGCCCAGCCCGTACCTGGAGTAAGATAAAAGAAAAAGGGTGGCCTTGGCTAAATTACACAACATCTCCACAATTAAGAGCTTCAAACCACCACTACTAACCACGACCCATGATTTGGCCTTTTTGGAAAAACAAGAAAATAGCCGGCAAGGAACCCAAAAAAAATCAAGAAATTCACTCGGGGGAGAAAATCAAGGTAAGGGAAAAGCATTTAGATGACTCAACACGGCTTGGCGTTGAGTGAGCCCCACTCACTCAACGCCAAACCAGACCTTGGCGTTGAGTGAGTTAGCCTCACTTAGCGCAAGAATCAACCATGGCGTTGAGTGAGGTTCACTCGCTCAATGCCCTCCGCAGGAATAGCTCTGGCGTTGAGTGAGCTAACCTCACTCAAGGCCAAAACAGCTATGGCGTTGAGTGAGGTCCACTCCCTCAACGCCTTCCGCAAAATAGGCAGTGGCGTTGAGTGAGCTAACCTCACTCAACGCCAAAACAGCTACGGCGTTGTGTGAGGTCCACTCACTCAACGCCTTAGCACATAATCGCAACACCCAACAGTGGCGTTGAGTGAGTCCACCTCTCTCAATTTCAAAACAGCTTTGGCGTTGAGTGAGGTCAATTCACTCTACGCCAAATTACTTACCCGCAGGAAAACCCTAAACTAACGCCATCCGGAAGTGGTCGGCAGGAATGCCGATCGATTCTCGCCGAATCGTCGAGAAAGCAGATCGATTCTCGCCGAATCGGAGGGAATGCCGATCGATTCTTGCCGAATCGGCGGGAATGCCGATCGATTCTCGCCGAATCGGCGGGAATCACCAACGATACTCGTCGAAATCGGCAAGAATCACTTAGTGATTCCCGTCGATTTCGACTTAGACGAAATTTCTCACTCAATCGCCTCACTACTTAGCCGCAAAAGAACAGATCAAACTATGGCTTTGAGTGTGTGCACAACACTCAACGCCAAACCCGGGTGGCTTTTGGCTTCTAGTGTGTGCACCATACTCAACACCAAATCCCGAGAGCCTACCAAGACTGGTTCTTACCAGAGCAGTACCACAGAAACCTCCCTCTCTCTCTCTCTCTCGGCTCCACCCGTAAAAGCACCAAACAATAAATAAAAATCTAGAGTCTAAATGGTTAAAACAACCAGCGGGTTGAGAAAAAACAGCACAAGGAGGGGGCCTCATAAAGGGAAACTGAAGCACAGAGTTTTTAGCAAGCAAAAAGATAAAAGCTTGGCTTCTATCCTAGGGCTAACCGGGTTGTTAAGAGGGGGATGATCAAAACAACAAGTGCAAGAAACACTTTCCTCAGTTTTTCAGCGAAGCTTCACTCGAGCTTTTCCTCTCCCTCTGCACCAGCAGCAGCAACACCTAGCCAGCACATCCCGAGCTTTAATGGCGGAAAAGGGCAAAAACCGAAAATCCAAATCTCCTAAAAACCCTATGAAAATAAAATCTCTTACCGTAGAAATGTAGATCTAAGAGAGAGCAATCCAAATACACTTTTGAAATTGAAATCCGTCCACAAATGCTCCTGGAATCGCTGTCCGAAGGGGTAACAGGTCCGGCGATTTTCCTATGTTTTCCGCGAACAGGAGCAGGTGACGGTTTTTGGGAAGAAGAAGAATGGACCCGCTAATTTGGCTTAAGGCTTTTAAATAAATCTAATCACGCCTAATCAGCTTTAACCGCCTCCTAAGCCGTCAGTTCATTACCAAAGCTTTTGACCAAAGAAATCATCTAATTAGCTTCAAATATACACATTTGCTTTTATTATTAGCACACCAAAAACGACGCGAAAACCAAACTACCTCGGAATTCGACGAAACTCGCACCGTAGCTAAATACCCATACTACGAACGCAACGGCGAAGTCGAAATTAATTTCCGACGAACAAAACTCGAGTTATACCCACCTGAATCCAAAACACAAGCATCCCCAGAGAGGCCACACCGGGTCACCCAAAACGACTCGGCTTAGTAGGGAGATCTTGCCAATAAGCTACAAAATAGGCCACCCAGTTCTAAGGAGTTAAGAACACACTCCACAGATGTCACAAGCCAATAAAACGCATCGACGTATCGCCAAACGAGAATTAAATAATCGCAGAAAAAAAATCGGGGGCGTTACATATACAGTTTTGGATCATTCTCGGATACTAGGGATATCTGCATATCTCTAAAAGACCGGACTAGCTCCATGGACATCAGATGTGGTCCCTTCCTCGAGGTATCTCCTCTCTGTCTCAAAGCATCTGCCACTAAGTTCGCCTTCCCGGGATGGTAGTGCATGGTGTACTGGTAATCCGACAGGAATTCCACCCAAAGTCTCTGTCTGATGTTGAGTTCCATCTGTGTGTCCACGTATTTCAAATTCTTGTGATCTGATAAAATGTCACAGTGAACCCCGTAGAGGTAGTGTCGCCAAATCTTCAGAGCAAAGATCACTGCACCCATCTCCAGATCATGCACCAGATAGTTCTTCTCATGTATCTTCTGCTGTCGGGAGGCGTAGGCTATTACGTGCCCATTCTGCCTAGGAAAGGCACCTATCCCCTGGTAGGAGGCGTCTGTGTACACCTGGAATCCCTCCCTTCCCGATCGAAGAGCGAGAATGGGAGCCGAGGTAAGTCGACCTTTCACTTCCACAAAGGCCGCCTCGCACTGTGGCGTCCAAATGAAAGGGGATTCCTTCTTCGTCAGTTATGTAAGAGTGAGTGCAATCCGGGAGAATCCTTCGATGAACTTCCGTTAATATCCGGCAAGTCCAAGGAAGTTCTACACAGCTGTGGCTGTCTTCAACGGTGGCCAATCCTGAACTACCCGAATCTTGGTCGGGTCTACTACCAACCCAGCGCCGCTGATAATGTGACCTAAGAAGGCCACCTCCTTTAACCAAAACTAGCATTTACTGAACTTTGTATACAGCTGGTGCTCCTGTAGCCTCTCTAGATTCAAAGTCAGGTGTCGTGTATGCTCCTCCTCTGTCCTTGAGTAGATGAGGATGTCGTCAATAAATACGATGACAAATACATCCAAATAGTCCTCAAATACCCTGTTCATGAGGCTTGTAAATGCTGACGGCGCATTTGTGGGCCCGAAGGGCATCACTCTAAACTCAAATAGTCTGTATCTACTACTGAAGGCGGTCTTCGGAATGTCCTCATCTCCAATCCGTAGCTGGTAATAACCTAACCTCAAGTCAAGTTTAGAGAAGAAATGCACTCCCTCCAGTTGATCAAACAACTCGTCAATCCGTGGCAGTGGGTATGTATTCCGGACCGTCAGTCTATTCAGCGCTCGATAATCAATACACAAGCGGAGACTTCCATCCTTCTTCTTGACAAATAGAACCGGGGCTCCCCATGGTGAAGAGCTTGGCCAGACAAACCCTGCCTCTACTTGTTCCTGCAACTGACTTAGGTACTCTGTCAACTCTTTCGGGGCCATACGGTAAGGGGCCCTAGATGCCGGCTTGACCCCCGACACAAGCTATTTCTGGAAGTCCTGCTCTCGGTGCGGAGGTAGTCCTGGCAGTTTCTCTGGAAAGACGTCAGCGAAATATCGTACCACCGGGATGTCTGTCACAGACTCCTTGACTTCCGCCATTTCAAATAGAATCTGAAAGATCTCCTCTCCCTACAGATGGGACTTAACGGCCTGTACCGAAGATAAGAGTATACGATTGGCAGGTCTTATACCTTAGATGACAATGAAAGAGTCCTCGTGCATCACGGTGATCCTCTTCGCTTGGCAATCAATCTGGGCATGGTTCCAGTGCAGCCATACCATGCCCAGGATCAAGTCGTAGTCCGTCAACTTCAAAAGCGTCACTGGAGCCTCAAATGCCTTTCCACCGATTTCTACCTCCATGTTTCAGTGGTCCGAGGTAAGGAGTTCAGATCCATCAGGTAGTCGCACCCTCATCTCTGAGACCGTGAATCGCTCCACGCCTTCCAATCCTTCTACGAACGTCTCTGACACGAAGGAGTGAGAAGCTCCAGTATCTAAAAGCGTGCGGGCAGGCTTGCCGCTAATGAAGACTATACCTGGGGTGGATAAATGTCTTAGATCTCTATAACGAGTTTTTTTTTCTTTCCTATTTATTCTATCTAGTGTAGTTCTACAAATTGACAACTGAGAAAGGGGAAATTCTTTTAGAACAATTAAACATCTCGGCATACCTACTATCACCTGCTCTGGGTTCCGAGGCTGCGCAAGGTTCAAAACATACACCTGCTCCCTTTCTTGTCTACGATCTCCCGCCTGGTATCCACGTACTCGGCCACGACCTCGGCCCCAAAATTACTACGCTGGCTGATGGAGCTGACTCCCCACGATATGTAGCCAAGGAGCGTCCTCCCTCTGATGATGATGGTGACCCGATTGATGGAGCCGACTCCCCATGATATGTTGCCAAGGAGCGTCCTCCCTCTGATGATGATGGTGACCCGATTGATGGAGACGACGGCCCGCAACATTTTAAAGACGGCGATGGCGTGCTTACGGATGTTCATGTGGAGCATCGTCATAATACCTGTCCTGAACGCAAGCCAACATATTAATAATAATTAATAATTATTATTAATAAATAATTATTAATTATTAATTAATTTTTATGCTTTGTTTTATTTTTGTAATGTTATTTAATTTCATGTTTTTAATTTCCATTTCATGCGTAATGATGGGTGCGTATAACCATCATGTAGTATTTTAATTATTTCATTTCATGAACTATGATGGGTGCATATAACCATCATATGTTCAATTTGAATTTTGAATTTTGAAGTTTGTTTGGAGGGAGATTGAGTGGTGTAGCCTATATATAGGCATGTATTCTTCATGTTTTAATTAGTGAATGAATGAAAAGAAAACCAATTTCAAGAATTGAAATCCCCCTCCTCTCTAAGGCAAGTTTCGGCCCTCCTCCTTCTTCTTCCTCTTTGGCCGCCGGCCACCTCTCCTCCCCTCTCAATCTCGGCCTCCCTCCTTCTTCCTTTCCTCCACTCCCTTGCAAACCCGACCCCTCCTCCAACCTCCAAGCCGCCACCTCCTCTCTCACAAAACCGGCCACCATCAAACTCCAATAACCCGAGCCCCTCCCTCCACCACAAAATATTAGCCGCCAACCACCAACACCAACAAGCCCGACCCCTTCCTCATCCCCATCCTAAATCCAAATATCACTTTCCAAATTAAGCTCTTAGCCTACCATACTAGAAATATTTCATTCCTTAAATATTTCTCAATCCACCACCTTTTCTCTCTCCTACCTTATTTGGAGATATTTGTTTCCATATTTAGAAGATTCCGCGGGGACTTTTCCAAATATTGCGTTACACGAAGAAGGCGACGAATTTCTCTCCCTCCAGCGTATCTCTGGTGGTGTCGTTGAGGAACGATTCTAGTTGAGCGTAACCGGGTTCATCCAATCCGGTTGGGTAACGAAAATCTCTACTTAACGTGTTTCTCTTCCTTAGATAAATCTTGTGGCTTTGGCAAATTGCGCATTTTGTGTAACGCTTGATTTTTTCGTGGTTTATTTTATTTTAGTTATTGTATTGTTTATCGTATTTTCGTTTAAGTTCGTGAGGCGTGGCGGCCCTCATTTGTATTTTGTTGGGAGAGAACCACCCTTGCCCGAATCTTTTATTTTCGGTGGTTTCTCTTTTGGTACAACATGCTCGATCGAACCGTGTGGGTTCTTTTTGCTTGAGAGGACCTTGGCCTATTGCCTTGGTACTATCTTGAAGGGCTTTGCGAACCCTCCGTAATTGTTGTTTAGTAATTATATTAATTAAACCGCTGCGACGTTAAATGCTATAGTGTAACGTGAGAATTATTCGAGAGCGTCGCGTTAATTTGTCGGTCACCAAAACGCTCGAAAGAGCAGGCCTACATCACTGGCTGGGCAGCCGGTGGAGCTGGTGGGGGTGCCCCTCTCATAGGGCAATTTCTGCGGATGTGCCCAACCTGATGGCAGTGGAAGCACTCTAGCAGGGGATATGCCATTCCCCCGGGTCTCTGGCCCTCCCGTGTCTGAAGAGGTGGTGGAGCCACCACCATTGGCTCCCTTGTTTCTTATATTGCCTCCTAACGAGGCTGGTCCTCGACCCTTCTCCCGTCCGTGATACGGGCTTATCTCTAATCGTTCCTTGCTCCTCGACCCTGATCCTTCGCTGGCCATTTCCGGCCCCGATTTGCTTGCCAATCAGCCTCTATCCTCTTGGCCATCTCTAACATCTGAGGTATTGGCCCGTCAGATACGAATAGTAGGGCCTCCCTCAAGTCCTCCCGCAGGCCCTTATAGAACCTCTTTATGTATCCTGCCTAATCCAGCTGATAGGAGTCCACAAACCGGGCTAAATGGTTGAACTCCCGGTGGTACTCTACCACTATCTTATTGCCCTGATTGAGCTGCAAGAACCTGTCCTCCAGCTCATCCTTAGCCGACTGTAGAACAAAATGCTCCAGTAATGCGGCCCTGAACTCCTCCCAAGTAATCTCTGCAATCTCCATATCCGCAAAGGTCGTGTCCAGTGACGTCTTCCACCATCTCTTAGAGTGAGACTCTAAGAAAGAGACCACCAATGGCACTCTCTCCTCCCAGGGGCACCGTATCCCTGTCAACATCTCGTACATAATGTACAGCCATTCTTCTGTCCGGACAGCTGACTCTGTCCCTAAGTAGGATGGGGGAGAGAGTCCTCGGAAGATGCTCAGCTAGTTGGCACCTTGGTTTGGCTGCGGGACCGGAACCTGCTGGGCCCTGAAAGCCTCCAGAATGGCTGTCAGAGTCTGCCCCATCTCCAACTGTAGGAACGGAGTGGGGACCGAGGGAGGTGGTGCAACATTTGGAGTCTGCCGAACTCTGCCCTGTGGTGTAGGCTGTGTTGGAGGCTGCATATCAAAAACCGTCTATAAGAAGTTGACTCAAGCCTAATAAATAGTGGACAATTACATGTGATCCCCACATGGGCACACCACACTTTCGCTGCTTAGTTTGTCCCCAAAATAAACTCGAGCGGGGGTGACCCAGGGTTAGTGGATTGTTACTCTCCGATCGAGGTTTCTTTTGATACCATCTGTAAAACCCAATTTTTTTTAAACCACCGGGGTCTTAGGCCCAGAACCGCCGCTTTGCGGTGACAGCTTCACGCCCGGAAGGGTCATCACCGCGAAACGCCGATCCTGCTGGCCGATTTGATCACGAAAAAGAAACCAAGTAGAGTAAACCCAAGAGAAGTAAAAACTCTAACTGAATGTCCACAATTAAATCACAACAGAGTAATAAAATCTCCACGAAGGGAGAGTCCACAAAGTCTAAAAGTGCTGAAAATAAGGGCTTAAGACCGATACATCAAATCCTCACTACATAGTAACTCAAGCGGAAGTAAATTAAATCACTATTGGAATCAGGGACTCATAGTCCTAGCTATCTGAACTCCTGAGCTAGACTACCCTATCTTCAAGCAGGCCGACCACCGGGCCTGCTCCTCTATGCTGGGCTCCACAATCCCCTAAATGATGTGGTCCGAAAACCTTTAGTCTATAAGACTAAGTCCTATCATCCCCCACCCCTTCCTTCATGGCCCCTAGGCATCGAGCGGAGAGGAAGAAAGGGGGGACTTGAAGGTGGAGAGTAATCAAGAAACAGATGACAGCGGAACTATACTAGCAATTTTATAGTACATGTGGCAGTAAAGTAAGGTATGAAAAGTAACCTTAACTTATGTGTGGAAGTGCATAAGCCAAAGGATCTTCTGCAGGGCTCCTATCGTATAAAAAGTCCCATACAAATTTATACGATGGGGTGTCGGTTATTAACAGTAATATATATATGAAGAATTTGACCTTAATTTATAAACTTTCTCACACAAGCGTATAGACCAAGGGGTCGTTTTGCAAGTCCTATTGTGTAAGCGTCTCATACAACTTACACAATAGGTGACGGGGGTTTTTTGCAATGACTATGTTATGACATGCAAGTGGGTATGATGTGATCATGCAAGTGCAACTCACCCACCCGACTCTATGTACACAGACCTTTAGTTCCCCCTTTCTTGAGCCAAACCTCCCAGGATACCTCCGTAGTGGAATTCGGAAGCAGTGGGTTTTGCCTCGCTGACCTCTAAACCAGTAAAGCACTACAGGTCAGACCTATTGTACGCCTCCAAACTTGGTGCACAAAGCAGACTCCTGCATACTCTTGCCGGCTGGCGCATCGGACTTCTGTTGGCAAAGTGCTGACCACACTTGCCGAGTCAGCGTATTGGTGTCGGTGCATCGACCCTCCAATACCGAAGACCCACCACCTTATCTTTTTTATTCTCTTCTTTATGCACATGCATTAATTAATGTGTCCAACAACCAAGCCAAAGCTCCGCGGACAAAACTGTCCGACTCAAAACTAACCGAGCCAAAGCTCCCCGGACCATACAATCCGTCTCAAATCTAACCGAGCCAAAGCTCCCAACATTCTTCCTGTGCTAATAGCGTTTGTGAAATGTGAAACCCAAATTACTAAGTTACTCTTCCTATTTGTTAATACAGTTTACGTTAACCAAGGACTGCCCCCGGTATACCCCGTGAAGGGCTCTCAAAGGGCACTAGGAGCTATGATGGTAGCTGAAGCCAATCGTTCCCTTTCGCAAGGCACTTATTGTTATTGGTTGATTCCCTTTACCCATTCCCTTCTTATATTACAATGGGTTAATCCTAGGGTGATTTTGACTCTTCCTCTCCTCGGGGAAGACGATCTTTCGTCGAACCCGAGCTCCTCTAAATTCTTACCCAACCACTTCTCACTACTCTTCCTATCCTTCTATGGTGAAATCATCCACATCTATCCAACCCAGCAAAATGACTAACTCCTACACCATGTCCAATCATATCCTATTGCAACTAACCCAATTTGTCAAATGCAGACCAACCTAGGCTATATGTCGAACCGGTTAGGAGATAATCCAAACAATCATCCAAATGCCCTAAATTATTTACTGGAGACTTCTCCTGGTACTAATAGACCAAATCAAGAAAATTGTAATTTTCCTATTTTATCTGGCATTTAATTAATTTCCTTAAAGCTTCAAAGGGCTACCAGCTTGAACATGAACTACAAGATTTACTCAAGAAATGGTCATCCAAAAATTATGAGCTCAACATAATGCTAACATGTCAAAGAATTTCAAGTTTCCCTAGTTTTCCTCAAAAGTTGGCCTCTAATTAATTATTCCAAATTTATTATAAAATTATCCAAACAAGTTTGACTAAAGAAGGAAGTACTATAATCCACCATCAAAAAAATATGAGAAAATTACCAGACTATCATAGTGTCCATTAATGCCCACTGGCCAAAAATTATAATTTTACAAGGCCTAAAAGTTTTAAATTAAAATCATTAAAAGTTTCTATAAAGTACAAGTCTTGTGAAACAACCCCTACAATTAGACCTCCAAAAATTCTACAATAAATCTCAGAGGTTTGTGAAGTCATAAAAAGTCTTTTACCTAAGTTTCACAAGTTTGCAGTGAGTGAGAAATCCATAATAAATACTTGAATAATTTAGGCAAATTGGTAGCTTGTGAATGAAGTACAGAGAATAATCATCTAAAATTTTTTACAAAATTCATACAAGTGTATAATGACCTTAAAAGTTTACTGCCCCAATTTCATGTCTTCCTAATTAACAAAGAGATGATAGTAAAAAAAATACTTTAAGTGGGCAAATCTATGAGTTATAAAGGTACTACCAAATAAATTATTCCAAAATCCTCAATATAATTTTTTAAAGGCTCCTATGAACGCTAAGATCTCTCTACCCAAGTTTCATGGCCTTTTATTAAGTTTTGATGGCTCATTGTGCTTACATAAGTGGGGTGCCCTAAACTAGGGTTAGGGTTTTGTGGTGCCCACCCTTTCCAAAATCCCTTAAGATTTTCACCAAAGGGTTTTATCTACCCTAGCACACTCCCTACAAAATGTCAAGACCATTCAAGATGTTTTGGTCTCATGCCCTTCAAAAGGTACAAAAGACCTTCCTTAGGGTTTGACCTTGGATCTTAGGCAAAATTAATTCCAATCCACCCCATCTTTCATGGGGAGGTGCAAAAAGTCATACCAAGTCAGTGTCCCAAATTTGAACTTATGTTGAGGTGATTTGCCCACATTAAGCCCAAAATACACTTTTGGACCAAAATGCCCTTTTTAAAGCAAGGAAAGGGTTTGCAAGATTTCAGTTCAAACCACCTCCAAAAGTAGTGAAACTTTAACTAGAGCTTAATAATGACACCATACACCACCTACCAAAATTTGGATGGGTTTGGATTTCATTTAACCCCTAAATTAATTTACCCTAGAAAAATTAAATTATTTACAAAACTATAGAAAAATTATCCCCAAAAATTCCCATTTTTGGGCATGGTCTAGATATGGTCTTGGGTGACTCCCTGCCAAAATTTCAAGTCATTTGGACCAGAGATGAGATGTGGGCACCCATTTTAATGTCTGCCCAATTCTATGTATAGATATCACAAACATGAGTGCCCTGGTCAAACCAGACACTCAAATTGGTTCAAACAAATTTTGTATGAAAGTAGACCCACAGGGCTACATTTTATGTGTTGACCATTTCCTCTAAAAATGCATTTAGGTATTTTTAAAATTTAAAAACATGAAATACAAAATCTGTGACAGAAATGAAATAAATATACACTTAGCCTATAGTTTAAAATCTGTATAGCACAAATCTTGGCGCATATTAGACGACATCTGGTCATCTTCTACCTCCAGCCGACGGACCAGATTCATCCTTCTTGGGCCATCTTCAAGCGGCTGCCGCCGGCCGTCCGACCACCTCCTCGGCCGGCCACCGCCACCAACACCTTCGTGGAGGTGGTGGCTACCTCAAGACGGCGGCACGGCCGCCGGAGAGCACTATTCCGGCGAACCCGATAAGATGAAAAACTCGGAAAAACCATGAAAATTTGAACTTGGATCGGGCTCAATTGAGCCCGAACCTTGGCTCTAATGATTCCTACAATCTACCCACAGGAAAAGAAGTGGAGGAGGACCTTTCTGGCGGCCTAAAGGCGAGAGGAGCGGCGGGACACCATGGACGATGGCAGCAGTGCTCGGCTTATGTAATAGAACAGTGGGACGGCTTGTTCCTTCCAGGTGAGAGTTCGAAAAGACTCGCCTTCCCCCACTGGTGGTGTTTAAAAGGCCAATTGGGGAGTGGAGTGGCTGGATCCTTCATTGCCCATCAAAGCCATTAATGGCATTGCTCGTGTTGAGAGGAGGTTGTTAAATATGCCGCTTGGTGGCTGAGAAATGGCTGGAATCAACTACTCTTCCCTAGAAGAGTTGATTGCAGCCATCAAGGGTGGCTGTTGGCCTCCCTATGCTGAGCCCCACTCTATTCTTCCCCTTCCCAAAATTCTCTCTCCTCTATTAAAAGAAAAGAAGATTTCTCTCTCCCTCTCTCTCTCTCTCCTAGTCACCATGCTGACTGGTCAACTCTATAGGATAAGTGCAGCCAATATAATCCTAATAATTTTGAAATAAAAGTTAGCCTAAGGGGAAAAAGGCTTGAGCTTGGGTTAGCCCAATTGGGCAAGGGTTTGACTTGACCTTGGGTAGAGTTGACTTTAGTAATCATGACCATTTGGGTTGACCCCAATGGATCCTTATCGACTTATTGTCTCCTCTTTAGGTATAGAGAGACCTTTGGTAGAGTTATTTGGGTTTACTAAGGGCACATTGCCCTTATATAGGTCAATTGCCCAAGGTAGGCCTAGGTGGGTCCTTGGCAAAATTGGCCACCTAGAATTGGCTCCCATGGGTCCTTGGTGACCCATTGGCCTCTCTCTATGGTTAAGAGGGCATGGGTGGGGTCCACTTGGCTTAGGTAGGGTTAATTAACCCTATGCAGGCCAGTTTGACCCATTTAGGGTTAGGGTTGACCTTGGTCAACTCAGGCTCTAGGGTTTACCCTGATGAGTCCTTAGGGCCTTAACATGGGTTCGAGAGATCATGGTGAGGTCTTGGAGTCATGGTGAGGGCCCCTTGTCACCCTAAACTAAGGTTTAGGAATTTACTATTTGCAGACCATAGTGCTTCTATCCACACCACCAGGCCCACTTGACTTTTTCTTGGGCTTCCTAGGGTTTTGTCTTTACAAAACCACTCCTAGGGGTCTAGTTGGAAATGGGATGTTACAATTGACTTGTTTTATAGCTATGTGCAGATACCTATTTTTTATGTATATAAATTTGTATGAGCTATATATATATATATATATATATATATATATATATATATATATATATATATATATATATATATATATATATACGTGTGTGTGTGTGTGTGTATTAGCTAGGCTTGTCAGCTTGGTGGCCGAATTCCTTGATTCAGTTAGTGGTCGAGTTTCTCTGTATGCTAGAATATTTTATTAGCTTAAAGTGAGTGAGTGGGTAGAAGATAATATATAATAGCTCCAGCTATTCTCCTCCCCATTTCCTCTCCATTTCCCGAGCATTATTATCTTCCAGCAGAAGGAAACGAGCGGGAGCTGGAGGAGCGGCTGCTTTGACAGCAAGTTAGCTGTTTAGTTAGGGATGGTTTCTCTCGAGTAGCAGCGGATTTGAGCTGCTCTCACCATGCTCTACCTTCCTAGGTATGTAATTTCGCATTTCGAGCTGTCTATAGGAGCAAGGGTTTCTTCAGTCCTTCTTCTTCCTCGCTAAATGCTCCAGGTTGTCCTTTATAGGTAGCGGGAGGTGCAGGTGGCCGATCTTCTTGCCGCCGGTGTCCAGTTGGTGTTGCAGATGCTTCTTCCTGCCGGAATTCAGGCAAGCGGCTCCTTGCCCTTGCAATTTCGTCACTTCTTTTACCTTGTTAGGTTTTTATAGGTAGATAGAGTTCCATTTTACTTCTAGAAGATAGGGCAGCAGCATTCCCTTTGCTCCAGCCATTTATTTTTGGCTTCAGGAACTGTCCAGATCGAGCCTATTAGGTTTTTTTTTCTCTTTTTTTCTCTCTTGTCCTCGGTTTGGTGTCCAGGTATCTTGCTGGAGTTAAAGCTTAGATTAGTTAGTGGTAGAGTTAAGCTTAGGCTGCGGTGGATTGGACAGGAGGAGTAGTAGAGAGAGTTGGAAATAAATTTTCCAACTCTCTGGTTAGTAGGCGTTTAGTGGGCTGGGGTCGGGCTAGCTCCTGGTTTTAGGAATTTTAGGCTAAATCAAAAGCATTAAGTGAGTGGACCTCACTCAATGCCTAGACTGATAGGCCTCTGGCATTGAGTGTGGTGCCCTCACTCAACACCATGGTCGTTTTTGCGGCTAAGTCATTTGGCGTTGAGTGAGTCGACGTCACTCAATGTCGTGGATCTTTTGGCATTGAGTGTGGTGGACTCACTCAACACCAGAGCCTGTTTTTGAGGCTAATTCATTTGGCATTGAGTGATTCGACCTCACTCAACACCGTGGCTCTTTTGGCGTATAGTGTGGTGGACTCACTCAATGCCAAAGCCTATTTTTGCGGATAAGTCATTGTCGTTGGGTGAGTCGACCTCACTTAATGTCGTGGCTGTTTTGGCATTGAGTTTGGTAGGCTCACTCAACGCCAAAGCCTGTTACTGCGGTTAGGTTACTTGGCATTGAGTGGGTGGACCTCACTCAATGCCGAAGCTTTTTGGCGTTGAGTGTGGTGAACCCACTCAATGTCATGGCTATGCTTTTTGCAGCTATGTTCCTTGCGTTGAGTGGGTGACCTCACTGAATGTCGTGGTTAGTGCTTGGTGTTAAGTAACCCACTCAGCACCACGTCGAGTGAACTCGATGCTTTTGCCTTGGGTTGTGTTTTCCTTTAGGACTGTTAGTATGGCTTTTTTCCTTAGGGGGGTGTTGGGTGTTCGGCGAGTTTTTGCATGCCGACTCGTGGATTATAGCAGGTGGTGTGGTTTTGTGGGCTCTGTAAGGGGTGAATCGTGTGTGCAGAGTTGTGGCCACCACTACCTAGGCCGTGTTGGGATGGTATGGTTGGGTGTGTGGACCCTGTAGCTGCCTCCGGTTGTTTTCACCCTGGAGTGTTTTTGGGTCTGGTTGTTGGTGAAGGCTGTGCCGCCCACTCCCACCCAAGGTTTTCACCACGGACAATAGTTAACAAAGATTACGACAATTAGTTTCTTTCCTTTTTGGTGGCTATTTCTTTTGGCATAGGTATGCCTTGGTGTTGCTGCAGGTGCTTAGTAGAGCATGTTGCTATTTATGTTCACACTTGGCGTATTTTTACTGCTCTTTGGATAGTGTTTCCCCTTACTATCATGCCTTTTCTTCTACTGATATCATTTTGTTGCAGGGTTTGTAAACCCCTTCTTTTATTTCTCATGAATCTAATGCTCCACTTCCTTTGATTTTCTTTTACTTGCTGAGGTGTTTTTTTTTTAATGCCTCAGGTTCAGGTTGTAGCCAGTTAGACGGCTAGTGCTCTTGTGGAGCTTGCTTATGGCCTCCTGGGTAGCTGAGGTTGTTGTTCCTCATCTGGTGAGGTAGTTTTTTCTTCCTTTCTGTATAGACATGCATACTCACCAGTGGGTTCGTGTCAGGTTGTTGACGTCCACTGGTGGCTTACTTATGTTGTTGGGTATGAACTAAAACTGCTACTTTTGCCTATTTAAGGTTGTTCACTTATTTTTGGGAAGGTTTATTCTAGGTTGCATGTTAGGAATTTGAAAACCCTAAAATATTACTACATGTATCTCATGCACATCATGTTTACAAAACTAAAGCACTATTTTTCCTTAAGCGTAAAGACTATCTTTTTATATATACTACACCAACCTTAGATTCGTGCATACAATGAGTCGTCCCTCGGGGTCACTTATTCTCCTTTAGGATGTCAAAATAACTTAATTAAAGTATTTTCCATTGTGAATGAATATATTTTTTTATCATGGACTAGCTGATCCACTGTGCCGAGGGATACGACCATTAAATATAACTGGCTTTCTTTCATAATAAGCTATGGTTTTCTTAAATCTAAAGTCTGGAGTTTTGCATGAACCTGTGCAGTTATCCCCTGCACTACGTGGCATCAAAACAACGTATTTTCTCTTGCACTGATACGATTTATTCATCGAGAAAGTGCGGGTTGTGACATATAATCTTATTTAGCACAGTGCTAGTGAGGACAAAGGGGAAAGTGGATATACCCTAAATAGGGGAACCACTATAAATTCTCTGTGTTCTGTGGATTTCTTGTGTCGTGTTTTGTGGTTTGCTTGTGTTATGTTCTTGTGAAAGTTTATTTTTCAAGTACCTGCTGAACATTTAAACTAAGTGACTAACAAATTTAAAAGACACTTATTCACCCCCCTCTAGGTTATTAACTACCCATAGATTTATCTTTCGAATGCGCAGAACTTACGCCAATTCTACTAATGATTTCATGTTTCTCATTTTATTGTTTCTCATTTTCTTGTTTCTTGTTTTCTATTCTTTGTTTCAATGATGTAAAATCCACGAGCCATGACTTGCGCAAACTATTTTTTAAGTAATGAATATTGCACTGTGTTCCTTTTAGTCTTGTCCAAAGGAAACTCAATCGGGTAAGACTGTGCATGCAATTTGAACGAGCAAGCACTTCACCGACCCTACCTTTCTAAGAATGTCATCGCCCGAACTTCCCTTTCACGATCGACACCAACCAATCCACAATCTGTTAATACTGTGCATGTAGTTTGAACTATCAAGCTCTTCACCCACCCTGCATTTCTACGCCCTATCATCACCCGAGCTTGACCCCCTCTTGATTGACACAAACCAAAACACAATCAGGTAAGACTATACTTGTGGTTTGAACAAGCAAGCTCTTTACTGACCCTGCCTTTTTACGTTATATCACCGCTCGTGCTTGCCCCCTTGTGATTGACATCTACAAAAAATCATTCAAGTAAGACTGCGCATGCAGTTTGAACGAGCAAGCTCTTCACTGACCCTGCCTTTCTACGCCGTATCATTGCCCGGGCATGTACCCTCACGATTGACATCAACCAAAACTTAATAAGGTAAGACTATGTATGCGGTTTGAATAAGCAATATCTTCATCGACCCTACCTTTCTACATCCCATCATTGCCCAGGCCTGCCCCCCTCACGGTCGACACCAATGAAAACCTAGTTAAGGAAGGCCATGCAACTGGATTGAACAATTCAATTCTCCTCCACCTCAATAAGTTTGCATTTCACTAACTACTAGCTTTCGTATAAATAAGAAAAATTAAAGGAAACAACGTTGTCATATAAATATAGGCATAAAACATGCCATCAACAACAGCCAAAGAGCAGCAAAAAATACCCACATGTTTCAGAAAACAAAAACAAACATAAACCATCACACCATACACAACTAAAGAAGGTAAGTATTGTAACATCCCTCAAGAGACTAGACCACTGTGATGGTTTTGTCATGACTAGGTCATAAGAAAACCTTAGGAAGCTCAAGAAGACTAGGTGAACTAGGGCATGAAGGTAGAAATCACCCTGGTTTACAAATAGTACAACACAACCACAAAACCTAGGGTTTCACTTTAGGGCTTCACCTTTACTCCTTGACCCCACCTGAACCTTCCTAACCTTTTAGGAGGTTTATTGGGCCACTAAGGGCCCATTAGTGTCAACAAAAGAGGTCAAGTTGACCAAAGTCAACCTAAACCCTAAAATGGTAAAAGTACTCTAGTAAGGGTCAAGTGACCACCAAGGTTTCAAACCAACCCTAACCAAGTCTCTCTAGACCTTAGGGGAGGCCAATGGGTCACTAGGGACCCATTGGGGTCAACCCAAAATGTCAAATTGACCAAAGTCAGCCAAACCCTAAAATGGGTCAAATTAACTTAAGTTGACCCAACCTAGCCCAATCCACTTTAGCTAAGCCTAATTGGAGTGGCCCACTAGCTTTAGGAGGTTGATATTTACCAAAAATACCACTCAAATTCTAGAGGGGGTGACTAGGAGAGAGAAACCTCATTTTCCCTTTAATGGAGGATGAAGAAAGAGAGAGAAAGAGGTCATTCATGGCCAAGGAAGGCCAAGGGCCTCCTCTCTTCAATTCCAATAGCTGGGTTCATCTCCCCTGATCAATTTTGAGGCGATCAACAGTCATGGTCGGCCCCATTGGTGACTGTATTCAGAGAATTTTAGGAGGCCGAAAATTCTCCCCCATGGCCATTAATGGTCATTGAAGCTTAGGCCCCTCCTCTCTCCCAACTGATTCTTTTAAAAGCTTCCCTAGACCCTCAGAATCGGTTCCAACATTCCCTTGTAGATTTTGAGCTCTCTGGATAGGAGGAGGCAGAGCACCCAAAAGCACCACTACAAGCAATGGCAACTCGACGCTCAGCCCGACTTCAGCCACCCCAGAAGGTCCACTTCTCCTCCTCTCCCTCTGTGCTAGCATCTTAGATCGACTAGAAAAGATATCAGGATCAATTGAGCCGGATTTGGAGATGATATTCTGAAGAAATTCCATGAAAAATTGATGTTGTGGGTTCGCCGAAAACAGACTCTCCAGTGGCCGTGGAGCCGTCCAGCGATAGCCCCCACCTCAATGGAGGTGGTGGAGGTGGTGGCCGGCCAGGGAGGTGGCCGGGTAGCCGAGAAATCAAGGGCAAATACCGCCCAGGATGAGGCAATCTGGGCCATTGGCTTCACGGGGATGATGAAGGGATGTCGTCCATCTTGCGCAAAGATTTGCGCCGTCGGATGTATAGTTAGGAATTTATAATTATTCATTTCATTTCATTCCTTCACACTCTTTAAAGTATTTAAAATTAATTATTAAAATACTTAGAGCCTTCTACTAGGAAAATGGCCAACATGAAAGTTGTAGCCTTGAGGTCTAGTTTATTTTAAAATTAATTTCGAGCCATTTGGGTCAGTGGTCTGACCACAGCCCTCAAAATATTGTAGTCTATACATAGGGTTAACTACAGACGAAATTGAGTGCCCCATCAATTAAGCCATCAAAATTCCTTGAAATTTGGACTATGGATCACTCATATCTATACCCCTAACATATCCAAAAATGGGAATTTTTGGAAAATATTATCCTATAGTTTTTTAAAAAAAATTAATAATCATTGTATGGGTTAATTAGAGGGTCT